>CM038793.1:69476420-69543575 GCA_021764765.1 Vicia sativa
GATATGATATGTATAAATTTAATTATTAAACATGAGAATACCGGAGATAAACATGAGAATTTAATTATTAATACTAATCAATTGAGAATTAACCATAGAAATTATTACCTTTTGTTGATCGAGAAATAAAAGTGTAAGTGAGACACTCTTCTCTTCCACTTAGATCACCCGATAAGCGACTCAGAACCATATCGACTTTCCTTATTTCCTCTCCCATTCTTGCATATGCTATTGGTAGCATTTGATCATTGGGATCTCTTACTATGGGCGGCAGGTTGACCTCCAGAAGCCTTTCAAAAAAACATCCATCAAGCCCATGAAATGTCTACTTAACTGGAAGCTTTTCATTCTGGTATGACATATGTAAATCCTTTTAAGTGTAATTTGAACACCTACCTTCTTGTTTGGTTGGACATGTACTTTCTGATTGACCACAGGTTAGATCTTAACAACTCATGTGTAGTCATAAATCCTTGCATAATCCCCTAGAATGACCCATGACCATGTCTCTTGCATAAACTAGCCCTTATAGCCTTGGTTTTGTTGACCCCATTCATATACACCTTTTCCTTAATGTCCTTAACCTTAATTCGGGGTTGGTTTTAAGTGCGTTCTGACCTCTTGCTAAGCCATTTGGTACCAACTACATTATATTCTCTACTCTGTTATGATTGTCTACCACCTTTCTTAGTTGCCAAGTATCCTCGACATCCAACTTAATAACCTTCCCATTCCATCATCATACACCTAACCCCCAACCCTTATCTTGTCATTTTGATGTACTTTAAATTTACTGCCCAGTTAGATTGCATAAAGAATGCTGCTTCCTTGATATCTTCTTTTGTACTAAAATATGTACCACTTCCCATTTGTAATTGACATATCCTTTAGAAGCTTGAAAATGGGATACTGCTTTCTCTTGGTAGTATTCTATCTTCACTATCACATTGTTACAGATCCTGCTTTCATTATCACTTCCTTTACTGATCTTTATTATTTGGGTTTCACACTCATTAGTTACATCATCATTACCTTTCACTCTTCCACTTCGATTAGTCACCTCCTGGTTTCATCATCAAATACAACCTCTTTGCCTTATCATACTTGGAAGCTCTTATCATGAGCTATCATCATGAACTATCATCATTATTACATTCAATAGCATCTTCTTGTCTCCTACATCCAACCTCATCTTCACGCCTCATTCGTATAACACATCTTCACTTGACTCCTTACATCCAACCTCACCTTCACTTGCCTCATTTTGTATAACAACATCTTCTTTTATACATCGACCTCACTTCACTTGCCTCATTCTGCATAACAACATCTTCACGCCCATACATCGACCTAATCTTCACTTGCCTCATTACGCATAACAACATCTTCACACCTCCTTACGTCAACGACATCCTCATTACCTCATTTGGTCTATGACATCCTCATACCTCATTCTGTCCTAAGCTGCATCCTCACACCTCTTTTTGTCTAGCTGCATCCTCGACACACCTCATCTAAGCGCATCCCTCTTCCATTACATTCGGGTGTCTCATCTAAAATAAGTTCACTCTCATCAACATACTCGATTTGTGACAATGGGTGTTGAATAAAGACTTCACACTTAAATGAACCTATATGTCGTGAATTTCTAAGGCCCCTTTGTCATAAACAGATTCATTCCACAGTTGGATCCTTATAGTATATCTTCTCTACATGGTGGGTAACCTAGTTCCTTAATAACACCCATAACTCAAAATAACCCACATATCGACATCTACTCTTAATCGGCAATCTCACTTTCAGCCCGTACACACTCAGTCCTCATAAATTCACCTGTGGTGTATCGTAATATTGATGTTCCTCCATTACACACAATGCCCTAAATAGAGATGAATTCGAGGAGAAGAATCTGAATACTAGCAGAAACCCTAACTACGAAAATAGAATTGCGAAACTTACCTCACGATGAAACGGTTTCACCTTCAGGAAACATGCAATGTGTCCTCACTCACCTTCGCTGATTACGCGGATCGCGTTTCACGGTCACCTTGCTCATTACCTTTCGCGTTTCACCTTCAAGAATGAAGTCTTTGTTTCAAGATGGTGTTTGTGAAGCTTCTCATATGCCACATGGAAGCTTTCTAAACACCGTGTAATGCCACCGATGCCACATAAGCGCCATTAACTACGACTAGCGGGTGGATGGAAAGGACAAGCGTGGCACTTTTGAAAGAATTATAGGACCAGTTTGGCACTTTTTTAGATAAAGGACCAAAATGGACCTTGGGGTAAACTTAAAGGACCAAAAAGGGTATTTTGCCTTTTTTTTATCATGTTCAAGCAACAAAGCCTCAGAACTTTAAAGTTCATTCATCGGCCATAACCTCCTATTGCAAATCGCAAACAAAGTTTGGTTCACAAAAGGAGGTGTGAAGAGGAAAATCAGAATAACATCTTTGATTTAAAGAGCATGTTGTTACCCTTATCATTTAAGAGCCTTTAAGTTCTTGAAGCAAATGTTGCAAATTGATACATGATATGTTGAATTACAAATTTAATTTTAATGTCACTCAAGATTTCAATATACTTTCAATATTAATTCTTATTGGAATCAAGTCCAAATGTGAGGAGATTTTTTCTATTTGACATTTCAAAGTTGAATCTTAAAGGATTGTAAAACTTTAATTTATCTAGAGAATTTTCCGTTGTGTTACAAAGAGAATTCAAGTTTATATTCAAAATTCATACGAATGACATTCAAACCAATTTCAAAGGACTTCCAAGTTTACAAGTATGGAATGATTATGTTACAAGGTTCCTATAATTTACAAAGAAACTAAGTTCGGAGATTTTACAATGCAAGGTTTACAATTCCTATGCTTCATTTGCTTCTTCATGGTGAATCTTCCATCTTTGAGCCATCCCCATCATTCAATGTTACATGAAACAAGAAAGAAAATATGGTTAGCAATTAATCAAGAAGTTAAACAAGCATTTCCAAAGGTTTCTATTCAAACTCATCATTAGGGTTTGTGTTAAGGAATCAGGTTAAGGGTTTTTTTTATCATGTTCAAGCAACAAAGCCTCAGAACTTTAAAGTTCATTCATCGGCCATAACCTCCTATTGCAAATTGCAAACAAAGTTTGGTTCACAAAAGGAGGTGTGAAGAAAAATCAGAATAACATCTTTGATTTAAAAGCATGTTGTTACCCTTATCATTTAAGAGCCTTTAAGTTCTTGAAGCAAATGTTGCAAATTGATACATGATATGTTGAATTACAAATTTAATTTTAATGTCACTCAAGATTTCAATATACTTTCAATATTAATTCTTATTGGAATCAAGTCCAAATGTGAGGAGATTTTTTCTATTTGACATTTCAAAGTTGAATCTTAAAGTTGTTAAACTTTAATTTATCTAGAGAATTTTCCGTTGTGTTACAAAGAGAATTCAAGTTTATGTTCAAAATTCATCGAATGACATTCAAACCAATTTCAAAGGACTTCCAAGTTTACAAGTATGGAATGATTATGTTACAAGGTTCCTATAATTTACAAAGAAACTAAGTTCGGAGATTTTACAATGCAAGGTTTACAATTCCTATGCTTCATTTGCTTCTTCATGGTGAATCTTCCATCTTTGAGCCATCCCCATCATTCAATGTTACATGAAACAAGAAAGAAAATATGGTTAGCAATTAATCAAGAAGTTAAACAAGCATTTCCAAAGGTTTCTATTCAAACTCATCATTAGGGTTTGTGTTAAGGAATCAGGTTAAGGGTTTTTTTTATCATGTTCAAGCAACAAAGCCTCAGAACTTTAAAGTTCATTCATCGGCCATAACCTCCTATTGCAAATTGCAAACAAAGTTTGGTTCACAAAAGGAGGTGTGAAGAGGAAAATCAGAATAACATCTTTGATTTAAAGAGCATGTTGTTACCCTTATCATTTAAGAGCCTTTAAGTTCTTGAAGCAAATGTTGCAAATTGATACATGATATGTTGAATTACAAATTTAATTTTAATGTCACTCATGATTTCAATATACTTTCAATATTAATTCTTATTGGAATCAAGTCCAAATGTGAGGAGATTTTTTCTATTTGACATTTCAAAGTTGAATCTTAAAGTTGTTAAACTTTAATTTATCTAGAGAATTTTCCGTTGTGTTACAAAGAGAATTCAAGTTTATGTTCAAAATTCATACGAATGACATTCAAACCAATTTCAAAGGACTTCCAAGTTTACAAGTATGGAATGATTATGTTACAAGGTTCCTATAATTTACAAAGAAACTAAGTTCGGAGATTTTACAATGCAAGGTTTACAATTCCTATGCTTCATTTGCTTCTTCATGGTGAATCTTCCATCTTTGAGCCATCCCCATCATTCAATGTTACATGAAACAAGAAAGAAAATATGGTTAGCAATTAATCAAGAAGTTAAACAAGCATTTCCAAGGTTTCTATTCAAACTCATCATTAGGGTTTGTGTTAAGGAATCAGGTTAAGGGTTTTTTTTATCATGTTCAAGCAACAAAGCCTCAGAACTTTAAAGTTCATTCATCGGCCATAACCTCCTATTGCAAATCGCAAACAAAGTTTGGTTCACAAAAGGAGGTGTGAAGAGGAAAATCAGAATAACATCATATTTACAAAGCAGCCTCACTAATTATTTGGATCATTGGCTAAAAATTAACTTATTGCAAAGCACAACAGTAGGGATAAAACCAAAAGGCAGCATGGTTATCAGCATAGGAGAGCGGGAGGCGAAGCGAGGCAGACAAAAACCAAAATGCCAAGACAGTAAAGCCAATGGAAAAAGAAACAGCAGGTTATGGCTAAAAGTGGAAGGGCAAGCAGCATAGCAGAAGGCAACACAGAACAACACAGGCAGCATCAGAAAAAGAGCAAAACACTAGTTCCAACACAATTCAAACTCAGTTGGACCAAGAGATAAAGAAAGACAACAAGCCATTTGTTCATATACAGAACAACAGAAAACCAAAACAGAATACCAGAAAGCCAAAAATCAGAGGCAAAATATTGTTCAACAACCTTTATTCCAAACAACCAATAACCATAAACCTAGCAGCCACCATGGTTCCAAACACCAGAAGTATCAAAACCACCAACAACAAGCAATATTGTTCCAAAACATCATAAAACAGAAGCCAATAACCATAACCAAAAAGCCAGTATCCAAAAACCATAACAGAAACCATTCCAAACCAGAAAAAACCAAGAACAGATACGATAAACCAAACAAACACCATTGTTCCCAAACACGTGAAGCCATAAACGAAACACTAAAACCACAACTCTAATCATCATCTTCACGAAAACCCAAACCCTTCGGAAAGTATATTTTTCAGAAATCAAGTTTCTGAACAGAGAAAGAAGAAGAGGTAAAAAAAAGCTTAGAACAATCTCACCAGAAACATCTTAGAGGCGTCATCTTCATCACAATCAAGGGTAAGATCCGTCCCGTCACCATCGAAACCCTAGGGTTTTGAAAACCTTTTAGATTAGGCCATATCATTTACCATCTGCAAAACCAAACATCAAGTCAAGCATTAGAAGTATAAAGCAGGGAAAATGAAAAAGCAAGTGAATCGGAACATATCACCGTCGCGAGCCATCTACCTGAAGGCGATTCCGGCGAGTTCCATGAAAGAGGACAGAGCCATCACGAAGTGAGCGAGAGGCAATCGAGAGAGCGAGAGGGTTTCGAGTGAGCGAGAGGGCTCTGTGAGTGAGAGAGGTCGCGAGAGAGATGATGAGAGGTCACGAGAGAGATAACATGAGAGGGTGAGGAATCGAGAGAGAAGCAGATTGGTTTCTATTTGTTTGTTTTTTCTTCTTAATCATGTTTAATTTTTTTTAAAGTTAATGTTAGTTTTAGGATTTAGTTTAAACTATTTTATTTTTAATTAATTTATTTTAAAGAAAAAACATAGTTTAGTGTTAGTTCAAACTATTTTTAGGATTAGTATCTTTTGTTAGTTAATTAGCAAATAATAATAGGTTAATATATGGTTTAATAAAATATTTAGCTTAAGTTTTTTTTGGTTAGTCATGGTGGTGACACTTGTCACCACCCTTAGTTAAGAAAATATTTTTTTAATTATTAATATGCTATCTTCTTGATACCCCCATCTCTGCGTCTATTTGCCTCAAAGTTTTATTGGTCTCTGATCAAGGTGGATCTAAATTTCTATGGCGTTTTCTCTGGTACATTCATAGCGCATTTTCTCCTGGTACTCCATGCAGGATTTTTCCGAAGGCTTATTAGGCCCTTTATTTGGGCTCAAGAGTGTTATCTCTGGATTTCTTTTCGCATCTCCCAGATTGCTTCATACAGGCTAATTCTAAACTCTCATCTTTTAATTTATTTTATTTTATGCAAATGACTTAATTTTTATTCGATGTATTAAATAATAATTAGTTATGATAGTTTTTATTTGATAATTTATCGATTAAACTATTAGTTGATTTTTTATCAAATAGAAAAAATCTATTCTAATAATTATTTAAATTTCTGATTGTATTGTGTGATAATGGTTTATTTATTACTTATCTGTATTTATTCACCGTTGTACACTTCGCGCATCGATATAAAATTAATCGATATTTCTTTGATTGGCTCATAGCCAATTTCTTAAAGGTCTCATAGTTGGGGATGGACATGGCCATCGTCACGAGGTTAACTAAAGCCCTTGTTTAGTTAATCATAACCAAAAATAACATTGGTCCGTATACCAACCTTCCATGCACGGGTCTCATAGTTGGGGATAGGAGCACCTATCCTCACGTCTATATACTTAATTAATCATAGCCCGATTCTATTTCTCTCTTCTACGCGTACCGAATCTTAAAACACTTTCAAAAGATCAAATTACTTAATTGAACTTATTTTCCTAAATTGATTTTCAAAAACATTTAGATGGGTGTCATACCCCAAAATTTTCCCTCCATCTACTCAAAGATTTCATACATCCATACTCAAGTTCCTCGAGAGTTGATTAGACAAACTCTCTCCTAGACAATCAACCCAACTAGGGTTTGGTATCTCTCAAGTCAAGATGGATTTCCAACATCTTTAATGGTCTTCATGCCTCCTCATATGCTTCAAAGATTCTCCATGTCAAGTTTCAAGCTTTACAAGTCAAGTTTCCTCAGACAATTGCTCAGATGGTTGAAAATCGGGTGTATTGGACAAAGAGTCAAGCTATGGTCAACATACAGTCAAAACTTCTGATTTTGGTCAACATCCTCATTTGAAGTTACATTCATCATTTGATCAAGGGTTGATCATGATTCATCAAGAAAACTCAAGATTTGCTCAAAAGTCAAACTTTCTAAATTAGGGTTTCTAGGTGAAAAGTCAAGCTGAACTTTGATCATAACTTTCTCATACTTTCGAAATTTTTCCCACTTGTTTTTAAAGGAAATTCAATTCTCTACACTTCATGTCTCACAAGAATGTCCAAAAGTGCTTCATTTGAGAGGTATAGCTCAAAACATTATAGGTCATTTTCAAAGTCAACAAAAGTCAACTTTTGTTTTGAAGATATATTGAGCATGGTAACTCAATTGAGATGAAACCAAAGACATTGTTTATAGGACTCTTAGAGCTTTCCAAAAGTCCAAGAACACTCAAAACTGTGGAAAATTGAGCAAGATACACCATTCGAAGTTGGGCGATTTTGAATGATTACCAAAAGGAGATTTTGGTTAAAATGCAAAATTTTCCAAATGGGCCTATAATCTTTTGATCCAAACTTGTTCATGACAACATTCTTGACCCATAAATGCTTGGCATTGGTGATTTTCTATTTTTATAATTTATATTTGAATTTTACAACATTTAATTCAAAAATAAATTATGTAAAATATGAATTAAGTTTCTTTTCAAATAAGTTGGATTTATATCTTTCTTAATGACCAAGAAAGCCCAAGATGCTTGCCAAATTCGTGACTCATGCACATGGAAAGAAAAATCAAGTTTTAAAGGAAATTTGATTTTATTTATTGGAAAATATTTGCACATTCAATTTCCAATCTTTTTCCTTGTTTTTCTCTTCATCTCTTCTATAAATTGCCACATTGTGCACAAACCAAGGGCGAAACCTAACCTAAAAACCACCCAAACTCTTGCAAAATTTTCAAGAATCTTGAAAAATCGAATCCTTATTTCAACAGGCTCGCTCTTCTAGCCATTCCATTGTGCTCGGAGGTTCCGGGGTAGAAACATCCCTTGCGAAGCAGGCGACCGAATCACGACATCCGCTCTCACCGGTTTGGATTTTTCAAATTTCGATTTGTATTCATCATGCATTATTGCGCTTTCATGTGTTTATTTGTGATCGGGAGGTTCATTAGAATGCATATGAACCATTACATGTGAGCTTGAGCGTTTGGTAATCGAATTGCCATTGTTAGGGCATTTCATTTTGATCGAACCAGGGTCATCTGAGTTTCGAAACCAATATCACCATTGGATTCGTAGGGTCCGATTTAGGTGGGTAGGGTACCTTAGAACTATTTATCTTGCGTGTTTTCGTTTGGTGGGCTGCTCATGGGAAGGCAATAGGAGCTAGGGCTCCGTCATTGACTGAGTGGGCCGGCGAGTTGCATCGTGGCGAGAACGCGTCTGATTCGTCCATTCAAAACAAGCGGGGCTGGCTTGTGTTTGATTTTCAAAATATTCACGCGTGTATATTCATATTGATTTAATTTTGGTTTCAAACACCAAAACAAGCGTGGCTCGATGGTAGATGCAAGCGGACTCAGGTTTCATCCCACGGTCTCGATTCGAACCTCCGAAACCGGTTTGAGTTTCTTTTCAAAACTTGCATTATTTTCCATGTTTTCATATTTTTAATATTTTCTCTTATTTTAATTTCTTTTCACAATTTTATTTCGCATTTAAAAATTACCAAAATTATTTTCCTTTTGCATTTACATTCGAAAATGTTTATTTAATTTTATAAATTAAAAATATCTTTTGCATGCATATTTATTTTATTTATATTTTTGCATTTAATTCACTTTTAATTGCATTTTAATTATTAAATCTTTTCCAAAAAATCCCAAAAAATTATTTTAGCTTATTTATCTTATTTCGAGCATGTATTAATTTTCTCATATTAAAAATTGCATTTTTTCTAACATTTTCTCTTATTTCGATTCCATCATATTTTCGATCTCTTATTCTTTCACGAGTTGCTCCGATTCGGACGTTTTCTTTTATCATTCTTTTTCAATAATGTAATTGCATATGGTTGTAATAGTTTTAATTAGGATTTTTATTTTCCGTTTCAAATTATGTATACGCCCCAAGCCATGTAATAGCGTGGGTTTATCTTTCCGCACTTTTACATTTCGCCTTTACATTTCGCATGTTTATTTCACTATCAATTGCTAGTAATTAGGCGTGTATGGCAAGACTAAAATTAACTTAGCCACTAATTTTCAAGATAATATATTCGAATTCAACACACTTCTTTCACACACGCACCCTTAAGGTAATTCTCTCGATGCCTTTCGATTCAAAATGGTCATGTCCCTCGAGCGTAGGGTATTCTAGCACCGTTGCCTTCAAACAAATCATCATAGTCCCGATACAAAGATCATAAGACCCACGATGTCGCCTCCGAATACATGATCTTGACCCTCGAATGTGCGGATACTTCCTAAGTTGCCTTCTATGACCATCCGATGTCCCTTGAATGTCCGCTTACATCCAGCGAATGGAGCTACCTACTAACTAATGGTACGACTAGCGCTATTCTAAAGGAGCGTAAAGTACAAAAAAGCGACCAATTACGGTGGGTAAATAAGTCTCTTAGTTGCTTGCTCTAAAACAAATGCTTTTCACCACACTTTTTTTCAAAGTTCAAATTCTTTTCAAAACAAAAACATTTCCGAACACTTTGTACACTCCTACATGAGTCATTACAAAGTCAAGCGAAATGCTTTTTCAAAACATCTTTGTCGAACACACGAGAAAGCAATTTTAAAAGTGATCTAGAGCAACTAAGAGCCCGTAGATAACTACGGATGGAAAGGGGTGCTAATACCTTCCCTTTTCATAACCATTCTCGAACTCAGAATCTAACGAAGGTCTTTTACTTTTACCTTCCCTTAATTGGATAAAATAAAAGTCGGTGGCGACTCTTGCTATCCGCACATTTGGATACAAAAATCCTACAAAGTCGAGTTCAGTATTCACGAATGGCGACTCTGTGAGGACACACCCTAAAGAGAGAATTGCCTTAGGTTTCTAGATAACCTTTTGCTTTTGTTTGACTTGTATGCTTTATCTTTAAGGGTTGCTTGGGTATTATATTGTTGGGGATCACACGGATCCGGGTTTCCTTTTAGGTAAGTAGCATTAGATCATCGCGGGCGTATAACTAAGCGGTTAACATGATGGCTACGTTAGCGTGACACTTTGGTTGTCCGATACTCTTCATTCCCAGTTGAAGATAGTATTTGGCCTGCGTGGTGTCATCGCGCTAACTAAACTTTTAGAACCTTAATTGACCCATCTTGGCCATTAGAAGGTAGTGAGATGGCCGACTTTGGTGTAGACCGAGGTTGGTTGATACTCGATACTACGCTCATTGAGATTAGACTTTTGGGACATTTTCGATCAACCACTTGGCCGTCGTATTGAAATAAGCGCCTACGAGAAAGATCTGTGATATGAGATTCCTAGAACCCGGTTACTATTATAGGACAGGATGAACCAACTCAAACTTTTGGTGGGGTAATCACCTATACCTCATGCAAGCCTTAAACCTAGGATCATTGTGTGAATTGTTTGTGTGTGCTAAACATGACATCATGACATCATTCGCATTGCATATCATTTCTAACTATTTCAAGGACCTAGGTATTTATCTTTGCTCTGTTTTGTAGGGATTATGGCCTAGAAAGACTATCAGAATCAACTTCATGGGTATCCTTCTCAACTCAAAAATTGGTTTCAAAATTCCGACCATGCTCGGTTCATCAAAGACATGGTTATCACTTGATTTGGTTATCTTCGGTTTTGAAGAAGATATGATGCATGTCTATTCCGGTTCTTGATCCAAACACCATTGCTTCACATTTCCAGTTATCGGTTGGTTCCTACCTTGGAAGAATTCTAAGTTACTTGGGATACCTATTCTTGACCAAATGCCATTCTTGGTTTAGAAAAGGTTCCTAAGTACGAAGACATTACATCGACCTTACATCTTAAGCTCGGATATTGAAGCCAATTGGGAAACTAGAAGTGGAGTTAAGGGTTTACTTTCAAATTCCTAATTAAAGCAGAGAATTCCTCAAAGTTATGAGTTTCCATGCATTTGAAAACATTGTGGCCTTATTAATTTATGGTTTGGTTCTATTTCCTAACTCGGATCAATTCATAGATATCAATGCCATCAAGTTGTTCCTTACCATGATCACTGTGCCTACTTTACTTGGAGACATCCTCATTCTCTCCACACTCGTACTACTAAGTGACAAGGAACTCTCATGTGTTGTATACCGTTACTTTCAAGGTGGTTTATTCGCACCTTCCTCCATCGGTTTTGAAGAATGAACAAAGGATGAGATGGTCTCGAAGGATGATGTCACTCTCTCATTCGGATATCCGTTGGAGTCTTTTCTCTCAAAGGACTTCACATTCATTGGTTGTGGAGAATTCCCTAATGTACCACTACTTGGTATAAGGGAGGTATTACTACAATCCTTCTTTAGCTCTCGTCGGTTTGGTTTTGCTCGAAGAGATGGTCCACATGATATGCTTCTCGAAGATATTGTGTTCGACTACAACCACGATCTCGAAAAGCGAAGGTTTATACATGCTTGGGCATGGTAAAGAAGGCGATACCAAGACTTTGGGGCACCGAACTCCATTCCTTGGGAACCTTACCTCAAGTGGGTGCGAGCTCGAGCTCAAAACCTCATGATGCCATTCACTTTGTTTTACCGATAATTATGGAACTGTTGCTATAGGTGGCGTATCTATGTTCTCCATCGACATGCCTGATTTTGAAGACTTGAAGAGATCTGGATTCAACAAGAAGAAAGGATACCTTTGAAGCTGGTGTACATAGAGAGAAGAAGTTTAGAGTTGACCAAGCTACTTCACGAAACATCAGCGCTTACATCGGCACCAAGAGGCATGTGGAGACTTAGAGCTTTAGGATGTTTTGTTTTCTTTTATTGTTTTGAACTATCTCTTGTACTTAAAAGAAAAGAATAATGAGAAGAGTACTAATAAATGTTTGCTCATTGCTTGTTTAACAAATTTAAATCTAAGGTCCTTGAAAACATTGCATTGCATTCGCTAAACATTGCATAGCATAGCATAACATTGCATCACGGTACATTGGAGATTGGTTTTCTCATTTGCTCGCTATTTATTTTAGCGAAATGGCTCTTGAACAGGTGTCAAAGATCTCAGGCTCGGATGCTCGGTTTAGGATGTTCACCAACTTGGTCCAAGGCCAAGAAGATTTGAAGAAGCTCATCAACAAGAAGAAGAAGGTTGTTGGTCTCCTCAACATGGGTGAGCGTTTCAAAGGGGTCAAAGTGGTCGATCGGATCGAGCTCTCGAAGGAAGTGTCCATGGGGAGTACCAAGGGTGATGAAGGTGAGCGTGAGCCAAAGAAAGGAGGAGGACCACTCGATTATAGACAACACTCGATGAAGATGACAAGTACAAATAACTCGAAAACCGTCGAATCTTTGGAAAATCGAAGATGTCGGGTGAACTTTGATGATCGAGTCTTGTTCGTGTTGTGATTCCTCCCAAGTTCAAAGTTCCTACTTTTGCCAAGTATGATGGCATGTCTTGCCCTAAGCATTTGAAGTCCTATGTCGGAGATCAATCCCACGATGGAAAGTTGTGGATGCACTATTTTCAAGAGAGTTTGTCGGAACCAGTTGGAATGGTACTATCGGCTAGAGAATGGCCGTATCCGTACTTGGAATGACTTGGTGATGCCTTCTCTGACAATACAGTACAATCTTTGAATTGACACCCACTCGTCAACTACAAAGCATGTCTATGGGTCGTGTGAGAAGTTCAAGGAGTATGCTTTCGAAATGGAGAGATCTAGCGGTGAGTTCAACCACCCTTGTCCAATAGGGAGTTGGTTGATATGTTTATGGGAACAACGACAGCCGTTCTTCAATCATCGATTGGAAATTCTTCATCTGGATTCACCGAGTTGATATTGACGGTGACGCATTGAGCTGGTATCAAGTGGGAAGATCCATGTAGAGTCATCTTCAAATCTTTGCAAAGAAATCTTTTGGTGCTAAGAAAGAAGCTAATCTTGTGTATGGTCGAGAAAAGCCGAGCCAAGACCGCTCAATCGTAGAGGCGGTTGTGATCTCGATCCTACATCAGCCTGACCTCGGTGAGACGGCGTAACGAGCGCGCCCGAAGGCGGTTTATGAAGATCAACATGCCTTTGCCATGAGCCTTGCAACACATGTTGAGCAGGTGATAACCTTGGGATCCTCCTCGAATGTCAACACTTCCTCTCCAGTACAATCCTAATGCTAAGTGTGTTACCATTCCAATACCCGGGGCACGAGCGCGACAATTGTTGGGCTCACGAAGAACAAGATTCAAGATATGATTGAAGCTAAGCAGTTGAGTTTGACCTCTGTTGAGACTCGAATGTGATCAGCGCGCCTATGCCTAATCATGACAAGAGTTCCAATCTTTGTTGGTGATGATACTTATGTTTTCAACATAGATGACTTGACCATTCCTCGATGGTATTAAGAAGAATTTGTTGCAAGCGGTGTCAATCCGGGATGCCCGAGAATTGTCGTTGGTGCCCTGGCGATGGTTGTGCTTGGTTGAGAAGGCGTGTTCGATGCATGATGGACAACCGTGAGATACTATTTACGAAACCACACATGCAGTTGTGTGAAGAAATGTCTAAGTTGAAGATTGACAATCGAGCAAGCTGTGCCATCATGTGGGATACCTTGGGGCAGCCAAGTGGAAAGTATGATTACATGGTGATACCTTGTCACGATAGTTACAAGATTCCTATTGAAGATGTTAAAGCGACCGGATGGGGTGGCGATTTCCACAGATTATCTTGATGTTAACACTGATAAGGATTTCCTCTGCGATCCTGTGCCTAGAGTGGCACCTCATTATTACTTCTCAAGACCGATTGCCATATTCCTCGACAAAGCTATCCCTTAGAACTATGGTGATGTCTACTATCATGGCGTCAAGCAAGACCCTCGACCATTGAAGATCTTACGATTGAAGCTACCATTCTTGACATCGACAACATCACGGATCGATGGGTGACCCGAACGGAAGGGTATTCTCTCCAATCTCTCCTCAAAAACTGCGACTCGGCTCGCATTCCGACTCTCAATCAATATCCCAGCTAGAGGAAAGAACGGTGACTCATCACCTTTCGGAGTACCAAAGGAAGTTCTTGGCACCTCGAACAGGAAATGGAGGAAATTAGAAGATTATCAAGAAGAGTGACTACAATGTTGTGGAGCAGTTAGACGAGACTCCGTCGATTTCCATGCTCGCTTTGCTCTTGTGCTCGAGGCTCATGCTAATGCCTTGGCGAAGTTTCGAAGAATGCTCATGTGCGCAAGACACTACCAACCCGTTCGAAGTTTGTATTGCTAGCTGGCTGCAACAACGGCTGGGCTTCTCGATCTTGATTTGACTCTGCGGAAAGAAACACAACAGGCCTTGCATCTCTGTTGAATGCAAGGCGTTACCTATCTCATGTTTTGGTTGATCTGGGTTACGCTCTGAATATCCTTCGAAGGCTTTTGATCGGCTTGATGTCGAAGGGTTGGTTACGAGACCAGTGACATTATTGTGAGCTTTTGATGGTTCTAAGCGAGCGGTGCTTGGAAAGCTCACTCTGCTGTTAAAGTCGGTTCCCAGGACTTTTGACTCTACTTTCTTTGTCATGGATATCCATCCGACTTATTCTTGCCTACTTGGGCCCTTGGATACATGGGCGATTACCTCTACCTTCGAGAAATACCGGTGAAAGGGAAGGTTGTCACGGTATATGGTGAAGAAGAATATGGTCGGTCATCATAGTCATTCCGATACCTCGAGATGGAAGGAGAATTCTTTGAAGCATACATCAAGCTTTTGAAACAATACCGAGTCATGCTGTTGACTCTCATGTCCTCTGAAGTCACCAAGCTCCGAGGATGGCCTCATTGAAAGATGCTCAGTGCTTTGAAGAAGGTAGTTCTATTTGGGGACAGCTCACGATCTTCCCTTCAAATCAGACAAGGCGGTTTAGGCTTCACCATCAAGGTCGGAAGATGATACACATGAGCGTGCGGCCGACTTCCTTTCGCATTAGTCGAGTGGAATCCATGCTATAGAAGGCGGCGACAGCGGCCGACATCGCAAGTGGATCTTCCGACTCGGATCATGGGCTCGATTGGAAGGCGAAGGCGTCACACCAATCTCCTTTAGCCGGGAGTAATTGCTTTTGTTTTGTTTTGCTTTTCGTATTTCTTTATGTTTTGAACAATAAACTTTGAAAGCCTAGTGCCTTGCCGGGGCATCATGGCTCGTTCGAGGTTATTATCATCGTTTGCGTATTTTCATTTAATAAATTCGTTGGACTTTTGCATTCAATTGTTTGTTTTCTTTCTTTTACTTTATCACCCCTTCAAAGGCTATGTGTTTCTTACACACACCCGTGATACTGCGAGAATCCTCGAATCTAGTTAATAACTGACTATGCTAGTGCTAAATATGACTTCGATAATCCGATCTACCAAGCCGAAGGTGAGGAAGATTGTGAAGTGCGGAGAACTTGCGGCTACTACTGACAAGAAGAAGCGAGTTATCTGACCACACGAAGCAAGTTGAGGTTGTGAATTTGGAGTGCTTGCGAAGGCGGAAAAGAGATCAAGATAGGAGTGGGTCTTGAGCAGTGTTAAAGAAAGGTTGGTTCGGATGCTACGAGACTATATTGAGGTTTTGCTTGGTCATACGAAGACATGCGGGTTTAGACATTGATATTGTGGTTCACGATTCGACAAAGAAGGTTTTCTCGGTGAAACAGAAGGTTAATCGCATCGTCTGAGATGTCGAGAGAAAATCAAAGCCGAAGTTATGAAGCGGTTCAACGCGGTTTCTTATTGTCACCTCTTATCGATGGGTTGCAAATGTGGTACCCGTACCTAAGAAGGATGGCAAAATGCGAATGTGTGTGGATTCGAGAGATCTAAACAAAGCAAGTCCGAAGATGACTTCCACTTCCTCATATTGATGTTACGGTCGACAATACCGCTCGACATAAGGTTTTCTCCTTCATGGATGGTTTCTCCGGTTACAATCAGTTAAAATGGCTCGAAGACATGGAAGACTACTTTTGTTACGGTGGGGCACTTTACATTACAAGGTTATGCCGTTCGGATTTGAAGAGCGCGGCGCCACTTACCGTGCTATGGTTACATTATTTCATGACATGATTCATCACGAGATAGAGGTCTCGTCGACAACATGATAGCTCGATCACGGTGAAGAAGAACATCTTGATCATTTGCGAAACTCTTTGGAGTTGAAGAAATCGGTGAGACTTAATCCCAACAAGTGCACCTTTGGAGTCGGATCCGGAGCTCCTAGGGTTTGTAGTCGATGGAAGAGGTATTGAGGTTGACCCTCGAAGGTTAAAGCTATTCAAGAGATGCCGGCTCCCTTAGAGAAGGAGGTCGAGAGGTTTCTTGGGCCGATTGAACTACATTGCAGTTCATTGCACACTAGCGCTACTTGTGAGCCAATCTTCAAGTTATTAAGAAAGATCAAGTAGTGGAATGGAGCAGCGATTGCGGATCGCTTTTGACAAAATCAAGGAGTACCTACAAAATCCTCCATACGATGCCGCTTGCGAAGGAAGACCTCTTATCATGTACTTGACGGTGTTAGAGAACTCAATGGGGTGTGTGTTGGGGCAACATGGCGAGTGCAGTCGAAAGAGCATGCAATATACTACCTTAGCAAAAGTTTACCGGTGAAATAAGATACTCACGACGAGAAAACTTACAGCGCTTTGGCTTGGGCTTTCGCCGACTAAGGCGGTATATGTTGACTCACACTACCTTGTTGATTTCTAAGATGGATCCGATAAAATACATCTTTGAGAAACCAGCTCTCTCGGAAGAATAGCAAGATGGCAAATGATCTTGACGAGTATGACATCTAGTACACTTCTCGAGCGATCAAAGGAAGTGTAGTAGCCGATCATTTGGCTCATCAAGCCGTAGATGACTATCGATCTATGCGATTCAATTTCGAGATGAAGATGTTTTACTAGTTATAGATTGCGAAGAGCAGGCCAGACGAAGGACACGAACCGGGATCGATGGACTATGGTCTTTGATGGAGCCTCAAGCGCTTGGCAATGGCATTGGCACCATCATTACATCCCTATGACGGACACCACGCCTTTCACCTTGATTATGTTTGATTGCACGAACAACATGGCGGTCTGGCGTGCATCATGGGTCTTAAAGGCTGCTATTGACTTAGAGTCAAGTTCTTACAAGTGTATGGAACTTCGGCTTTGGTGATCGGTCAGATTAAGGCGAGTGGGATCTGAAGCATCGAATCTCATTCCATGTCGAGCATGTTCTAAGTTTGATCCCTACTTGAAGAGATTGCTTTTGATCATATCGGTATTCTACTATGTCATCCATGTTCAGGTCGGATGGGACAACGAGGCTCCCGGATCATCATTGAGAAGTTTGTGAACCAGCGTATTGTCATGAGCTTGATACGGAAGAGAAACCTTGGTACTATGGCGTGAAGAGGTATCTTGAGACTCGGGAATATCCAGAGGGCATCATTAATGATAAAGTTCATGAAAGATTTGCTTCAAATTCTTCCTCGTGCGGCATCTTATACAAGCGCAACCCGACTTGTGCTTATTATGTAGACCCGGAAAACAGTGATGCGTATCATGGGAGAGTTACGGCGTTTGGTACCCACTAGTGGACACACCATGGCTAAGAAGATTTTGAGAGCAGGTTACTATTGGTCCACCATGGAAGCGATTGTCACGTATGCTCGATCTTGTCACAAGTGCGGTTATCCGACAAAGTACCGTACCTCGGTATCCACGAATGTTTTGACTTCTCCTTGGCATTTTGCAATGTGGGGCATTGACATGATCGGAGAAATTAAGCCTGACTTCCAATGGACATCGTTTCATCCTTGTGGCAATAGATTACTTTACCAAGTGGGTAAGCGACCTCGTATGCATCATTACCAAGAATGTAGTGGCTCGATTCATCGAGCATAATCTTATCTGTCGGTATGGCACTCTGAAAGGATTATCACGGATAACGGTTCCAATCTCAACAATAAGATGATCACAGAACTACGCACGGTTCAAGATCAAGCATCACAACTCATCTCCTTATCGGCCTAAGATGAATGGCGCGATGGAAGCCGCCAATAAGAACATTAAGAAGATTATCTGAAGATGGCGGTGACTTACAAAGATTGGCATGAGATGTTACCATTTGCTCTTCATGGTTATCGCACTTGACACGAACATCAGGAGGACCCGCTCTCTCTTGTATACGGTATGGAAGCCGTCTTACCCATCGAGGTTCGGATACCCTCGACTAGAGTCCTCCGAGGCGAGTTAGGCGAAGGCGATTGGGTCGAGACTCGCCTTGACGGATTAATTTGATTGATGAGAAGCGACTCGCGTCCATACGCCACGGACGGATTTATCGAAGCGAATGATCGAGCATTTAACAAGAAGGTCAAGCACCGAGTCTACCGAGTTGGTGATCTAGTAGTCAAGCGCATCATTCTTCCACAAGGTGATCGAGGGCAAGTGGACTCCCACCTATGAGGGACCATTTGTATTCAGGCGGTATTTTCGGTGAGCTATGATACTTAGCACCATGGATGGCGAAGACTTCCACACCATGAGCAGACATAGTCAAAAATACTACGCATAAAGAGACCCGCTAGGTCGGTGGCCTAGGCAAAAATAAGGGCATCTGGCGAACCAAAGGTTCGGGCAAAAATAAAGGATATATACAAAACATGTACACCGGCAGTCAAAAACCTAAAAAGGCGGCTTGAGCAAAAAGGGTATCCGGTACTGCTGAAAACCGAAAGGCGGTCTAGAGCAAAGTTAGGGATTCAAGCGTACGACTATGTCTCTTCGGATCACACCTTCGAGACTATCAACATTCAAGATTCAAATGGCGAAGATCGGTCTACTCACTTTCTCTGTGAAGATGAGATAGTTGAAATATATGAGTACTAGCATAGTTGGAACTTAACGAGATTGTTTCGCATAGCTTTTACCTTTCTTGTGTACAAACTACTTGGCCATACACCACCTTTCAAATAAGCATAAAATTCTTTCTCTTTACATTGTTGTTATTTGCAATAAGTCCAACGTTTGCCTTGAATGATTATATGCATTTGACAATAAGAATCTAATCACAAACATACGAAAAGTGAACATACAAAAGTACTTACTACAGGTTCCAAGAATTGAGATGACGACGAAAGTCACCAAATAGTCCCCACAGAGCATGATCCCCACAAAGGTGTCACTCACAATACACCTTCCCCAGTGAGTATCGTCGGTCTCAGCGATAACACTTCATCCCCAGTCAAGGTATTCATCCCCAGCGGATATTTCTCAATCCTTCCCCTTCTCCCCGGCAGCGGTATCCAGACTCGAAACTTGGTCAGATAGTGCATCGGAGAAAACCACATCCTCATCCCCCAGCCAGAGATTACAACGGACTCCAGACTCTTCTAGCCCGGTCTTTTAGCAACCATCAAATGCTCTCAGATCTACACTCGGAATCCCGGTGGGCGCCTCCTAAACTTCCTCGGCGGGATCTACATGCAAGGTCCCAACCGATCGCCTCCCAGTTCTCCTCGGCGGGGCCTATGAGATCTCCAACAACGAGTTTCTCAATCTCTACCTTCCTCAACAATATCTAAGCCCAAGACTTGGTCGAGATAGTGCATCGGAGGTCGGGATATCTTTCTTCTCCTTCCCAAAGCGGGGTTCTCACTCGATTCCCAGCGGTCGAAATCCTCAAGCAGAATATCCACATCTTCTTCAAGATGGATATGTTTTGAAATATCACAACATCAACATTCGTACATTACTCATAAAGTCATAATTTATGCATATGTCATTCATATACACTGTCATGCATCATTCCTTGCATAAGACTAACAATATTCTATCAAAGTTTCTCTTGTTTTCTCCAAAGCAGTATGATCATTCCGGCAAAGCAGGTCCGAGATTAAGCCCGAATCGGCGGAAAACTATCGAAAGACCGCCCTTGGTTGTCCTCGACGGTAGTCGAGATTAAGCCCGAACCGACGGGAAAACTATCTGTAGGACCGCCCCTTGGTTGTCCTCCGACGACCGGTCCAGGATTAAGCCCCGAACCGACGGGAAAACTATCTGAAAGACCACCTCTGGTTATCCTACGATAACAGGCAATGGATCAACACCGATGCTGCAGGGAAGCTATCCACATTTTGCCAACTACAATCTCCCTCGGAGTAATCACGAAGATCTATTCGATTCCTTATTATCAGCGACTACGAGTCTAGCGTGCGACTCGATTACCTTGGATGGCATCTTAAGCCCATCTCCGACTACTTGTCAACATTTCTTCACTTTCAGAATGCTGCATATATGGTTAAAAATCAATACAAACCAATAACCTCATTCAAAGTGTACACGAAGTCTAACGTCGACTCCCGGATGGCATCTTAAGCCCGTCTCCTCTCCTTCGAAACATCTGAGTCTAACATCGACTCACTCCCGGCATCGACCTTTCCGGATGGCATCTTAAGCCCATCTCCGTCAGCTCTCCTATTAACAACCTCGAGTCTAGCGTCGACTCGTTCCCCAAAGTCTCCAACTTCTCCAAATGGCATCTGTAAGCCCATTCCCGCGTCATCAGCCAATAACGAGTGCAAATTTTCAGGTGTACTCGAGTGTTCAATCATCTTCTACCTCCAGGTCACGAAAGACAAGCATGTCAATCTAACCTTCCAGTACAAGGCGATTGAGCAGAGGCATCATACCCAAAATTTGCCCTCCATCTACTCGAGATTTCATACATCCATACTCGAGGATTCCTCGAGTTGATCGGACAAACTCTCTCTAGACAATCAACCCAAACTAGGGTTTGGTATCTCTCAAGTCAAGATGGATTTCCAACATCTTCAATGGTCTTCATGCCTCCTCATATGCTTCAAAGATTCTCCATGTCAAGTTTCAAGCTTTACAAGTCAAGTTTCCTCAAACAATTGCTCGGATGGTTGAAAATCGGTGTATTGGACAAAGAGTCAAGCTGTGGTCAACATACAGTCAAAACTTCGATTTTGGTCAACATCCTCATTTTGAAGTTACATTCATCATTTGATCAAGGGTTGATCATGATTCATCAAGAAAACTCAAGATTTGCTCAAAAGTCAAACTTTCTAAATTAGGGTTTCTAGGTGAAAAGTCAATGAACTTTGGTGATTATAACTTTCTCATACTTTCAAATTTTCCACCACCTCTTGTTTTAAAGGAAATTCAATTCTCTACAACTTCATGTCTCACAGAATGTCCAAAAGTGCTTCATTTGAGAGGTATAGCTCAAATATTACAGTCATTTTCAAAGTCAACAAAAGTCAACTTTTTGTTTTGAAGATATATTGAGCATGGTAACTCAATTGAGATGAAACCAAAGACATTGTTTAGAGGACTCTTAGAGCTTTCAAAAGTCCAAGAACACTCAAAAATGTGGAAAATTGAGCAAGATACACCATTCGAAGTTGGGCGATTTTGACGATTGCACAAAGAGATTTTGGTCAAAATGCAAAATTTTCCAAATGGGCCTATAATCTTTTGATCCAAACTTGTTCATGACAACATTCTTGACCCATAAATGCTTGGCATTGGTGATTTTCTATTTTTATAATTTATATTTGAATTTTACAACATTTAATTCAAAAATAAATTATGTAAAATATGAAAATTAAGTTTCTTTTTCAAATAAGTTGGATTTATATCTTTCTTAATGACCAAGAAAGCCCAAGATGCTTGCCAAATTCGTGACTCATGCACATGGAAAGAAAAAATCAAGTTTTAAAGGAAATTTGATTTGATTTATTGGAAAATATTTGCATTCAATTTCCAATCTTTTTCCTTGTTTTTCTCTTCAATCTCTTCTATAAATTGCGACATTGTGTACAAACCAAAGGCGGAAACCTAACCCTAAAACCACCCAAACTCTTGCAAAATTTTCAAGAATCTTGAAAAATCGAATCATATTTCCAAGGCTCGACCTCTTCTAGCCATTCCATTGTGCTCGGGGAGGTTCCCGAGTAGAAACATCCCTTGCTCGAAGCCAGGCGAGGCGAGATCCGACATCCACTCTCACGGTTTGGATTTTTCAAATTTCGATTTGTATTCATCATGCATTATTAGCTTTCATGTGTTTATTTGTGATCGGGAGGTTCATTAGAATGCATATGAACCATTACTTGTGAGCTTGAGCGTTTGGTGTCAATTGCCATTGTTAGGGCATTTCAATTTGTTTGATCGAGCCGGTCATCAGGCGTTTCGGAAACCAATATCACCATTGGATTCGTAGGGTCCGATTTAGGTGGGTAGGGTACCTTAGAACTATTTATCTTGCGTGTTTTTCCAATTTCAGGTGGCTGCTCATCGGAGAAGACGACCGGAGCTAGGGCTCCAGCGTCGTTGACCTGAGTGGACCGGCGAGCTGCATGCGTGGCGAGAGAACGCGTCCTGATTCGTCCATTCAAAACAACTGGGGCCCGCGCGCTGACTGTGTTTGATTTTCAAAATATTCCTGACGCGTGTATATTCATATTGATTTAATTTTGGTTTTCCAAACACCAAAGGCAACGTGGCTCAGTGGTAGATGCAAGCAGACTCAAGGTTTCATCCCCTGGTCTCCAGTTCGGACCTCCTTGAAACCGGTTTTGAGTTTCTTTTCCAAAACTTGCATTATTTTCCATGTTTTCATATTTTTTAATATTTTCTCTTATTTTAATTTCTTTTCACAATTTTATTTCTGCATTTAAAAATTACCAAAAATTATTTTCCTTTTGCATTTACATTCTGAAAATGTTTATTTAATTTTATAAATTAAAAAATATCTTTTTGCATGCATATTTATTTTTATTTATATTTTTGCATTTAATTCACTTTTAATTGCATTTTAATTATTAAATGTTTTCCAAAAAATCCCAAAAAATTATTTTAGCTTATTTATCTTATTTCCAGCATGTATTAATTTTCTCATATTAAAAATTGCATTTTTTCTAACATTTTCTCTTATTTCGATTCCATCATATTTTCCGATCTCTTATTCTTTCACAGGTTGCTCCGATTCGGACGTTTTCTTTTTATCATTCTTTTTTTCAATAATGTAATTGCATATGGGTTGTAATAGTTTTAATTAGGATTTTTATTTTCCACATTTCAAATTATGTATCTGCCCCAAAGCCATGTAATAGCGTAGGTTTATCTTTCCGCACTTTTACATTTCCGCCTTTACATTTCGCATTTTTATTTCCGCACCCTATCAATTGCTAGTAATTAGGCGTGTATGGCAAGACTAAAATTAACTTAGCCCACTAATTTTCAAGATAATATATTCTGAATTCAACACACTTCTTTCACACGCACCCTTAGGGTAATTCTCTCGATGCCTTTCGATTCAAAATGGTCATGTCCCTCGAGCGTGAGGTATTCTAGCCTTGCCTTCAAACAAATCATCATAGTCCCTTGATACAAAGATCATAAGACCCACGATGTCGCCTCCGAATACATGATCTTGACCCTCGATTGTCGCCTACGAAAAATGATGATAGTCCCTTGAATGTGCTAGGATACTTCCTCAGATTGCCTTCTATGACCATCGTGTCCCTTCGAATGTCCCGCTTACATCCAGCGAATGGAGCTACCTACTAACTAATGGTGCGGCTAGCGCTATTCTAAAGGAGCGTAGAAGTACAAAAACGACCAATTACGAGTGGGTAAATAAGTCTCTTAGTTGCTTGCTCTAAAACAAATGCTTTTCACACCACACACTTTTTCAAAGTTCAAATTCTTTTCAAAACAAAACATTTCCGAACACTTTGTATACACTCCTACATGAGTCATTACAAAGTCAAAGCGAAATGCTTTTTCAAAACATCTTTGTCAAACACACGAAAGCAATTTTAAAAAGTGATCTAGAGCAACTAGGCCGTAGATAACTACGGATGGAAAGGGGTGCTAATACCTTCCTTTTCATAACCATTCTCCCGAACTCGAGAATCTAACGAAGGTCTTTTACTGTTACTTTTACCTTCCCTTAATTGGATAAAAATAAAAGTCGGTGGCGACTCTTGCTATCCGCACATTTGGATACAAAAATCCTACAAAGTCAGTTCACCGTATTACAATGGGGTTTTTTTAAATCGTTAGATGTTAGCCTAATGGTTTAAACAAATTTAAAGTTTTTTAGGTTGTTAGGTGATAACCTAATAAGTTAAAAAACTTCTACCCATATTTTAATAAATAAAAACTTAGTGTTGTGACATTCGATTAAATTGTTGGATGATAGCGACGATTTAATTGAATTTAAAATATTTGGTCGTTGAGCGATAGCTAATGATTTAAATACTTTTATTCGCACTAAATAAATGTGAACTTTGCTTCACTTCACCGTTTTCGTAATAAAGATTTTGGATGAGAGAGGATTGACGAAACTTGCTCGCCAATTTCGGGTACTTGAATCATTAGATGATAGCCTAATGTTTCCGTACTTATCATCCACAACTTAAAATCAACGCAACTCACTCAAATTCTTTTATCGCTCATACGCGATCATCAAAACTATTTTCTTATAAAGAGTGTGCAATAGAAATTTCAAATACGAATGAGGACTTAAGCTTTTCAAACAAACTAAACAAGTCTAAATTCGAGCATTTGAAATGTCTAATGCATGATTTTTCTTATAAAATCAACACAACCAATAAAAACCTTTTAAGAGGAACTACGGAGTTTTGACTTTCCTATTGCACAAAGGAATACGTAGGCACACGGTTTCAAAGCCGTGCCAAACTCAAAATAATAAAAAACAAATTCCGTTTCTTTTATCTTTCGATTATAACTTAGAAATTAGCGAATATACACACACACTTAGAATTAAACGGGTCCCATCAGTACAATGGATGTAAGAGGTGCTAATACCTTCCTCTTACATAAGACTCCCGATTCCATGTTTTTTCCGTGAGCCTATATACGCATCTGTGGGGTTTTATCTATATTTTCCCGTTCTTTTTAGAACAAATAAAATTAGGTGGCGATTTCACGTTTTGTTTGAAAATTAAATGATTTTTGAAAGCAGTTTCTTGATTGGCGACTTCCTTGGGAAAATTTTTAAAATTCTTTTGACTAAGCGAGTCAACCCTAGTTTAGTTCTTTGCATGTGTGTTGTGTTTGTTTATTGCTTTGATATTCATTGCCTATTATTTTTGTATATTATCTGTTGATGTATGTTACAATATTGAGAATTTGTTTGTTAAGGTTCATAGATAAGCCTAATACCGAGGCTTCTAGGTAACATTTAGGATAGAGGATTGCGTAGCCTAGAGTTGGTTGTTTAAGGAATTTTTGCCCATGCGATAGTGCGGGACATTAATTACGGATAAATGGCCTATAACTCTAAGTTGTTCTTTAAGGTATCCAAACCGAGACCGACCGCTCAAAGATAAAGGTTTTGAGTATCCCTTTAAGGCCGTTTCTTGGGTATACTTTTGGAAATATTATCACCACGTGGGCCGTTCGCATGATGATAATGTTTGTTAAAGGGATCGAGACTCAAGACATTTAGCTAAAAACTTTAGAACCAACCATGTGTGGGGTTTTCGTTGGGTGAGCGTCGAAGCCATGACCATCCTACCTTGTGAACGGTTCTATCCATTTCTTTATCATACATTGCATGCATTCGCATAAGTTGATTTAGCATATAACATTTATTTCAGGGAACCTTATAAGCTTTGATTGTGCGGTAAGCAAAGAGAAGAATGGACCCAACAATGAAGAACGTTCCTCATCTCAAGTTCAAAGAGTTGAAAATTAGAAAGTTGGTGACTATGAGCGACAAGATTCCACATCGATGGGGCTTACTTGGAAAGAGATTTGGGAATATTTTGGATTTGTTAACTACCAACACCAACACGAAGCTTTGGTTACTTTGGCAAAATATTATGATCCACCTCTTGATGTTTCGTTCGAGATTTCCGACTTGTTCCTACTATTGAAGAGTTTGAAAGAATTCTTAAGCGGCCTTTGAACAATGATGTCCCTTTCATCAATATAGGGAGGATTTGAATAAAGAGGTGATGAAGAATGGGGAGGTGGCACCGTGGGTTATAGATAAAGGCATTCTCCGTTTAGAAGATAAGTTTTCAAACTTGAAAGTGCAAGAAGATTGGCGACCTTGTTCCATCTTAATCTTGGTTCATGTTTCCAACCAATGAAAGTTTTGAGTATATTGGGGAATCCTATTCACCTTTGTTAGTCGATGTTCTTTATCATCTCTGAGAGGTGAAGAAATGGGGTGTTTTGTGTTGCATTCTCCATATTGGGGATTTTGATGGGTTGACATGGCATTGTTGGATGTTCACTCGATGGTGTTTTGTGGCATTCTGAAATTGGGGTATTATCATTGTGGATGTTACTCCAATGTTCCTTTGATCTGATATTAACTATAATCCAATATTGGCAACAAGGCAGGTGGGATATCTAATGGAAAATGAACCAAGGTCTGAACACTTGGAAAGCTTCATTATACATGAATTTGGCCAAAAAGATCGTAATGAGGTAAAGAAGATCGAAGAGCTTGAAATCAGTTCATAGAGAGCGGGGAATTGATCAAAAGGGTCGTATTAATGGGCGATCCTACCGTCGATGGGTCGTAGATAGAGTAAAATAAATCAAGTTACTTTATTGTGTGGAAGTGTCTTTCAATCATCCGAACCGTGGTTACTCATGTTCCGATAGAAGAGAGCATGAGGCTTCAAGAAATCATTAGGAAGATGGAAGAGGAAAGATTGGAGCTACAAAGTGTGAACTCTAGTATTTGGTATAAAGCTAAAAGATTGGAAGCTGACCTCCAGGAAGAAGAAAGATGAAGAAGATGAAGAGGCGTATCTTGAGAGGGCTGTGTCCTTTTAGAAGAAAGAATGAGTACTTTTATAGGAGATATTGTGATATGGTGGACATGTGTAACACTTGGTTGTTGATGTGCCTTGGAGACTTAGGTCGGCTCTAGAAGATCTCGAAGATAATCGGGTTCCCAGTGAGTGATTTTCTCTTTCTTTGCGGGATGTGGTGAATAGGTTCAAAGCGAGACCAAGGATTTGAAGCCTCGTCGTGGGAAAGATTTTTAGTAGGATAGCATTTGAATTATTTTATGTCATTAAACTATGGATGAATATTATAATATTTTGAAATCCTCATTTGTATTTTGCTATGTTGTTGGAACTTGGTGGTAACAAAGACACGCTGACGTTTTGATTTATATAAGAACTTGTTGATGTGCGATTCAGTTGATTCTTTATGCGAATGTTTTGCTTCTGCTAACAAACTTATGAGAAATTCCCGAAACTAAAAGAAAATTATCCATATATTTTTCACATGCATACATACATAGCGTACATAATCATTTTGTTACCAAAAGGATACTCATTTTTATCTCGCCTCACACAGATTCAAGCTGACTACCCGACACCCGTACGGAACCAGGGCTAACTCGAAGAAAGCAATGGATCAGTATGAGACAAG
The DNA here is from genome assembly GCA_021764765.1 of Vicia sativa. NCBI lineage: Eukaryota > Viridiplantae > Streptophyta > Magnoliopsida > Fabales > Fabaceae > Vicia > Vicia sativa. The sequence continues at coordinate 69,504,323 of CM038793.1, forward strand.
ACAGGATGCCATGCAAGATGACATCGACACTTTGAAGTCCAAGATGGACCAGTTTATGGAGATGATGACTGCTCAGCATATAAGGGAAGAGGGCGAGCATTCTTGTTGCTTGCTACTGCTGCTTTGCTACCATTCTGCCGCTGACAAACAATGCAACTACTATCATTCCTCCCATTGTTATGGGAAATGTGAGAACCCATCGAGGTGGTGGCAATGCCCGGGTCTGAAGCACCTAATCTGTTAGTATATGGGATGCCTACGGCTTCTTCAATGGGTGACAACCAAGGTAATCTTTGCCGCATGTTGCTACCCAAACTATGGGAAATAATGAGCAAGAGCGGGGGTGAGGATGAGCAATAAAATCAGCGGTCTACCACTCCTCAGTGAGGAGGACCAACAAGATGATTATGAGGCAGTTATACGAGCGTTGCACAGTGGGCAATCAGACTCCTTTTCAAGATATGGCTGCCCAGAAGATGTGCAAAGAGCTAGCTGAGCAAGTGAAGGAGTTGAGAGGGAAAAACGCTGTTGGTATGAGTGCTGTGGACATGTGTCTTGTCCACGATGTTGTCATTCCACCAAAATTCAAAGTACGACTTTGAAAAGTATAAAGGAGTGATTGTCCAGGATACCCATTTGAGGATGTATTGTGCAAGATGGCGGCATATGTTAAAAATAACAAATTGATGGTTCATTGTTTTCAAGATAGCCTCTCGGGGCATCTCTTGGTAGTATATCTGATTAGAAGTCGAATATCCGCTCTTGGGATGATTTATCTGCCGATTTCTTTAAGCAGTACCATTTCAACACTACTATGGCTCCCAATCGTGTACAACTCTAGAATATGTCTCAGAAGGAAAGAGAATCTTTTAAAGAGTATGCTCAGAGGTGGAGGGAGGTAGCCTCGAGGTTCAACCAACTTTAGCGAAGAAATTAAATGATTTGTTCATGGGAACATTGTCGGTGCAGTATTACGAAAGACTGATTGGAAGTACTTTTTCTGATTTCTCCAATCTAGTGATGGTGGGCGAGAAGATTGAGGAAGGTTTGAAGACCGGTAAGATATCCGGAGGGAATGCAGGAACGTCTGCAGTAAAGAAGTCGTTCAATGGCTTCAAGAGGAAAGAAGTTAAAGCCAATGCTATGTATGAATCAAGGGGCAGAGGAAGAGGAAGATGAAACACCCGAGTGAAAATTAATGGATATAACTATATATCAATGAAGTCGACATCGAGCGTTTTTATCCCTCAAGAGGAAAGGTAAACATCGAGTAAACACGAAGCGAAGAAATCACGGTCTTGCGACCGAGAGATCGGAGTAAGGAATTACATTATGCGAGGGAAGAGATTAGCACCCGTCGTCCGTAATACTCCGCTTTTACTTTCTATCCAATGGGTGTAAAGGTCTATCTATATCGTACATGGTATAATGCATGCAAAGAAAGAAAAGAAATAAAGAAAAGAATGAAAGGGAAAGAAAACACGGGGAAAAGAAGGAAATATTTACAAAGGTTGCTTGATCTAGCCCCGCGACAGGATGCCTACGTATTCCCTCGTGCAATGGGAAAGTCGGAGCGCCGTAGTTCGGCTCACTTGTTTTGGTTGGTTTGTGTTTTTAAAATTAGTAGACGAAACAACAAACGATGACGAAACACCTCCATGATGACAAAACATCGGCTACAAATGGGATGACGAAACATCGGGAGATGAGATGAAGAAACATCAAAGGATGAGATGGCGAAACATCGACCTTGAGACGAAGCATCATCAACAACCGGACGACGGAACATCCTAAAACTAATGGGTTTGTATTTTTACTTTGGAAAGAGTTTCGGTTTGTTAGAGTGTTTTAATGCACTTGACAAAAGCAAGATTTTAGTCTTAAGGATGCAAAAGGATAAAGGTAAAATGGCTAAGGAAACTAACCTACTTCTAAATCCTAATGTTATCATGCAAAGTTGATCCTAAATTAAGGATATAAACAAGGGAAGGTCTACCTAAAGTTATCATGCATGGATGCCTAACTTAATGTCTAAACTCGAAAACTAACTTAGTCGAGCAAAACCTAAGGAACCTATAAAATAAATCATCTTGGTTGGGAAACCAAGTGAGAAGAGGTAGAATCAAATAAAGTGCTTTGGCAAAAGCACACAAACTAAACACTAACAAGTGCTCTGGAAGAAGATGTAATGAAATGCGAATGAATTATGCTTATGCAATGTGTCATGTAAGCGAGGTCAGTAGACACAACATCCATTTACAAATTTATACAAGACTTTAGCAAACATCAAACATCATTATAAACACCCACGATCAAGTTAGTTCACAAACTAGGTGAAACTAATCCTAAAAACATGCGAGGAGCTAATTGGTGAAGTGATGGACTTAGATGAAGTTAATAGACAATTGAAGAATAAAATGGCATACAAGTCAGTAGCTAATCATGTGCTAATCATGTTAGTGCTAATTTACATCATGCAAAACAAACCACAAAGATTCTATAGCAAAAATCTACCAAAAGTGCGCAAACATGTAACAAGCAGCGTGTAGTGGAGTGCATCTAAGTGTGTGAGGTTTATGACATGCAAAGAAGGCATCAAGATGAAGTGACTACAGTACCAACATCATATGAGTGAATTAATAATCAAACCATAAAGGAAATGTCATGAAGATGCAATTACAACATGGATGCGAAAACTAGTTGAAATGCTTAACCTAAGAGGTGTTTACAACCTAAAAGAAGCCATGGAAAGGGAAAGATGAAGAGAAATGAGTCAAGTAATATTTAAAATACACAAGTTACAGTAGCAAACATGTTATTTCATCAATAAAAACATTTTAAAAATGCATACAAAATTCAAAAGCAAAACACTCGAGAAATGCATTCGATTCGTGCAAGTGCGAGTAGACATGTGCATGTATGTGTGTTTGTGCTTGTGCATACATGTGCTAAGTGTCAAATAGTGTTGGGATCAGAGATTATAGGTTATGGAAAGCAATTAAAATTATACATTATCAAGCCATGAGATGCTTCAAATTGTACACATACAACATCTACAAGAGAACTAGTTGAAAACTTAACCTAAAATGCAACTAAAGATGGAATGAAGCATGGTTGAGGGTATGGATGAAAAAGGATGAAACTAATGGCATACAAAGATGTAGATGGAAGTAACTAGCATGGTAATAATGCATGATCATCATGTACATGTTCATCATTTATAATGCACAAACAAAAACAATTAGGAAAAGTTTAAACATGCATCTAGAGGTGTGTGGTGAATGTGTTTATATGAATGTGTCCTAAAATGTTTGTGTCAAGTGTTGTGGACAAATGAAATGGATGATGAGGATGTAAACATGATGCTCACATGAACACAAAACAATTGTCAAAAGGTCATGCTTCACAATTACTCTTAATGCAAAGGTTAGTGGTGAAAAGGGATGATTCTAAACCCTAGAATTAGTTGTGAATGAACAAACAAGTGAATGAGTCAATCATGGTAAAGAAGCAAGATGGAGAAGGAATGTAACACATAAGGTCAGTAGCTTAAGACCTAAGTAAACTATAAACAAATTCAATTCAAACAAAGTAAAAAAAAACTTACCCACACAAGTTCATTGGAAGAAAAAAATCTAAACTAGTTAAACATGACACTTAAGAAAGATTTAAACAAAGTGGTTCTAATTAGAAAATTAAAACCATGTGTGACTTGTGTCATAAGTTTAACTCAAGATATGATTCATGAGCAACCAAATATAGAAGATAAAGCTTCCATACACAAACAAATCACCTATTTAATGATCAAAATCATCCAAAGCAAGATACCACCTAGCTCAGATCAAATATCATTGATTAAGATTTGTAGGAAGGGAAAGATGTCTTGTATGTCATAGGGTGATGATAGAACCCTCACAAGATGCTTGTCATGATCTTGAAATAATGTCAATTGAAGTGACACACCTCAAGAATCATGAACCTATAATCCCTCAAGATATGTTTCAACCAACCATAGAAAAAGAAGAAGAAAGAAAATCTAGCTCTTTCTAGGTCATCATGATGACATTACGAATGAGTGCAAGCCAATGAATCAAAGAGAATTTGGGTTATTGGTTATATAATGTACAAGGTCATAAGTGACAATCAAATGTTCAATTGGAATTGGATTGCTAAAGCCATGCATGATACATACAACACAAGTGATACAAACATAAGCATAAGTTGGTAACATTCTAATCAACAAAAGTTCCATGAGCTTGAGCAAATTAGGGGCTTAGATGAATCAATCATACTGGAATGAAGGCTCTAGATATGCTATGAGTATGTAGTAAGAGAATGAGAGGTAAATTCTTAAGGAATTGCATGAATGCATTCCTCACCTTACAATCCATGCACAAGGATGCAACCAATAGTATGAAAATCAAACTTCTAAATAAAGATCAAGGAGATCCCTTGAGGTCAATTGTCTCTCAAGTCTTAGAAGAATATCCTTGAGGTCATCATTCCCCCTAATCATCAATTAGAAACATAAACTATACAAGAGAAGGGTTTAAGAACCAATGGATCCCAATTACACTAGGCAAATGTATGTTCACTTTTGAAATTCCATGAAAATAGGAAAATGAGGGATAAAATCCAAATAAAAATGAAATAAGGGGCTCAAATCCCTTACAAGTCAGGGACATATCCTTGCCCAAGTTAAAAATTCATGGAATGGTCAAAACAAAATTCAAAAAGTCAATACTATAAATATTAATGCTCATATGACCAAATAATAAGAAAAAATTGGTATAAAATTCAAAAGTCAGAAATAAAAATCTATAAAAATAGAAACAGTGACTCAACACCTTAAACATGGTTAAAAATATTTTTGGCATTTTTATTTTTTTAAGGAAAATGATAAAAACAAATAAAAATGCAACAATGAATGATGCAAATGGTGCATTTAATGCTAAAATTGATTTAATTATGCAAAAATGACAAAATAGTAAAATTAAAAAAAATGCATGAAGTATGATTCAAATGAGCTAGAATATTTTTTATATGCATGAAAGTATTTTTAAATGATTTAAATATGCATGAAATGCAATATAATGCATGAAATGGTCTAAAAATGGAAAAAATGCAAGAATTCTGAAATAAAATTCAAAAATGCATGAGATATGATTTAAATGGACCAAGATATTTTTTATACATTTTTCATATACATGGAAGTATTTTAAAATGATTTAAATATGCATGAAATGCAATATAATGCATGAATTTATTTAATTATTCTAAAATGCAAAAATTATCAAATAAAATTTAGAAACTCAAAATTAATCTTATGAAAGGTTCCAAATATTTTTTGTGGAATTTTTTAACATTGAAAAGTATTTTTAAAGAACTTTTTAATGAAAATGCAATTAATTAAAGGAAGAATTTATTTAAACGGTCAAAACAATTTTAAAAATTTGGAAAAAAATTCCACAAAATATTTAAAATCATTTTGAGCCTATGGTATTTCTTTTGGAATTTTTGGATGATTTTTGAATGCAAAATTAAATGATGCAAAATGCTAATTATGGAATAATTAAAATGGAAATTCAAAAATGCATGAGCCAACCAGAACACGCCACCTCATCGTCTCCTATCTCCAGCCCTTGCCCTAAACGCGTATCTTACCAGTTTCATGCAAGCAACTTCTAGCAACTATATCTCACTCGATTCTCAACCAAAATGAATGATTCAAAGCTCAAAATAAAGATCTCATGGCAAGCTACAAGACACAACTTGTAAAACATCAAATGATTCATCACACTTCAAGAAATTTGAGCACGAAAATCACAAAAATCATCCTAAATCTAGATTTTAGAACTTCATGCTATGCAATATGCTTCACACAGTTGGAATTATACATCAAACCTAGTGTTTGGCCAGCTAACGCATACAAATCATCAAATTCATCAAATACAAGCTTGAAGTCTATATTTGATGTTTGAATCTTACCTCTTGATTTGGAAAATAAATCCAAATGTGCCTCTGGATTTGAAGAGAAAATACCACAATCTTGCTCTTAGATCTTCAATGAAGCTTGAATGATGAAGAAAATCCACTTCAAACACGATTTGTAGCAACTTCAAAGTATGAGAAAAATGGAAAAATGCAGAGCAATTTTGGGATCTGGAAACGAGAGAGAGAGAGAGAGAGAGAGAGAGAGAGAGAGAGAGAGAGAGAGAGAGAGTCTTTTTACAAAATGAAGCTTCCAATTTATATTTGTGTCCAAAATAAGAGGGTAGCTTGGTCCTTTTAATCAAAATCCGTTATTTGCAAAAATATTATAAAAATGGCATCTTGGATATGGCTTGCATTTTGTGCTTGTTTATCCTTGCTTGCTTGTGTTTTGGTGAGCTGGAATATGAGTGAATGATCAGCTCACGTGATGGAATCCTCCAGCTTGCCAAAATGAGAAAAAAATCAAAGAGTGCATGAAATGTGTGTGAGCAAAATGTGCTCAAGTATGCTTCGCTTTTTATGGCAAGGAACATATGCTAGCTGGCTGCTTCGATCCCGGCTTGATGGCTTGAACAAACTTGCACAAACAAACTTAAAAAAATGCACAAAATCAAACTATCCAAAAATTAGCTTTATGTCACTTTTTCTCCATGTGTTAGGAGGTGACCAATCAAGCTTCAAAACCTCAAATCTTCTGAATGTGCTGAGCAATCCTTTGAACCATTATAACTCAAGTGATAATAAGAAGGTAATACTCCAAGAAAATGACTCATCCAAGCTTCAAACTCCACGAGCACCAAATCCTAATTTCATCGGATGAGTGCCACGGATGAATTTCTCACCAATCCTCTTCAAAACTTCATTTCTGAGGGATCAATGGGACAAGTGGAATGCCTTGAGGCATAATACACCATTGTAACTTGAAAGATCACAGATATGGCAACGAGATTCCCTCGGAAGGGCATGCTAACATCAATCTCCCGACTTGTGGAAGTCTTGAGAACCCAAGAGCTTGGATCCTATCATGAGATGTGAATGCAATGAAATATGATGTCTATGATGCAACATAAGCCTAAATCAAGAGGGTAAATTTTGGGGTGCAACAGTGCCCTATTCAATCTTCTTTAACTTGATAGCGAGCTGGTGGAAACCTTGAGCGTTCAAAGTGGAAGAAGATTGAATACAAAAAGAAATTTACACTCTTGAGAAAAGAGTGAAACTTTCAAAGGGAGCGGAGAATCTTTGGACTTAGAGAATACCAAATGAAATTGGTTTCATGTAAGAGCCCAAATAACATTGTGCCTTAACAAGCGGGAGAGTCTAATGAACATTAGCTTTCCTCAAAATATCGCCAAACGAAATTGTTATGCGGGTTATAAAGATGAGATAATACTAAGACCGGAAGACCGGATAAAACTAGACTCGGCGTGCGCAATAGGATAAATATGAAAAGAGTCCTATTAGCAAGGTGACTAGGCGTGATTCTAGGAGCACCTCTTGGTCTCAACCGAGGGTAAGCAGTGGAAGCTGACAAACCAAAGGTATGAATGAGGCGGTCAACCAAGGATAGACAATGAGCGAAGCGATTGAATCAGGAGTGACATCAAGCGAGACAAGACTCGACTCGATAAAACTAGAAGAATGATACATTCTAGAAAGCAGTACCGGACAAAAGCTGGATTTCACATGCGGAAATGAGACAAGACTCGACCCATAGCAAAGTGATGAGAGTGCATGTTTCTCGAGCACTTGTTGTTCTCAAACTAAAGGATGAGCAGTGAAGGCAGTTGAACCCAATAGTTATATGAGCCATCCCAACCGAAGATGAGCGGTGAAGCGAAACTAATTGAATCTACGGATAACGAGGAATGGTTTCAACCTAAGATAGATAGTATGATGGGCGAAAGAATCACGGGAGTAAGAAATGAAGCGAGATAAAACTCGACTCATGGAGCTAGTTAGATGAAACAAACTAGATGAGTACCGGGACAACAAGCTGGATTTCATGCAGAGCGAAGAGACAAAACTCGACCCAAAGCGAAGTGATGCGGCGCATATTTCTTAGAGCACTTGTTGTTCTCAAACTAAAGGATAGGCAGTGAGCAGGCAGTTGAACCTAATAGTTATATGAGCCATCCCAGTGAAGATAGCGGTGAGCGAACTGATTGAATCTACGGGAGTAGCAGGAAAGGTTTCAACTGAGATAGGCAGTATGATGGGCGAAGGAATCACAAGTTTAAGAAACAAAACGAGATAAGGCCTCACTGGGGAAATGATCCGAAGTTAGCAGATTCACTGGGGAACATAATAGCAATAAAGGCTTATGTTTCAATGCATGTTTGAAATTTTTTCTATGGAGTAAAGTTCCAAAATATTATGGAAAATCACACTTTGAGGATGCAATGTAATGATGCATGATTAAATGTTTCACCAGGGAATGGATAATCAAAAAGCCAACCAAACACCAAGCCCAAAACTTGATAAGACTTGCAAATATAAATTGCAAAATTCACTGGGGAGAAAACCTTCAAAGATGAAACTCTGCGAGGAGCAATAACTTGTGTAACTGATAGAAACAGGCTACAATCACTGAGGAAGGGTTGCAAAAATAAATTGCAGACTTCGCTGGAGAAGTAATTCTGGGCGAAACTGTTGATTCTGATATGGGATGCCAAATGAAGTTGGACGGAGACAGAAAAGATCTAGGCGAAACAGTGACTTCTGAAGAAGAGACCCAAATGGGCCGAACTTCAATGGGAATATACCAAACGACACAGGAATAAGGATTCCTCTGACTCCACGGGGAGCAACCAATCTTTGGTCAATGATAGAAGACAATCTGCACACAACTCTTGCGATATTCACTTGGGGATATTTGCGGGGATGCGCACCCACAAAAGCATACGTCTCGGGAATACTCACTGGGGATACCCATTGGGGATGGGCGGGCTTTTGGAATTGAAGTCCAAGTCGAGATAGTTCATCGGGCATGAAGAAACAAGAAACCTCATATATGCAGCTCCACGGGAAATGAGGGGACAACTCTCTTGGGAGGTGGAAATGAATCCTTTGGGAGCAAAGAATATTGCGCACAACCTTGAAATAAAATTTCCTCGGGGAGAGGAGAAACCTTGAAGAAGAAGATCGGATGAATAAGCGATATACTCGGGAAGGCGGAAATTTCTTGAATAAGATCTTCCAAATGCAACAACTTGGTGGGAATTAGAAAAAGTCATCAATAAACATTCCACCTCGAGCAGGCATTCTTCTTGAGGTAAGCGGGGAATCTTAAGGCGCAATCTCTTCACATTTGGGAGACTTGCTAGGGAGAAGTAGAGACTTGGCGTCCTTGGGGATGCCCATCTTGAAAGTACTTCAAATGATCAACCTATCAATTCCATCTGCCCCAAGCACTAGGTTTGAGGAGTCCTCTTGGATAACATCGACTTTCCACTTTTGAGAGTTCCCGACTCCCATTTGGCCTTTACGCTCCATCATCTTGTACTCAGTTACTTTTACCCCAAGAAGGCGGTCGGTCTTGATTTATGTGACCCCCAAGCACTAGGTTTGAGAGTCTTCTTGATTTGTACCTGCCCCAAAAAAACTTCAAGACTTACATGGGGTCGAGGCCCTCTCCTTTGACAAGGTTAAATCCTTCTTTGGTGCTTATTGCACACTCACTTGATGTCAGAAAGTTGTTTCGTATACAGAAAAATGTTTATTATGAGAATGAAAATTCAAATGCAACACTTATGTAAGTCTTGAAGTTTTTTTTTTCTTTTCAAAATGACAAGACAAACATATTATGCCAACACAAAAATCAGCGCAATTTAGGAGTCTGGAAAATGTTATCTCATTATAGTATGCTTTCGAATTGACCCATGCTTCAGTTAGGACTTCTGAGGGTTGTAACGCGGCCTAGTTCACGGTTTTCAAAAAAAGTTTTTAGGCTCAAAATATTTGGTGCCCACCCCGTTCGTGATGTTCTCCAATCCTAGATTCAGTCAACTTGATACGAGCATCCTACTCTCAACAGAGTATAGTATGGCTGCTTGAGGATTTCTGGATGTGCTCGAGGAATCCACAAGGTTTACGGACACGACTACGACTCACCTTTAACTTCGGTGTCAGATCACACGACTTTGCTCTCTTGTTGAGAATCTCTTTTTTCAAGGCTTTGCCCTCCGTTTTGCCTAAGCGACCTATTACCAAGTTCGACTTAGTGGGCTTCTCCCTTTTTTTTAAAATCATTTTTCAATCCTTTCCTTTTTTTCCAGAACAAATCGTGTGATCCCTACACCATCTTCAAATTGTCAGAAGTAATTATGACTGTCTGAGTCTTTGAGGGATTCCACGTTGACAAACGAAGCTTGACCTTTGCAGTTTGGACTTTCCTCACCCTTTTGGAGGATAACCATTGTTGTATCCTTTGATTGCGCTCTTATAAATGCTCGATCAGATTAACTGAACTCTACCCTTCCCCAGGTTAGAAAAATGAGGTTTTTTTTCTGAATAGAAAAGAAACTCCTACTTCAAGGCTCAAAGGGGTTAACGAGGGTCTATCTCCCTTATATCTCTGGTGTTTGGGAATTGAAACAAGGCCTGTGCATCTTCAACAGGGTTCTACTCAAAAGCATACAAACCAAAGATTATCATTTTAGTATCGTCATCCTCCCCCCAATATTTGCTTAAGCAAAAGACTTGGTGAAGTTGACATCAATATGCAAGCAAGTCATTTTATGAGGGATAGCGAATGGATGAGTGATAACAAAGATTTCTTCAAGATAAACATACTTAATGCATTAAGATTTTCATTCAAAAATAAATTTTTTTTACATGATAGCAATGTTTAAACAAATAAACAAGGGTGCAAATGAATATGTAATAAAGGAACTCGAGATTGCCATTGTTGAGGAAACTCGACTCCGTCTGGACTTCTTGATTTTGAGGACTTTCTACATTCTTGATGCTCTTGGACAAGAGATTCCCCTTCTGATCTATCGTTGACACGACCATCTTCGGACTAATCCAAACTCGAACCTTATCTCTGAACGACAAAACATCTTTAATCAAGCGGTCGAGTGCCCCCAGGCAACATTCACAGGGGATTTTCTTCAAGCGAAGCGATGAAAATTATGCAGGCGAGGATCTCCGATCTCCTCTACGCCACAAAGTGAAACCTCTCAAGATAAGGATCATGCACTGGCTTGCCAAACAAAATTGGCTCTTGAAATCCACCCTTCATGAATGATCTCCAGGAGGTGGTACAAGCGTCCCAACAACAGGGCACCATCAGATCTAACAGAACTATCCATTTTCAATTATCATTATTATGCGAGGACCATCAAAGTTTTTCAAATGCAAGTAATTATCACGAAAATTGGGCGTTTTATTAAACAATTGAAAGCGCAAAAATAAAACAAAGAAGTTTTTCTTTTCATTAATTGAAGAATGGCCATTAAAGGCTCTTTATAATAAAACACAACTCCTACAAAGGTGGTTAACCTAAAACATAAAAATGAAAGGACATTAAAAAGTGGCAATCTGATAATAGATGACCAATGATCTATGATTACGCTACTACTCATACAACTAACAAGCTAGAAAAACTTCTTCAACACGTCGGCATTCACGGGGCGGAAATCTTCACCGTCCATAGTCTTGAGCATCATTGCCCACCGAGAAAACCTTCTTGACTACAAGGTCCTTCATAAGTCGGAGTCCACTTTCCCAGGGTCGCCTTGAGGAAGGATTATCCTCTTAAGGACCAAATCACACGCTTGATAAAAATGAGGTCACACCCTCTTGTCGTAGCTTTTCTCATCCTATTTTGATACACTTGGCCATGACACACGGTGCTAGGCAGCTTCTCGTCAATGAGGTTTAAGCGATCTAGCCGATTATGCACCCACTCGGCTTCATCGAGTTCGACCTCTTTCATAATTCTCAAAGAAGAATTTCAACTTCCAGGTAAGCGCCTCCATCCCATACACAAGGGAGAGCGGGTTTGCCCGGTCGACGTCTTGTATTGAGTCGATATCCATGCAAAAAGGCAACATCTCATGCCAATCCTTGTAAGTAACCACCATCTTACGCACAATCTTCTTAATGTTCTTATTTGCGACCTCGGCGACACCGTTCATCTTTGGGCGGTATGGAGAGGAGTTATGATGTTTGATCTTGAAAGCCTCGCAAGCTCCTTCATCGTCTTGTTATTGAGATTGGATCCATTATCGGTGATGATTTTCTCAGGGACCCCATAGCGGCAAATGATATTGTGCTTGATGAAACGAGCCACAACCTGCTTGGTGACATTAGCAAAAGAAGCAGCTTCGACCCATTTGGTGAAATAATCTATAGCAACCAAGATAAAACGGTGAGTGTTAGAAGCGGTCGGCTCAATCTTCCCAATCATATCAATGCCCCACATTGCAAAGGGCCACGGAGATGTTAACACATTCAGGGGAGTAGGAGGAATATGCACCTTGTCAGCATACACTTGACACTTGTAGTAAACTCTGGCATGATTATAACAATCTATCTCCATAGTGGACCAATAATAGCCAGCCCTCAGAATCTTCTTGGCCATGGTGTGACCACTGGAATGGGTCCCAAAAGCACCTTCATGCATCTCTTCGATGATTTTTGACCCTTCATTCTTATCCACACATCTGAGCAACATGCCATCGTGGTTTCTCTTGTATAAAATACCATTCTTTGAGGAAGAACTTTCGTGAACCTCCTTAAAATTTCTTATACGTGATGGGCGCTTCTTCTGGGTACTCTTGAGTTTCTAAGTATCTCTTAACATCATAAAACCAAGGATTACCATCCAATTCCACTTTCTCTTCAAAACAAAAAGTTGGCTCATCTAACCTTCTAATAGTGATCGAAGGCGCCTCATTAGCCCACTTCACCTTGAACATAGATGATAAAGTGGCCAATGCATCTGCAAGATGATTCTCCTCTTTGGAGATATGCTCAAATGTGATCTCTTCAAAATAAGGAATCAACTTCATCACATGCTCGCGATAAGGAATCAAGTTCTGACGACGAGTTTCCCAATCACCGTTAACTTGACGATAGCAGTTAGAATCTCGAAAACCTTCAAGAACGTCGCAAGTCAATTGCGCTTGATTCCATAAATGCGAGCTTCATACTACGCCATGTTGTTGGTGCGATCAAAACAAATCCGGGCTATAAAAGGAATATGGAAACCCTCGGGGGAGGTGATAACAGCTCCTACACCATTAACCATTGCATTCGATGCTCCATCAAACACCATCGTCCACTGTGACCCTAGCTCAGGCCCTTCCTCTTGACCGGGAACGTTGCAGTCTCTAATGTACAAGATGTCTTCGTTTGGGTATTCAAACTTCATCGGTTGATAATCATCCACAGGTTGGTGAGCAAGGTAATCTTCCAGAACACTACCCTTGATAGCTTTCTGGGTAGTATACTGGATATCATATTCTATCAAAATCATCTGCCAACGGGCGACTCGGCCGGTAAGAGCTGGCTTCTCAAATATGAGTTTAATGGGATCCATCTTAGAAATCAGATAAGTGGTATGCGTCAACATGTACTGCCTCAAACGTTTAGCAGCCCATGCTAGTGCACAACACGTCTTCTTGAGAAAAGAATACCTTGACTCACACTCAGTGAACTTCTTGCTCAGATAATAGATGGCTTATTCTTTCTTTCCGGTCTCATCATGCTGACCAAGCACACAACCCATGGAATTATCCAGAACTGTTAGGTACATGATCAATGGCTTTCCCTCAACTGGTGGCACAAGTATTGCGGGCTCTTGCAAGTATCCCTTGATTCTATCAAATGCCATCGACAATCATCATTCAAACAACGACAATTCTTCCATAACAACTTGAATAAAGGTTCGAAGTGGCGGTAAGATGAGATATGAACACGGAGATATAATTCAATCTCCCCAAGAAACCACGAACTTCCTTTTCTGTCCTCGGCTCAGGCATCTCTTATATCGCCTTCACTTTGGCGGGATCAACTTCAATACCCTTCTCTCACAATGAAGCCTAACGACTTTCGACCTCACCTAAAGGTGCACTTATTAATTCAACCTTAGCTGAAACATTCTTAATCTTTCAAACAATTTTGCAAATCAACCAAATGCTCTTCCTCTATTTGAGACTTCGCAATCATATCATCAACATAAACTTCAACCTCTCTATGCATCATGTCATGAAAGAGAGTGACCATTACCGCTGCCCCTGCATTCTTCGGACCGAAAGGCATAACCTTGTAGCAAAAAGTCCCCAAGGCGTGATGAAAGTAGTCTTTTCCATATCATCGGGTGCCATCTTAATTTGATTATAGCGGAAAATCCATCCATGAAAGAAGACCTTGGCTTGGCGGTATTATCAACGGAATATCAATATGAGGGCGAGAAATCATCTTTAGGGCTTGCTTTATTCAAATCCACATAATCAACACACATCCGGACCTTACCATCCTTCTTTGGCACCGACACAATATTTGCAAATCACATCGGATCGAGACAACCTTGAAAACCGGCATCTAGCATTTACATACCTCCTATTTGATCTTCTTAGACATCTGGATGAGTCCTTGAAGTTTCGCTTGTTGGAGGACAATCTTCCGGAGAGGCGACTTATGTACCACAATATTAGTATCAAACGACATATCCTCATAAGACCAGGTGAACACATCAACATACATACAGAGCATATCTATCGACTTGCCTTCACACTCTCTTCCAAGTCGGCCCTTATTCTGATTTCTTTCTTTGCTTCATCTGTACCCAAATTAACCAACTCCATAGGTTCTTCATGCGGCTGAATAACTTTCTTCTCTTCTCGTTCTAACAATCTGGCCAACTCTGCAGGAAGCTCACAATCTTCATCACTTTCCTCCTCCGCTTGGTGAATCAGATTGTTGAAGTCATAATGAGCAATAGCAGAATTGTGATCATTGGTATCTGATGTGGACATGTATCTGCATGATTAATTTTTGTTTTAATGATGTGTGAAGAATAAAAACATTGCCACATTTTTTGAAAAAACGAATAAATGGTAAAAGTGAAAGTAAAAATAACGCAAAAAGTTTGAATAAAAACGTCCTTTATTTCATGATAAAAATTGCAATGTGAAACATGGTGGCCCTACCAATGATTCACTACGCCTTGGCGAGCGTAGGAATTATGGAATGATAAAGAAAAACAAGAAAGTTACTCCTCGGGTTGTAACTTGAATGGTGTCCATAGATGTCAATTCTTCAACTCGCTGCCGGGATGCATGGGCGAATCCAATCTTCTATGTTGAACACATCGTCTTCGCCATAATTGCATTGACTTGATCTTCCTTCTTTATGCGGCACTAGCAAACTTGGCGGTAGAAGAATCATGGGTTTGAGAATCATCTGCGCACAAAATGGGATCAAATCCCAAGCCAAACGGTTAAATTTGGACAACCTCCACAATACTTCCCAACCCTCGGGCGACCAACCTCAGCGGGGCTCGAGCATCTTTCAATGAAGTCGAGAGAGGTCTCAACTTTCTTCTTAACCTCAACATCCGGTCTTGATCATCGAGCAGTCTTAAAGGCTTGAAAGCGGGTCTTGTGTATTTCACCTTCAATTTCCATATATCGGAAAGAAGCCAAGTGGCTTACAATATACTCCTCCTCGCCATAGCATGGTGTCTTTCCATCAAGAGGATACTTGAGTTTCGATGAAGGGTGGAAGTGATTGCACCAACCTTATGGATCAGGGCGTCCCAAAAAACAACAATAAGCAGTTAATGTTCATCACATAGAAAGTGGAAGTAAAGATCTTGGGCCCTTGATCGGTAAATCAATCTCTCAAACACCGACCTCTTGAACCATCAAATGCCTTCACAACAAGATCACTGGAGCATAACTCCAAACTAGCATAATCGATCTTCATAAGTGCCTTCTTGGGAAACATTCAACGATGACCGGTATCCACCAAAACCCTTGACAAGGCTGTGCCCTTGCACTCCATAGAGATGTCGCGAGCTTTGTTATGATTCTGACCCTCGGTGGAAGATCAAAATCTGTGAAACCTAGCCCATTTCCGAGTGATATACTAGCACATACTGTTTCAAACTGACCCATTGTAATCTCTTGGGGAACAAAATCATTCTTCAACAATCTCATCAGAGCGTTCCTATGAGACTCAGAATAGATCAACAAAGATAGCATAGACATCTTAGATGGGGTGTGATGTAACTGCTCAACAATATTATAGTCACTCCTTCTTATCAATCTCATCAACTCTTCGACCCGAGCTTCGAGTCGAAGACACATCAGGTGCAACAAGAGGCTTAGGTGCATTAGTTGGCTCAGATCCTTGACCATCAACCATCAAATGTTTGCCTTTCGCCTTAGCTAAAGCATCTGCCTTACTACTCTGAATATTTGGGGGACTCAGCACCCTTCCACTTTTCATCAAACGACCTTCACCAGAAAAGTTATTGACATCCACAACATTATCTTTCACGAAGCTATTCCCAGACGGACCAGGGTCTTGCTTAACTCAATGATAATACACATCAGCACCATAATGCCAAGGAATTTCTTTCTCACTATCATACGGCATAGGACCATGTAAAGTAATCATCAATGGTACCGGCTTGGCGACAATAGGAATACGCCTTGGTGTAAACGGAATAGAAACCACCGAAACATCTGCTTGGGTCACCTTTCTGTACTTCCTGGCTCTACCAAATTGAAGAGAACCATCATTTATCAATTCTTGAATCTGGCGCCTTTAGGTCATCACAACCTTTTGGTCGTTCCACACACTTGCAACAAGCGGATCCAACCGGGAAAATACCGGTGTCACTCAAATACCTCTTGACATAAGGAAGAGAGTAGTCACATGATTGACATCCATAACCGGATCAACCACTCGCCATCCCCAATAATGGCATTAACAAGCTGCATCATGTGAGGGCATAGGATCTTTGAATAACATTGGGTCCCTTGCGACTTCAAGTGAATAGCCTTGGAATCAAGCAAATCTTGGATTTTGCACTTTAGAGCATAACAATTCTCGATTGAATGACCCACACCACGAATGGAATTCACATCTTGCATTGGCATCATAATTAGCTAGGCGATGATCAAGATTAACGAGGCATTTGTCTAAGACTAACCAACTTCAAATCAAGCGGATGTTGTAAGGCTTGGGCATAGCTCATGGACAACGGATCAAATTTCCTTGGTTGCCTTTGTTGATAGTTGTTGTTTTCCTTGGAACATTACTTGTCTAGCTTGTTGTGGTTCTTCTGTTTGTTGAGAACAGCTGCGAAATAGACACAACATTGATCTATTGTGGATATTGTCTTCTGTTTCTTCCCTCATAGGCATGGCGTAGCTAGTTTCCCCTCTCTTCTTGGAGTGAGCAACAAGCGGCTTCTTACTTCCATTCGAGGCAAATCTGAACCAACACACTGAATCCTTCCGACTTTCATTCGGCCTCTATTCTTTCTCCTGCCATTACCAATTCAGCAAAACTAGCGGATGTATCCCGATCATACGATCATAGAAAGGCCTTTGTAGGTATTCATGAACATGTCAATTAGTTCTCTCTCCAATAGAGGTTGAACTCTTGCAGCCAACTCACGCCATTTACGCATATTCCTTACAAGATTCACTCGGACCACATGCGGACTTTGCAGCGAGTGCGATTAGGAGCTAGATCCTATTGTAATTGTAATGCCTTACAAAAGCACGAACCAAGTCATTCCAACGGCGAATATGGGCTCTTTCTAGCTTCATATACCATTCGGGGTGCATCGGTCAAACTATCCTAGAAATAGTGAATCAACAACCCACGATCATGATGAATGACATCTTCCCAGTAAGCGGTGGCATGAGTCCTTTGGACAAGGCGAACCATTTTATTTCTCAAACACGGAGGCTTGAACTTTGGGGAACCCTCACCCACGATACCAAACCAAGATCATTAGCATCCATGCCAAAGGCCTTCACCCTCGACAACCTTAGACGTTCCTCCAGCGGCGATACCTCCATCTTCTATTGGAAATCTAGGTTAGAATGCAGAAAAACCCTCTTCCTCAAAATCATGATCACGTTCACGATTACCCCTCACAACAATTGGATTACCTCTGCGATTCCCCACAGTGAGCCGGAGGTGGAGAAGCGCGGATTAGCTGCGAAGATCAAGCGAATTTCCTTGAGGTCGGGAAGGTTCACGATTATCGGTCTTGCACATGATCCTACCCATGAAATATCGGCAAACAACCCCGATTCTCGGCATCGGCCCGATTACGAACTTGATTATTGACGGGCGATCAACTCATCACATGCGGTTTGAGTTTGTGATTGCCTCCATGAACTGAGTCATCTGGGTAGCCATCTGGATCCTCAACTCAGCAAGCTCTGCCTGTACTTGCTCCATCTGCTTTGGAAAATTACTTGGGTAGGAGTAGATGGTGTCGTCTTGAATCTCCTCGACAATAAAGGTAAAGTCAGAACAAGAACACCAACCGAAAACCTATTATGCATGAGGTATGTTTATGCATGAACATATATGCAATGCATGCAATGACATGTTTATATTTCCAGGATTCCAACACTCGTAGCCAAGCTTTTGGGAAATAGCACAAGATAAAGTAGCGAACACCAATTGGAGCAAATCTCATTAAAATATGAAGCAAAAGATACAAATAGTTCCATAAAGTACTCAACCATAATACAAACCAAGATGCTAAAGATTCGACAACGAGCAAAGTAAAGAAATGGAATCCATCAACAAGCACGATGGTTATTCTTTTGAAACATAAGATGAAATAACAAGCCTAAAAATCGACATAGGAAAGCACTGCGAGACTCTGAATTCCCAAGCTGGCTTGAGCTACCCAATTTCTTCTATGGCCAAAGATAATGAACATCCTACATGCAGTGATCTTCAAATGTTGCTCTCGAGTAGCTTCCTTTAGCATCTTCCTTTCTAGGCTTCGATCTTTGCTCTATAATTGTTCTCCAACTCAACTTTGGAATCTTTGCTTTGCTTCTCAATCTCTACTATAGCCCTCCGTGAGTCATCAATGGTATCATCCCTCTTGGGACCTAGATCTCTTCTTTGCGCATCGGATGTCTCTCCTCGTACTTCTTGAGCTTGTGAGCCTCTGATTCTTCTCTTGGGTAGCAACCAAACATCTCACGTTCAAAGTCTCCTTCTCTTTTATCGAGAGAGTTTACGGCCTTTCGCATAGTCTCCCTTAGGCACAACATCGGAACAATAGCAACTTTGAGGATGGAAAGGTGCAACTCCGGTAATAGAAGGCCTTTGTCGATCCTTGTTTCTTTCTTCAATCCAATGAACAAATGATGCATAATAGGATCCTTCTTGCCAAAGAATTTTCCTCCTTCAATGTGAATTCTCTTCAAGCTTGCACACTCTTTCCAAAGATCCGGTAATATACGGTATGTTAAAGCACGAAGTCTCTCGCACACATTCTTTACTAGGAGGGCCTATCGGAGCATATCCCAAGCTGTCTCAAAGCAAGGAGCGGATTATAGTTAACACCACCTCGAATACCTATGAGAGGTACATTAGGAACTCCCCACAACGAACAATGATACTTTCCTATCATCTTAGTCACAACATGCCTATACCAAGCGATATCTTGAGATATGAGAGCCATCAAGCGAGGCACCCATTGCATAGTATCTTTGAGTATCCACAAAAGTACCGGCTCGGGGAGGAAAATTTGGAACCATTGATACAAGAGTGGGCGCAACAATGGACCAAACCACCCTTTCCTTTGTAACTCTTTGAATGAATGGAATGATCTGAGATCTCCCAGAGTGGGAACATGATTCTTAGGTAAACAAGGAGATAGCATTCTCATCAATGAACTTGGGCTCATTTGGGAACAAGACCATACCATAAATACAACAAGCCAAGATGGCATTAAAACCTCTCCAATCAAACTTCGGAGCGTTAGCATTAGCTTCTCTCAATAGAAATCCCAAATGAAAACCTTTCACTGCCCCCTTTTTCATGGCATTAGCTAAAATCACTAACTTCTCTAAGAACAAGGCCGCAACAATCTGATCATCGGTAGGTTTCCCCATAGCAATGTGAAAAGGTACTTGATGAAGCACGGGAATGTCCAAAAGATCAGAATACTCTTCCAAGGTAGGTAGCAATAGATAATCTGGAAACATGAAGCATCTCAACTCACAGTCGTAGAAATGAAACAAAGCTTTAAGACCATCTTCTTGGTATTCACGGAGATGGTACTTCAAATACGAAAAAATCCTTCCATAGTCTCTGGTAAACTCAACAACAACCTCGGGAGGAGACCTCTGGGCCAACAAAATCAAACCCTCAAGAGCTAGAGCAGGAAACTTGTACAACGGATGCGTCGTAGTTAGTCTTCTTTTCAATATCCATCTTTAACAATGACCCAATAACCTGACTCGGAGATTAGTAATCCTTGAAATGATAAAACATGTATGTTAAAAAAAAAGGATGCAATTTGTAAAATGTTTCATGAATGCAATAGGACCCGAGCTCCATTTTCTGAACACTGTCTTGCTGGTGAAGTAAACCATAGGTAACTGAACCAATAACCACAAAACCCAAGAAACAAAAGTCAGCATCTATACCTATAACTATCCCAACCCAACCTCACGGGTAATACTAGACACAACTGGGCACCTAATGATAAACAGAGTCGATGGTTCTTTATCGAGAACTTCGCTTACTACACAAAGGATGTAGGGAGAAAGCACCATCCATCGAACCTCATCTGAGTTTGGTACTTCATGCTTCCTCACACGCACCACGGGATGCAGGATTCGACATGAACATTCGTCTATCCTATATGTCACTGGCCTGGGTAGTGGACCTTTTACGTCTTGTAACTCCCACCCACCAAAAAATACAACAACAACGGCCCAACAGCCACAGAATAATATAGCCAGATGCAGATGCATGCAAACATGTACAAGTATAAGTATACAAATAATATACAAATAACGAGAAAACAAGCTATAAAGCAACAAACAAAACAAAAAACACCAAAAGAAAAACAAAAGCTAGGATCGACTTACGATCGGACCGACAAGAGGTCTAAACGATCCCGTGAAGTCGCTGAAACACCGGCCAAAAATCAATGGATATAACTATATATCAATGAAGTCGCCATCGAACGTTTTTATCCTCCAGAGGAAAGGTAAACATCGAGTAAATCGAAGCGAAGAAATCACGGTCTTGCGACCGAGAGATCGAATAAGGAAGTCTGTTATGCGAGGGAAGGGATTAGCACCCCCGTCCGTAGTACTCACGGTATCCGCTTTTCTTTCTATCTAGTGGGTGTAAAGGTCTATCTATATCTGTACATGGTATAATGCATGCAAAGAGAAAAGAAATAATGAAAAGAATGAAAGGAAAAGAAAAGGCGGGGAAAAGAAATATTTACAAAGGTTGCTCGATCTAGCCGACAGGATGCCTCGTATTCCCTTGTGCAATGGGAAAGTCGAAGCGTAGTTGCTCACTTGTTTTGGTTGGTTTGTGTTTTTAAATTAGCGAGACGAAACAACAAATGACACCTCCATGATGACGAAACATCGACTACAAGCGGGATGACGAAACATCGGAGGCGGGATGACGAAACATCAAAGGATGAGATGGCGAAACATCGAGAAGATGAGATGGTGAAACATCGCACAGGATAACGAAGCATCAACAGCAAACGGATGACGGAACATCCTAAAATTAATGGGTTTGTATTTTGTACTTTGGAAAGAGTTTGATTTATTAGAGTGTTTTAGTGCGCTTGACAAAAGCAAGATTTTAGTCTTAAGGATGCAAAAGGATAAAGGTAAAATGGCTAAGGGAAACTAACCCACTTCTAAATCCTAATGTTATCATGCAAAGTTGATCCTAAGTTAAGGATATAAACAAGGGGAAGGTCTACCTAAAGTTATCATGCATGGATGCCTAACTTAATGTCTAAACTCGAAAACTAACTTAGTCGAGAAAAACCTAAGAAGAACCTATAAAATCAATCATCTTGGTTGGGAAACCAAGTGAGAAGAGTGTAGAATCAAATAAAGTGCTTTGGCAAAAGCACAAACTAAACACTAACAAGTGCTACATAAGATGTAATGAAATGCGAATGAATTATGCTCATGCAATGTGTCATGTGAGCGAGGTCAGTAGACACAACATCCATTTACAAAGTTATACAAGACTTTAGCAAACATCAAACATCATTATAAACACCCACAATCAAGTTAGTTCACAAACTAGGTCGAAACTAATCCTAAAAACATGCAGGTAGCTAATTGTGCGAAGTGATGAACTTAGATGAAGTTAATAGACAATTGAAGAATAAAATGGCATACAAGTCAGTAGCTAATCATGTTCTAATCATGTTAGTGCTCATTTACATCATGCAAAACAAACCACGAAGATTCTATAGCAAAATCTACCAAAGTGCACAAACATGTAACAAACGCGTGTAGTGGAGTGCATCTAAGTGTGTGAGGTTTATGACATGCAAATAAGGCATCAAGTTGAAGTGACTACAGTACCAACATCATATGAGTGAATTAATAATCAAACCATAAAGGAAATGTCATGAAGATGCAATTACAACATGGATGCAAAAAATAGTTGAAATGCTTATCCTAAGAGGTGTTTACAACCTAAAAGAAGCCATGGAAAGGCAAAGATAAAGAGAAATGAGTCAAGTAATATTTAAAATACACAAGTTACATTAGCAAACATATTATTTCATCAATAAAAACATTTTAAAAAAAATGCATACAAAGAATTCAAAAGCAAAACACTCAAGAGAAATGCATTCGATTAAATGCAAGTGCGAGGTAGACATGTGCATGTATGTGTGTTTGTGCTTGTGCATACATGTGCTAAGTGTCAAATAGTGTTGGGATCAGAGATTATAGGTGATGGAAAGCAATTAAAATTACACATTATCAAGCCATGAGATGCTTCAAATTGTACACATACAACATCTACATGAGAACTAGTTGAAAACTTAACCTAAAATGCAACTAAAGATGAAATGAAGCATGGTTGAGGGTATGGATGAAAAAGGATGAAACTAATGGCATACAAAGATGTAGATGGAAGTAGCTAGCATGTTAATAATGCATGATCATCATGTACATGTTCATAATTTATAATGCACAAACAAAAACAACTAGGAAAAGTTTAAACATGCATCTTGAGGTGTGTGGTGAATGTGTTTATATGAATGTGTCCTAAAATGTTTGTGTCAAGTGTTGTGGACAAATGAAATGAATGATGAAGATGTAAACATGATGCTCACATGAACACAAAACAATTGTCAAAAGGTTATGCTTCACAATTACTCTTAATGCAAAGGTTAGTGGTGAAAAGGGATGATTCTAAACCCTAGAATTAGTTGTGAATGAACAAACAAGTGAATGAGTCAATCATGGTGAAGAAGAAAGATGGAGAAGGAATGTAAAACATAAGTTCATTAGCTTAAGACCTAAGTAAACTATAAACAAAGTCAATTCAAATAAAGTAAAAAAAAACTTACACACACAAGTTCATTGGAAGAAAAACATCTAAACTAGTTAAACATGACACTTAAGAAAGATTTAAACAAAGTGGTTTTAATTAGAAAATTAAAACCATGTGTGACTTGTGTCATAAGTTTAACTCAAGATATGATTCATGAGAAACCAAATGTATAATATAAAGCTTCCATCTTGTCTGATGCCCGACTTTGTAGGATTTTGTATCCAAATGTGCGGATAGCAAAGTCGCCACCGACTTTTATTTTATCAATTAAGGGAAGGTAAAAGTAAGAAAAAGACCTTCGTTAGATTACGAGTTCGGAGAATGGTTATGAAAAGGGAAGGTATTAGCACCCCTCCATCCGTAGTTATCTGGGCTCTTAGTTACTCTAGATCACTTTTAAAATTGCTACGTGTGTTTGACAAAATGTTTTGAAAAAGGCATTTCGCTTTGACTTTGTAATGACTCATGTAGGAGTGTATACAAAGTGTTCGGAAATGTTTTTGAAAGTATTTGAACTTTGAAAAAGTGTGTGGTGTGAAAAGCATTTGATAGAGCAAGCAACTAGGAGACTTATTACCCACTCGAATTGGTGGTTTTGTTGTACTTCTACATTCCTTTAGAATAGCTAGCCGTACCATTAGTTAGTAGGTAGCTCCATTCGTTGGATGTAAGCGGGACATTCGAAGGGACATCGGATGGTCATAGAAGGCAACTTGTAGGAAGTATCCTAGCACATTCGAAGGGACTATCATCATTTTCGTGGCGACAATCGGTCAAGATCATGTATTCGGAGGCGACATCGTGGGTCTTATGATCTTTGTATCGAAGGGACTATGATGATTTGTTTGGAAGGCAGCGGTGCTAGAATACCTCTACGTTAGGGACATGACCATTTGAAATCGAAAGCATCGAGAGAATTACCTAAGGGGTGCATGTGTGAAAAGTGTGTCAAATTCGGATATTTTATCTTGGAGATTAGAGTGAGCTATGTCCAATTATTATCTTGCCATACACGCCTAATTACTAGCAATTGATAAGGGTGCGGAAAGTAAAATGCGGAATGTAAAGTCGGAAGGTAAATCCTCGCTATTACATGGCTTTAGGCGAGATACATAATTAAAAATGCGGAAAATAAAACCCTAGATTAAACTATTACAACCCATGAGCAATTACATTATTGGAAAAAATAAAGCGATAAAAGAAAGCGTCGAATCAGACAACACAGTGAAAGAATAAGAAAATCGGAAATGCAATATGAATTGAACAAGAGAAAAAATGTTAGAAAAATGCAAATTTTAATATGAGAAAATTAATATATGCTAGAAATAAGATAAATATATTAAAATAATTTTTTGGGATTTTTTGGAAAGGATTTAATAATTAAAATGCAATTAAAGGTGAATTAAATGCAAAAATAAAAATAAAATAAGCATGCATGCAAAAATTATATTTTAAAATTTATTAAATTAGATAAACATTTTTAGAATATGGATGCAAAAAGAAAATTATATTTTGGTAATTTTTTAATGCAGAATAAAAATCATGAAAAGAAATTAAAATAAAAGAAAATATTGAAAAAATATGAAAACATGGAAAATAATGCAAGTTTTGGAAAAGAAACTCAAAACCGGTTTCAAGGAGGTTCGAACTGGAGACCAGGGGGTGAAACCTGAGTGCCTTGCATCTACTGAGCCACGTTGCCTTTGGTGTTTGGAAAACCAAAATAAATCAATATGAATATACACGTCGAGAATATTTTGAAAATCAAACACGATCGGTGGCGGGCCCAATTGTTTGAATGGACGAATCGGGACGCGTTCTCCACGCATGCACTCGCGGTCCCTCGGGTCAACACCGGAGCCCTAGCTCGGTCGTCTTCCAATGAGCACACAGCTGGAAAAACACGCAAGATAAATAGTTCTAGGTACCTACCCACTAAATCAGACCCTCTGAATCCAATGGTGATATTGGTTTCCTCTAAAAGCTGTGATGGGTTCGATCAAAAGCGACTAAAATGCCCTAACAATGGCAATTCGATTACCAAGCGTTCAAGCTCACATGTAATGGTTCATATGCATTCTAATGAACCTCCGGTGAGAGGTGGATGTCGTGATCTGGTGCTGGGCTTGAGCAAGGATGTTTCTTACTCACAGGAACCTCACGAGCCAATGGAATGGCTAGATCGAGTGAGAGCGGTGGCTTTAAATTGAATTTTCAAGATTCTTGAAAATTTTGCAAGTTGGGTTTGTTTTAGGTTAGGGTTCGATCCTTTGTCTTAATGTCTTCTTTGTATTTATAGGAGAGAATTGGATGGCAAAAGCAAGCAAAAAGATCCATTCATCAATGTGCAAATATTTTCCAATAAATAAAATCAAATTTCTTTAAAAACTTGATTTATTCTTTCCATATGCATGAGTCACGAATTTGGCAATTGGTGTGGGCTTTCTTGGACATTAAGAAAGATATAAATCAACTTATTTGAAAAAATAACCTTATTTTCATATTTTATGTAATTTAATTTGGAATTAAATGGTTTAAAATCCAAAATAAAATCAATAAAATAGAAAATTGCCATGGCCAAGCATTTATGAGTCAAGAATATTGTCATGAACAAGTTTGGATCAAAAGATTATAGGCCCATTTGGAAAATTTTGCAATTTGACCAAAATGTCCTTTTGTGCAATTGTCCAAAATTGCCCAACTTAAAATGGTGTATCTTGCTCAATTTTCCACATTTTGAGTATTCTTGGACTTTTGGAAGCTCTAAGAGTCCTCTAACCAATGTCTTTGGTCTCATCTCAATTGGAGTTACCATGCTCAAAATATCTTCAAAACAAAAAGTTGACTTTTTGTTGACTTTGAAAATGACTGTAATGTTTTGAGCTATACCTCTCAAATGAAGCGTTTTTGGACATTCTTGTGAGACATGAAGTTGTAGAAATTGAATTTCCTTCAAAACAAGAGGTGGTGGAAAAATTTACGAGAAAGTATGAGAAAGTTATGATCGGTCAAAGTTCGAGTTGACTTTTCATCTAGAAACCCTAATTTAGAAAGTTTGACTTTTGGGCAAATCTTGAGTTTTCTTGATGAATCATGATCAACCCTTGATCAAATGATGAATGTAACTTCAAAATGAGGATGTTGACCAAAAATCGAAGTTTTGTGTATGTTGACCACAGATTGACTTTTGTCCAATACAGATTTTGACCATCGGCGATTGCACGAGGAAACTTGACTTGTGAGGCTTGAAATTTGACATGGAGAATCTTTGAAGCATATGAGGAGGCATGAAGACCATTGGAGATGTTGGAAATCCATCTTGGCTTGAGAGATACCAAACCCTAGTTTGGGTTGATTGTCTAGGAGAGTTTGTCGATCAACTCTTGAGGAATCCTTGAGTAGGGATGTATGAAATATCTTTGAGAAGATGGAGGGCAAATTTTGGGGTATGATGACTGCCTGTTCAATCTTCTTGTCTTGGAAGGGTTAGATTGACATGCTTGTCTTCGTGACACTGGAGGTGAAGATGATTGAACAGAAATACAAAATTTGCACTCATTGTTGGTGGATGATGGGAATGGGCTTCGGATGCCATTTGGAGAAGTTGGAGACTTATTTGGGGAGCAGTGTGCGCTAGACTCGGGTCGTTAAATAGGAGTGACAGAGATGGGCTTAAGATGCCATCGGAAGGTCGATGGGGAGGCGGCCAATCGTTAGACTACGTAGATGTTCACGGAATTGAGAGGAGATGGGCTTAGATGCCATCCGAAGAAGTCGTCGTTAGACTTCGTGTTCACCTTGAATGAGGTTATTGGTTTGTATTGATTTTTAACCATATATGCAGCATTCGAAAGTGAAGATGTTGACAAATAGTCGGAGATGGGCTTAAGATGCCATCCAAGCGAGTAAATCGCTAGACTACGTAGTTCTTTGATAATCAGAATAAATCTTATGATTACTACGGGAGAGATTGTAGTTGGCAAAAATGTGGATAGCTTCCCTGTTGTGTGTCGGGTGTTGATCCATTGCCTGTTATCGGAGGATAACCAGAGGTGGTCTTTCGGATAGTTTTCCCGTCGGTTCGGGGCTTAATCCTGGACCTGTCGTTGGAGGCGGTCTTTCAGATAGTTTTCCCGTCGGCTCGGGGCTTAATCTGGACTGTTTGCGTCGGTAGTTGTTTACTGTTTTGGAGAAAACAAGAAAAACTTTGATAGAATATTTGTTAGTCTTATGCA
This sequence comes from Vicia sativa, assembly GCA_021764765.1. Classification (NCBI taxonomy): domain Eukaryota; kingdom Viridiplantae; phylum Streptophyta; class Magnoliopsida; order Fabales; family Fabaceae; genus Vicia; species Vicia sativa. Next base: position 69,532,126 of record CM038793.1, read on the forward strand.
AAGTATGATGCATGACAGTGTATATGAATGACATATGCATGAATTATGACTTTTATGAGAAATGTATGAATGTTAAATGTCGTGATATTTCAAAACATATCCATCTTGAAGAAGATCTGATGCTGTTTGAGGATCTCGACTCCACTTGGGGAATTGGTAGGTGAGAACCACCTTTTGAAGGAGAAGAAGAAATCTGGATTCCTCCGATGCACTATCGACCAAGTCTTGGGCCTAGATATTGTTGGGGAAAGTAGAGATTTGAGAAGCACGTTGTTTGGAGATCTCATATAGACCTGCTTGAGGAGAGTCAGGAGGCGATCTGTTGAGGACCTTGTATGTAGATCTGCTTGAAGAGATTTGGGAGGTGCTCTCTTGGGGATTTCAGTGTAGATCTCATTGGAGAGCATTTGATGGTTCTTGAGACCGGGCTTGAAGAGTCTAGAGTCCGTTGTAATCTGGTGGGGAATAAAAGTGTATGCTTCCTCCGATGCACTATCGACCAAGTTTTGAGTCGGATACGCTGCCGGGAGAAGGGAGGATTGAGAAATATCATCCGGGATGAAGTGTTCTTGCTTGGAGGCTGATGTAGCGTTGCTCGGTTGAGTGGAATCATTGCTTGTGGATTAACATATACTCCGTTGGGAAGGTGTGTTGTGGGTGACACCTTTATGCTCTGTGGGGAACTATTTGTGACTTTAGTCGTCATCCCAATTCTGGAACACGTAGTAAGTACTTTTGCATGTTAACTTTTATCGTTTGTGATTAGATTTTTATTGTCAAATCGTATAGTCATTCAAAACAAGCGTTGGACTTATTGCAAAGCGACAACAACAAAAATTGTAAAGAGAAAAGAAGCTTGCGTTTATTTGAAAGGTGGCGTATGGCCAAGTAGTTTGTACACAAGAAGGTAAAAAGCTATCGCGAAACAATCTCGTTAAGTTCAACTATGCTAGTACTCATATATTTGACTATCTCATCTCCTTGCTCGTTAGAAAGTAAGTAGTGATCTTAGCCATTTGAACCTTGAATGCTAATAGTAGTGCAGGCGGATGATCGGAAGAGACATAGTAAATGCGCTTAAATCCTCACTTTTGCCTAGACCGCCCTTTCGGGTTTTGATCTCTGGGATACCCTTTTGCCCAAGCCGCCTTTTCGGGTTTTCAACTTGCGGGTGTACATCTTTTGTATATATCCTTAACTTTTGCCGAACCTTTTGGTTCGCTTGAGATGCCCTTATTTTGCCTAGGTCGATCGACCTAGCGGGTCTCTTTATCGTAGTATTTTTGACTATGTCTGCGTTCACGGGGTGTGGGAAGTCTTCACCATCCATGGTGCTAAGTATCATAGCTCATGGGAAAATCTTGTCTTGACTACAAATGGTCCCTCATAGGTGGGAGTCCATTTGCCCACAGGATCACCTTGTGGAAGAATGATGCGCTTGACTACTAGATCACCGACTTGGTAGACTCGGTTGCTTGACCTTCTTGTTAAATGCTCGATCATTCGTTTACGATAAATCATCCATGGCGGATAGATGCTGTCGTTCTCATCAATCAAGTTAATACGGTCGGCGATGCGGACGATCGTCTTCGCCTAACTCTGCCTCTGGAGGACTACGGTTGAGTGTCTCGAACCTCGATGGGTAAAGCGGCTTCCATACCGTGAACAAGAGAAGGGGTTGCCCTGTTGATGTTCACGAGTCTCAAGATACCTCTTCACGTCATAGTACCAAGGTTTCTCTTGCGTCGAGCTCATAACAATCTGTTGGTTCGTCAAACTTCTCAATGATGATCAGGGGCCTCGTTGTCCCATCTAACCTTGAACATAGGCGACATAGTAGCCAATCGTGCAACTGATTCTCTTCTCATGGAATATGATCAAAAGTGATTTCTTGACGGGAATCAAACTCAAAACATGCTCTCGTCTGAATGAGATTCGGATGCTTCGTATCCCACTGCATATAATCGTGATCACTAAAGGCGAGTCTCCATACACTTGCAAGATCTTGATTCTTAAGTCAATGACTTTGATACCATGATGCACCCTTATCGGCCATGTTGTTAGTGCAATTGAAACATAATCGGCGGTGAAAGGCGTGTGTCCTGTAGGGGATGTAATGATGGCGTAATGCCATTGCCAAGTGCGTTTGAGGCTCCATCAAAGACCATGGTCCATCGGGATCCTAGTTCGGGTCCTTAAATCGGGCACAGTTCTTCATAATCTAACTAGTAAAACATCCTCGTGCGGAAATTGAGCTGCATAGGCGATAGTCATCTGACGATGAGCCAAATGATCGGCTACTACACTTCCTTTGATCGCTTTAGAAGTGTACTAGATGTCATATTCGGTCAAGATCATTTGCCATCTTGCTATTCTTCCGGGAGGCTGGTTTCTCAAAGATGTATTTTATCGGATCCATCTTGAAATCAACAAGGTAGTGTGAGTCAACATATCTTGTCTTAGTCGTGAAACCCAAGCGAGGCGTTGCAAGTTTTCTCGGTGTGAGTATCTTGTTTCCGGTCGGTAAACTTTTGCTAAGGTAGTATATTGCATGCTCTTTTCGACGGATTCGTCATGTTGCCCAACACACACCATTGAATTCTCTAACAGTCAAGTACATGATAAGAGGTCTTCCTCGGCGGGCGGCATCGGGATAGGAGGATTACGTAAGTACTCCTTGATTTTGTCAAAGCGATCGGCAATCGTCGTTCCATTCCACTACTTGATCTTTCTTTAGTAACTTGAAGATTGGCTCTGAAGTAGCGATCGGTGTGCAATGAATCGCAATATGGTTTAATCGGCCCGAAACCTCGACTTCTTTCTCGGTGCGGGGTGGCATCTCTTGAATAGCTTTAACCTTAGCGGGATCAATTTCAATACCTTTTCCACGACAACAAACCCTAGGAGTTTTCGGATCGACTCAAAGGTGCACTTGTTAGGATTGAGTCTTAATCTGTACTTCTTCACCTATCAAGCAGTTTTGCAAATGATCAAGTTGTTCTTCTTGATGCAGTGATCGAGCTATCATATAAATCGGCGTAGACCTCTATCTCGTGATGAATCATGTCATGAAATAATGTCCCATACCGCGATAAGTGGCGCTGCGTTCTTCGATCGACGGCATGACCTTGGCGAAAAGTGCCCAGTATAACAGTAGTCTTTCCATGTCTTGAGAGCCATTTTGATCGATTTGTAACGGAAACCATCCATGAAGGAAAACCTTATCTTTGGCGGTGTTATCAACAAAACATCAATGAGGAAGTGGAAATCGTCTTTCGGACTCGCTGTTCGGATCTACGTAATCCACACACATTAGTACCTTACCATCCTTCTTAGGCACGGGTACCACATTTGCAACCTGGGATAAGAGGTGACACTAAGAAACCGGCGTTGAGCGCTTCATAACCCGGCTTTGATTTTCTCGACATCTCGGGGCGCATCTGACGAACCTACATTTCTTTGGGAGAAAACCTTCTTTTGTCGGCAATCGGTGTACCACAATATCAATGTCTAAACCGCATGTCTTCGTATGACCAAGCAAAAACCTCAATGTAGTCTCGTAGAGATCAACCTTTCTTTAACAACGTTCTCAAGACCGCTCCTATCTTGATCTCTTTTACATCTTCGTCGGTACCCAATTCACAACCTCGACTTGCTCTTTGTGTGGTGTATAACTCGCTCTTCTTCATGTGATGCAGCCAGTTCTCCGGCACTTCACAATCTTCCTCACTTTCGTCTTGACTTGGTAGATCGGATTATCGAAGTCATATTTAGCACTAGCATAGTATTATGAGATTCGGAGTGATTCTGCGGTGTATCCGTGGGTGTGTGTAAGAACACATAGCTTTTTGAAGGGGTGATAAAGTAAAGAAAGAAAACAAACAATTGAATGCAAAAGTCCAACAATTTATTGAATGAAAATATGCGATGACAATAATAACCCTGACGAGCCATGATGCCGGGCAAGCACTAGGCTTTCAAAGTTTATTGTTCAAAACATAAAGAAATACGAAAAGCAAAACAAAACAAAACAATTACTCGGCTAAAGGAGATTGGTATGGCGTCTTGATCTTCAATTCTTGAGCCCGTGATGCAGGTTGGGAAGATCCACTAGCGATGTCGAAGTCGTTGTCGTCGTATAGCATGGATTCCACTACGGCGTCTGCGGAAAGGAAGTTGGCAACACGTTCGCGGTATCATCTTGACCCTTGATGGTGAAGCCTAAACCGGTCTTGTCAAATTGAAAGGAAGATCGGGGGTGGCCCAATAGTACTACCTCCTTGTTCAACGGCACGAGCATCTTTGTGAGGCCATCCTAGGCGAACTTGTTATCTTGAGTGTGGGAGAGTCACGGGCATGACTCTGGGAATTGTTTCAAAAGCTTGGCGGGGAGTCTCGAAAATTCACCCTCTCTCAGGTATCGAATGGCTGGAGATGGTGACCATACTCTTCTTCACCCATCTTGACAACCTTCCTTTCACGGGTACTTGGTTTACGATGTAAGGTAGAGGTATGTTGCTGCCCCATGTATCAAGAGCGTCAAGTAAGGCAAATAAGGTGGACGGATGTCCATGACAAAGAAAGTGGAATCAAAGTGCGGGAACCGACTTTAATGGCGGTGAGCTCTCAATCGCATTAGAACCATCAAAAGCTCTCACAATAATGTCAGCGGGTCTCGAGAACCAACCCTTCGACATCAAGCCGATCAAGCGTCTTGATGGATATTGAGGTAGAACCGGTATCCAGCAAAACATGAGACAGTAGTACCCTTGCATTCAACGAAGATGTGCAAGGCTTTGTTATGTTTCTTTCGGAAGGAGTCAAATCGACATCGAGAAGCCTAGGCCGTTGTTGGCAGCCAGGCTAGCAATACAAACTTCAAATGGTCGGTGGTAGTGTCTTGCACATGAGCATTCTTGAGCTTCACAAGGCATTAGCATGAGCCTCGGAGCACAAAACGAAGCGAGCATGGAAATCTTGGACGGAGTACATCTAGCCCATTCCCACAACATTGTAATCACTCTTCTTGATGATCTTGAAATTTCCTCCATTTCTTGTTTGGAGGTGTCTTGATAACTTCCTTTGGTACTTACAGTTGTGAAGCGGGGATGAGTCTTGGTTCTTTCCCTCTGTTGAGGATATTGATTGAGTAGTTGGAATGTAATTTGGTGTGATTAATAACGGAGGAGAGAGATATACGGAGAGGCCTTCGGTTCCGTGCCTTCTTGGATCAGGTGATGTTGTCAATGTTAGGAATAGAAAACCCGATAAGATCTTCAATGGTCGAGGAGGGTCTTACTTGGCCATGATAGTAAACATCGACTCCATAATTCCAAGGGATAGCCTTGTCGGAGGAATATGGGCCGGTCTTGGAGAAGTGATAATGAGGTGCCACTCTAGGCATGGGGATCGGTGAAGGCCTTATAGTGTTAACATCGGCATGATGTACATGAAATCGTCACCGGTCAAATTATTAACATCTTCAATAGGAATCTTGTAACTATCGGGGGGCGGTGTACTTCACCATATAATCATACTTTCACTTGGGCGCCCCAGGTATCCCACGGATAGTGCAGTTTCGTTCGCATTGTCAATCTTCAACAGACATTTCTTCACACAACACACTTACGGTGGTTTGAGAAATAGTATCTCACGGTTGTCCATCATGCCTTTGAACCGTCTTCCTCAACCCAGCACAACGAAAGCAGATGGGCTGTTGCTAATTCACTTGGGCATCACTGGTTGACACCGACTTTGCAACAAATTCTTCTTAACAGTCATCGGAAGGGGATGGTCCAAAGTCATCTATCTTTGAAACATAAGTCATCGTCTGTGACATTGGAACTCTTGTCATGGTTGAGCATAGGGCGTTGATCACATTCGGAGTCTCAACGGGGAGGTCAAACTCAATGCAGCAGCTTGATCATATCTTGAATCTTGTTCTTGAGCCAACAATCATCAGTACTATGTCTGGGCTGTTGGAATGGTAAGCACACTTAGCAGCTAGGATTGTACTTGGGAGAAGAGGTGTTGACATTCACGACTGAAGATCTTTGACCAGTGTTCAAAAGCCATTTACGCTAAAATAAATAGCGAGCAAATGAAAACCAATCTCCAATGTACACAGTGATGTTATGCTATGCTATGCAATGTTTATCTGAATAATGCAATGTTTTCAAGGACCTTAGAGATTTAAATTTGTTAAACAAGCAATGAACAAACATTTATTAGTATCTCATTATTCTTTTTTCTTTTTAAGTACAAGATAGTTCAAAACAATAAAAGAAAACAAATAAATCCTAAAGCTCTAAGTCTCCATGGCTTCCTCTTGGTGCCGATGGCGTTGATGTTTCGCTCCTCGTGAAGTAGCTGGTCAACTCTAGCACTTTCTTCATTGCATAACAGAGCTTCAAGGTATCCTCTTCTTTAATGCTGAATCGAGGATCTCTTCAAGTCTTCAAAATCGGTAGGCATGTCGGGATGGAGAAGCGACATAGAATCGTCACCTATAACAGGTTCCATAATTCTTTGGTAAAGAGCGTGAATGGCATCATGAGGTTTTGAGCTCGAGCTCTTACCCATTTGAGGTAAGGTTCCCAAGGAATGGGTTGGTGCCCCAAAGTCTTGGTATCGATCTTCTACCATGCCCCAAGCGTGTATAAACCTTAAATCGGTAATGCGGAGATCGTGATTGTTCGAACACAATATCTTGGAGAAGCATATCATGTGGACCATCTCTTGAGCAAAACCAAGCTGACGTGAAGCTAGAGAAGGTTGTAAGTAATACCTCCCCTTACCAAGTAGTGGTACATTAGGGAATTCTCCACAGCGCTCGATGAATGTGAAGTCCTTTTGAGAGAAAAGATTCCAACGGATATCTGAATGAGAGTGACATCAATCTTTGAGACCATCTCGACCTTTGTTCATTCTTCAAAGCGATGGAGGAAGGTGCGAAATAAACCACAGGAAAGTAACGGTATACAACACATGAGTTCCTTGTCTCTTAGTAATGCAGTGTGGAGAGAATGTAGGATGTCTCAAGTAAAGTAGCCTTGGATTGCGGGTAAGGAACAACTTGATGGCGTTGACATCTATGAATTGATCAGTTAGGAAATAGAACCAAACCATAAATTAGCAAGGCCACAATGTCTCAAATGCATGGAAACTCATAACTTTGAGGAATTCTCGGGCTTTCTTAATTAAGAACTTGGAAAGTAAACCCTTAACTCCACTTCTAGTTTCCCAATTGGCTTCAATGTCGGCGCTTAAGATGTAAGGCGGATGCAATGTCTTCGACAGGAACCTTTTCTAAACCGTGAATGGCATTTGGTCAGAGAATAGGTATCCCAGTAGCTTGAGAACTCTTCTAAGGTAGGAACCAGCGATAATCACGGAAATGTAAAGCAATGGTGTTTCGGATCAAAAAACGGAATAGGACATGCATCATATCTTCTTCAAAACCGGAATAACCAAATCAAGTAGATAACCATGTCTTTTGATGAGCCGAGCATGGTCGAGGAATTTCGAAAACCAATTCTTTGAGTTGAGAAGGATACCCATGAAGTTGATTCGGATAGTCTTTCTAGAAGCCATCCCTAAAAGCAGAGCAAAGATAAATCCCTAGGTCCTTGAAATAGTTAGAATGATGATATAATGCGAATGATGTCATGATGTCATGTTTAGCACACACAACAATTCACACAATGAGCCTAGGTTTAAGGCTTGCATGAGGTATAGGTGATTACCCACCAAAAGTTTGAGTTGGTTCATCATCCTATAATAGTAACGGGTTCTAATATCATAGATCTTTCGTGGGCGCTTATTTCAATACTGACGCCAAGTGGTCGATCGAAAATGTCCCAAAGTCTAATCTCAATGGCGTAGCATCGAGTATCAACCAACCTCGGTCTACACCAAAGCCGGCCATCTCACTACCTTCTAATGGCCAAGATGGGTCAATTAAGGTTCTAAAAGTTTAGTTAGCGCTTGATGACACCACGAAGCCAAATACTATCTTCAACTTGGGAATGAAGAGTATCGGGACAACAAAGTGTCACTTACTTGTGCCATCATGTTGTTGACGTAGTTATCGTCTAGCGGTCGCGATGATCTAATACTACTTACCTAAAAAACCGGATCGGTGTAGGATCCCAACAATATAATACCCAAGCAACCCTTAAAGATAAAGCATACAAGTCAAACAAAAAGCAATAAAGGTTATCTAGAAATCCTAAGGCAATTCTCTCTTTTAGGGTGTCTCCCAGTGATGTGATTACATGTCGGTGAGCCGACTTTGTAGGATTTTGTATCAAATGTGCGGATAGAGTAAGCCACCGACTTTTATTTTATCAATTAAGGAAGGTAAAAGTACAGAAAAAGACCTTCGTTAGATTACGAGTTCGGAGAATGGTTATGAAAAGGAAAGGTATTAGCACCCTTTCCATCCGTAGTTATCTCAGGCTCTTAGTTGCTCTAGATCACTTTTAAAATTGCTACATGTGTTTGACAAAATGTTTTGAAAAAGCATTTCGCTTTGACTTTGTAATGACTCATGTAGGGTGTATACAAAGTGTTAGGAAATTTTTTTGAAAAGTATTTGAACTTTGAAAAAGTGTGTGGTGTGAAAAGCATTTGATAGAGCAAGCAACTAAAGACTTATTACCACTCAGAATTGGTCGTTTTGTTGTACTTCCTTCCTTTAGAATAGCTATCCATACCATTAGTTAGTAGGTAGCTCCATTCGTTGGATGTAAGCGGGACATTCGAAGGGACATCGGATGGTCATAGAAAGCAACTTGTAGGAAGTATCCTAGCACATTCGAAGGACTATCATCATTTCGTGGCGACAATCGAGGTCAAGATCATGTATTCGGAGGACATCGTGGGTCTTATGATCTTTGTATCGAAGGGACTATGATGATTTGTTTGGAAAACAGCGGTGCTAGAATACCTCTACGTTCGAGGGACATGACCATTTAATCGAAGGCATCGAGAGAACCCTAAGGGGTGTGTGAAAAGTGTGTTGAATTCAGATATTTTATCTTGAAATTAGTGTGAGCTATGTTCAATTTTATCTTGCCATACGCCTAATTACTAGCAATTTATAAAGTGCGGAAAGTAAATCACGGAATGTAAAGTGCGGAAAGGTAAATCCTACGCTATTACATGGCTTTAGGGCAGATACATAATTAAAATCTGGAAAATAAAACCCTAATTAAACTATTACATCCCATAGAGCAATTACATTATTGGAAAAAATAAAATGATAAAAAGAAAGCGTCCAGAATCGGGCAACACAATGAAAGAATAAGAAAATCGGAAAATATAATAAATCGAATAAGAAAAAATGTTAGAAAAATGCAAATTTAATATGAGAAAATTAATATATGCTGGAAATAAGATAAATATATTAAAATAATTTTTTTTTGGAAAATTTAATAATTAAAATGCAATTAAAAGTGATTTAAATGAAAATTAAAATAAAATAAATATGCATGCAAAAATTATATTTTTAATTTATTAAATTAAATAAACATTTTTAGAATATAATGCAAAAGAAAAATATTTTGGTAATTTTTAATGCAGAATAAAAATATGAAAAGAAATTAAAATAAATGAAAATATTAAAAAATATGAAAATATGGAAAATAATGCAAGTTTTTGGAAAGAAGAAAGCCACCGGTTTCAGGAGGTTCGAGCCGGGAGACCTGGGGTGAGCAGGTACGCTTGCATAACCAGCAGCCACGCCTTTTTGGTGTTTGGAAAACCAAAAATAAATCAATATGAATATACAGCGTGTGGAATATTTTGAAAATCAAACGATCGGTATGAGCCCCAATTGTTTGAATGAACGAATGGAACGTTCTCTCGCCACGCATGCGGCTAGCCCGGTCCCACTCGGGTCAGCAGCCTTGGGAGCCCCCAGCTCGGTCGTCTCAAATGTTGACCACGGCGGAAAAACACGCCAAGATAAATATGTTCTAAGGTACCTACCACTAAATGGGACCCTCTAGATCAATGGTGATATTGGTTTCCCTAAAACTGCATTGACCCGGTTCGATCAAAAGCGGCCTAAAATGCCTAACTATGGCAATTCGATTACCAAGCGTTCAAGCTCACATGTAATGGTTCCCGAGCATTCTAATGAACAACTCCGTTGAAAGTGGATATCGTAACAGGCTATTGGGCTTGAGCGAGGATGTTTCTTACTCACAGGAACCTCCTGAGCACAATGGAATGGCTAGATGTCAGTTGAGAGCTGGTAGCTTTTAAATTAATTTTCAAGATTCTTGAAATTTTTGCAGAGTTTGGGTTTGTTTTGAGTTAGGGTTTCGTCTTTGTCTTGATGTATTCTTGAGTATTTATAGGAAAATTGGATGGCAAAAGAAAGAAAAAATCCATTCATCAATGTGCAAATATTTTCCAATAAATAAAATCAAATTTTTTAAAAATTTATTCTTTCCATATGCATGAGTCTTGAATTTGGCAATTGGTGTGGGCTTTCTTGGACATTAAGAAGATATAAATCAACTTCATTTGAAAAATAACTTATTTTCATATTTTATATAATTTAATTTGGAATTAAATGGTTTAAAATCCAAAAATAAAATCAATAAAATAGAAAATTGCCATAGCCAAGCATTTGAGTCAGAATATTGTCATGAACAAGTTTGGATCAAAAGATTATAGGCCCATTTGGAAAAATTTGCATTTTGACCAAATGTCCTTTTATTCGGTGTCAAATTGCCCAACTTGAATGGTGTATCTTGCTCAATTTTCCACATTTTGAGTGTTCTTGGACTTTTGGAAGCTCTAGGTCCTCTAACAATGTCTTTGGTCTCATCTCAATTGGGTTACCATGCTCAATATATCTTCAAAACAAAAGTTGACTTTTGTTGACTTTGAAAATGACACTGTAATGTTTTGAGCTATACCTCTCAAATGAAGCATTTTTGGACATTCTTGTGAGACATGAAGTTGTAGAAATTGAATTTCCTTCAAAACAAAGAGGTGGTGGAAAATTTTGAGAAAGTATGAGAAAGTTATGATCGGTCAAAGTTGAGTTGACTTTTCATCTAGAAACCTAATTTAGAAAGTTTGACTTTTGGGCAAATCTTGAGTTTTCTTGATGAATCATGATCAACCCTTGATCAAATGATGAATGTAACTTCAAAATAGGATGTTGACCAAAAATCAAGTTTGACTGTATGTTGACCATAGTTGACTTTTGTCAATACACGATTTTCAACCATCGAGCAATTGTGAGGAAACTTGACTTGTGAGGCTTGAAACTTGACATGGAGAATCTTTGAAGCATATGAGGAGGCATGAAGACCATTGGAGATGTTGGAAATCCATCTTGACTTGAGGATACCAAACCCTAGTTTGGGTTGATTGTCTAGGAGAGAGTTTGTCGATCAACTCTTGAGGAATCCTTGAGTATGGATGTA
>CM038793.1:69543675-69829478 GCA_021764765.1 Vicia sativa
TATTGGTAACAAAGAGCCTTTTGACCTTGAAGAATTCTCCATCTTAATTTATTAAGGAGGGCTAAGTTAAACTCCACCATAATTTGCATCAAGTGAAAAGCTTCATCACAAGGATTCTATTTATAAAACCACAAGCGTGGGCTGCAAGCTAAAAGCCCAATAAAGGCTGTAAACTAAAAGCCCAATAAAGCACACGAAAATTATACATTATGATGTATCGTATTTTACTTAAGAACACCGTGCCCTACGATGCTCCTTATTTACACTATCTCTCATTAATCTGTCCTTATGTGTGTGACCCTGTAGGTTTCCGCGACGTTGGCAATTATATTAAATCACATTTAACATAATAAACAGTGAGCGGTATCTAGCAACACATCATTACTCCAAGTCACGAAAATGTCATGTGATCCGACAAAACCTTCCGTGATAATACTTGTGTGTATAATTACCCTTGTTCTTATGTCTATATTGAACACAAGGCATAGACCGTGTCATCCTTGTCCAGCTCAATATTGGGTCCTCGATATTTATCCCCTACGCGGATGAACAAATTCCATCTAGGTCACTCATGTCCCTCAACATGCTTTGTGGTACCCATCAACTATCTTTATGATCATCCGCTACTGGATAAGGTTTGATCAAGAATAAAGCACTGAGTCTACATCTAGGGTTCATAGTGGTTTCAGTCAAGGGTGGTACCACTTATCACCATGAGAATAACCATGACACTTTGCACAACATTCTATGTAGTATTCTCATATGGAGTCAATCCAAAGATAAATATTACTCCTAATATTTATACCTATGTCAAGACTTGATAACTCCATATCCATGATCCATGAGATGTGATCATCAGTCTATCTTCATAATAATCTCAATGCTTTAATGTTATCTCACTTCACAATAAAGCTCGATTATGGATACTTTAAGAATAGTGTCCTTGTGTTTAATGGATCTCATGATTAAGTCATACTTAACATTGCAGACCAACTATTCTAGGGACTTTATTATTTTCAAAAAGCAAACATAATAAAGAAAAGCTTTTTATTATTAATAAATAATTCGATACAAGTACCAAAAGGTATTGGCCTCTAGGACTTACACCAACAATTTTTTATTCCTAACCCCTCATTTTCCAAAGGTAAATTAACATCTTTCACTCCTCCCATAGGAAGTTACTTTGAATCTTCGTAAATTCTTTGGCTACCTACTTCGACATTTTCTAAAAAGACATAGTGAAAATGATAAGAAAACATAAAATGGACTTCAAGAGAGTAATCTTACCTTCAAGTTTGAAAAAACAATTTTTTTCAACCTGCTAACCCATTCTTCATCTTGTTTAAAATAGGATTCCAAGTCGTAAACCTCATTGGACTAAACCTAATAGAAATGCCAAGAAAATAAAAATTGATATCTTTCATCTTACAAGAGAGAAAAAAGGAAGCAGTTTCCAAAAAATTATTGCTATAATTGATACCAATTAACTTATATTTTATTTTGTGTGAGAATAAAGACTATGGAACATGTTCCTTATATACTATTTGTGCATGCTATATATTTACAAAATCATTAAAGACTCATGTATAAGTTCCATAATAGAGAATGATGAAAATTAGAAAATGCGTTACTGTTTTCTAAATATGGAATATTTAATATTGTAATTATAATGTAATTATTATTTAAAATATTTACAATTTTTTTTAAAAATATTTATAGTTTAAATTAGCGGAATATCCATATGCTCGCATAGGTATTAGTGTGGTATGCACGCTTTTATTTTTAAAATATAAATAAAAGAATAAAAATTATTTTACTAAAAGACGCTGTTTTATTAGTGCTATAATCGCTTGCCAAAATGTTTAATGTCTCTACACAAATCTTACAAGAAATTTTGAGTCTTAGATAATTATATGACTCAACTTACTTTTAGTTCCTAAATCACTTACATTTTACTCTCATTCTTTTTGCTATCAACAAATAATGTTACATACTAACCAACTTTCAAAATGCTTATAAAGCTCAATGTAAAATAAATAATCAAAACATAAAATAATTAATATCTATCATAAAATAAGAGTTGTTAAGATTCATAACACACCTAAACGTATTATTAAAGTCGTCACACAAACTCGTAGATGAGAAAGAAAAAGAAAAACTTTTAAACCTATATCTAATACTATACACAACAATTAACATTAAATAAAAACTATAGTTCGCACATTGAATTATATTACATATTACATATGCTCTTAAGCATATATAATAATAAAATTCAATTTTATGTCTTGAGTTCTTGTAGGGTCAACTAATAATCTCTTATATAGTTTTTAAGAAAGTGAATTACATGTGCCTATGCAAGTGTTTAAGTGTACATTTGTCATAAATGATCCATTGTTGGACCAACAAATCTAAAACCTCTCCTAATCATGTATTTGCTTATGCTCTTTGATTTTGATGTCTTCACTGGAATCTTGTGGTCAAATTTATATTGATTTTTGATTCACAAACCGCCATATAGATTATCAAATGAACCAAAGCCTTTCTTAACCAATAAAATTTAATTTGGTTAGTATTATTGTCAACAACTCTTCTAACTTTGCTAATATCAACGGCATATTCTAAACTTGGCCTCAATTTCTGCATCAAACTCTGAAAATGCAGCCCTGTACATATATTTAAATTTATTAGTTTTGATAATTAACTCAAAATGTGGAGATTAATCCTAAGAGAGAGAAAATACTTTAAGATAAGATCAATTATTATAAGATAATTTTTATATTATCTAACATTTCTTTTCAAAATTAAACTTAGCCAGCTCAAGAGAAATTTGGTTGAAAGAGTCCCAATTACGTTCAGCAATTGGACCAGGTTTCAGATTCTCATTTAACAGTCCAAAAATAAAAGTCTCAAACAGCCGGTTCGACATCAACTGCGTTCCTTTCTCGTCCGCCGGTGCAGCCAAATAAGTGCAAATCCTTTCAGACCAAATGAAAAGCTTACAATGAGGATACATAAACACGGGGCAAAATCAATGGAGACTTGCTCCTACAACTACCAGTAACTGTTGAGTCTGCTGCTATAGTGTAGCTAATGCATACATTTGCCACCAAATAGGAATACAACGTACGTCATGAGGAACTTCTAGTAGGCAAATGTTGGAAGTCAATTTTTAATACCGAGAGGACTTCGAATTCCAATGCGGTACGGGATAAACGTCATTCACGATAAAACACAGAGATGAAACCGATTTCAAGTGGATAATGCCATTGGTTATGCTTCTACGAAATTTCATAAATTATATCGCATCTTCAACACCGCCTACGCCTACAAAAGATAAGCTAAGCCTTTTCTGTATTCACTAATTAATTATCTTATGTTGCATCTATTTCTTGATTTCACCCTTTAATAGATTATAGATTATGGATTTATCTTCTCTTGAATAATCTTGACCTTCTCAATAGCCTGCTGAACTATCTGTGATCCAATCACAACGCTCTCTACATATTCATACCTACAAAAAGGTGTCATACACCTTCAACTATACTAAGATTCAAAAAGAGTCATTCCAATACTAGAATTAAAATTGTTGTTTTAAGTAAATTCAATCGGTTACAAATGACAATTCCAACTACATCCTTGATCCAAAACACAAGCTCTCAACAAATTTTCTAACGATTGAATAGTTCTCTCTATCTGACCGTTTGTATGCAAATGGTAGAAAAAACTCAATCTCAACTTAGTTCCCATGAATTTCTACAAGATTTCCTAAAATCTTGATATGAACCTCGTATAACTATGAACCTCGTATAACAAAATTAGTGAACATGATTAGTAGGTTAGTGACTATAAATAAAATATGCACAAATATTAAATAATTTAAACATAATGATTAAAATGATTAGAAAAAAACTATCTCAATGTCTTCAAAAACTAATGTCAGTGTCTATCAAAATCACCATTTTGTTGTAGCACAAAAGTGCAAGTGTTGTTTTATCGTCTCCGCTTTCGGACCTTCGATTTTGATTCTTTAATAGCCAACACGTTCAGAATTTTACATAGAATAATTATATAACAATTATAACAACATACATCACATATATTATAGATACTAGCATAATTTAATCATTAATTTATTGCCATGTTCATCACTTTTAGCATGACATCAAGAACACATAACTTAAATTTGTTACATATGATTGCATATGAATTTCAACACATAATTTAGCATAAAATCAACATCAAACAAAGCAATTGTCATATATATTTATCGATTTATAAAGGTTTACACAATTGTCATACCCCAAAATTTGCCCTCCATCTACTCAAGAGATTTCATACATCCATACTCAAGGATTCCTCAAGAGTTGATCAGACAAACTCTCTCCTAGACAATCAACCCAAATTAGGGTTTGGTATCTCTCAAGTCAAGATGGACTTCCAACATCTCCAATGGTCTTCATGCCTCCTCATATGCTCCAAAGATTCTCCATGTCAAGTTTCAAGCTTCACAGATCAAGTTTCCCCAGACAATTGCTCAGATGGTTGAAAATCAGTTGTATTGGACAAAAAGTCAATTGTGGTCAACATACAGTCAAACTTCATAATTTTTGGTCAACATCCTCATTTTGAAGTTACATTCATCATTTGATCAAGAGTTGATCATGATTCATCAAGAAAACTCATGATTTGCTCAAAAGTCAAACTTTCTAAATTAGGGTTTCTAGGTGAAAAGTCAACTGAACTTTGACTGATCATAACTTTCTCATACTTTCTCAGAAATTTTTCCACCACCTCTTGTTTTGAAGGAAATTCAATTCTCTACAACTTCATGTCTCACAAGAATGTCCAAAAAATGCTTCAATTGAGAGGTATGACTCAAAACATTACAGGTCATTTTCAAAGTCAACAAAAAGTCAACTTTTTATTTTGAAGATATATTGAGCATGGAAACATCAATTGAGATGAGACCAAAAAGGTTGGTTAGAGGACTCTTAGAGATTTCCAAAAAGTCCAAGAACACTCAAAAATGTGGAAAATTGAGCAAGATACACTATTCACAAGTTGGGCAATTTTGAAGGAATGCACAAAGAGAGATACTTCTAAAAATCAATTTTTTTGCAAATGGGCTTGCTTTTTCTTCACCCAAACTTATTCCTCATACAATTAGGAATATCCAAGCCCAATGCCATGAATTTTTGATTTATTTTTCTATTTAATTTGGAATTTATTCATCTAAATACAAATTAAATTTTAAAATAAATTATAAAATCAAAATTAATTGCAAAGATTGATTTTATTCCTTCCTTGGGACTCAAGTAACTTACAAATGCCAGCAATTTTCGAAAATTGATCAATATGGCAAGATTGGATTGAGAATTAATCAAGTTTTGAAAATTTGATTTTATACAAAAATCAAATTTGATTTTCATTGAATGGTGATTGATTCTTGCCAATAATGATCCTAAATCCATCCAGTACTTATACCTGATGCATACCACATGAAAGGGAACGAAAAGATTGCTCTAGAAACCCTAACCTAAAAGCCAAAAATCCGTGACCTTCAAGCAATCCGCAGCCTTGGTTCCAGTGGATTTCAAACGATTTTGAGCATTCCATCGTGTTCCTTGGATTGTTTAGAGTCGATCCAGACCTTTACAAGTTGCAAAACCATCAAGAATCGAGGAATCCCAGTTTCGGTTTGTTCTTCCTTTTCCAAAATCGATTTCTAATTCTCATGCATTTTTAACATGTTTCGTGGTTTGTTTTGTGTTTAGATGGAAGTTTGCAAACTTTCTGCATAGTTTGATTGAGTTTTCATGGCCGGAATCGATATTTACCATAGCTAGGGTTTCCTTGCACGAATTGGGAACTCACAGAATACGTAAAATTGGAACATGAGACCACCACCATTGTGTTTAGAATCCAATTTGCAATCGTTTCATGTACTCACAACAAATTTATATTATGTGTATGAGATTTTGGAAATTGCAGGGGTTATAGCGTCGCACTGAGGCCGACGCTATGTTTTCAAAAATTCAAAAGGTTGAAGATGAAGTCTGGCGCGAGCGGGAGGAAGCCAGAGAGCGACGCGTGTTTTCTTCCACTCAATCCGTTTCCAAACAGTAGAACATGCCAGCTCAGTTGGTCAAGGCGTTGGTTTTCCAGGTTTGAGGGCTAGGTCCCCTGTTCGAACCATGCTGGGACCATTATTTTTACAAACTCACTTTTCTTCATATTTTTCATATTTTCGTATTATTTAATATTTTCCATACATTTTAATTTCTTTTCATAATTTTATTTCTGCATTAAAAAATTATCAAAAATATTTATTCTTTTTACATTTCTTTTCTAAAAATCTTTATTTAATTTAATAAATTTAAAAACATATTTTTGCATGCATATTTATTTTTATTCATATTTTTGCATTTAAATCATTGTAAATTCATTTTAATTTATTAAATTGCATCTAAAAAATTCCAAAAATTTATTTTAGCATGTTTACACTATTTCCAGCATGTCATATTTTTTCCAATTTAAAATTTGCATTTTTTCTAACATTTTCTCTTATCTCGATTTCATCATATTTTCCGATTTCTCGTTCGTTTCACAGGTTCTTCCAATTCGGACGTTTCTTTACTATTTTCATTTTATTTTCCAATAATGTAACTGTATATGGGATGTAATAGTTTAAAATTAGGTCTTTATTTTCCGCATTTTAAATTATGTATCTGCCCCAAAGCCTTGTAATAGCGTAGGACATTTACCTTTCCGCATCTTTACTTTCCGCACCCTATCAATTGCTAGTAACTAGGCGTGTATGGCAAGATAATAATGAACATAGCCCACTAACTTCAAGATAACATATTCTGAAATCAACACACTTTTTTCACACATGCACCCCTTAGGGTAATTCTCTCTCGTTGCCTTACGATTACAAATGGTCATGTCCCTCGAACGTAGAGGTATTCTAGCACCGTTGCCTTCCAAATAAATCATCATAGTCCCTTCGATACAAAGATCATAAGACCCACGACGCCTCCGAATACATGATCTTGACCCTCGATTGTCGCCACGAAAATGATGATAGTCCTTCGAATGTGCTAGGATACTTCCTACAAGTTGCCTTCAATGACCATCCGACGCCCCTTCGAATGTCCCGCTTACATCCAACGAATGGAGTTACCTACCAACCGATGGTGGTACGGCTAGTGCTATTCTAAAGGAACGAGAAGTACGAAAACGACCAATTAAGTGGGTAATAAGTCTTTTAGTTGCTCGCTCTATCAAATGCTTTTCACACCGCACACTCTTTTTTTTCAAAGTTCAAACTCTTTTCAAAATGAAACATTTCCGAACACTTTGTATACACTCCCACATGAGTCATTACAAAGTCAAAGCGAAATGCCTTTTTCAAAACATTTTTGTCAAATACACAGAAAGCAATTTTAAAAAGGTGATCTAGAGCAACTAAGAGCCCGTAGATAACTACGGATGAAAAGGGGTGCTAATACCTTCCCTTTTCATAACCATTCTCCCAACTCGTAATCTAAACGAAGGTCTTTTTCGTACTTTACCTTCCCTTAATGGATAAAAATAAAAGTCGGTGGCGACTCTTGCTATCCGCACATTTGGATACAAAATCCTACAAAGTCGGCTTCACCGTACATGTAATCTCGACTCACTGGGAGAGACCCTAAGAGAGAATTGCCTTAGGGATTTCTAGATAACTTTATTGCTTTTGTTTGACTTGTATGCTTTATCTTTAGGGTTGCTTGGGTATTATATTGTTGGGGATCCTACACCCGATCCGGTTTTAGTAAGTAGCATTAGATCGTCGCGACCGCTAGACGATAACTAAACGGTCAACATGATGGCTACGTTAGCGTGACACTTTGGTTGTCCCGATACTCTTCATTCCCAAGTTGAAGATAGTATTTGGCTTCGTGTGTCATCAAGCGCTAACTAAACTTTTAGAACCTTAATTGACCCATCTTGGCCATTAGAAGGTAGTGAGATGGCCGACTTGGTGTAGACCGAGGTTGGTTGATACCGCTACGCTCATCGAGATCGACTTTTGGACATTTTCGATCGACCACTTGGCCGTCGATTGAAATAAGCCTACGAGAAAGATCCGTGATATGAGATTCCTAGAACCCGTTACTATTATAGGACAGATGAACCAACTCAAACTTTTGGTGGGTAATCACTTATACCTCATGCAAGCCTTAAACCTAGGCTCATGTGTGAATTGTTGTGTGTGCTAAACATGACATCATGACATCATCCGCATTGCATATCATTTCTAACTATTTCAAGGACCTAGGGATTTATCTTTGCTCGCTTTGTAGGAATTATGGCTTCTAGAAAGACAATCCGAATCAACTTTATGGGTATTCCTTCTCACCAAAGAATTGGTTTCGAAATTCCGACCATGCTCGCCTCATCAAAAGACATGGTTATCTACTCGACTTGGTTATCTCGGTTTGAAGAAGATATGATGCATGTCCTATTCCAGCTCTTGATCCGAAACACCATTGCTTTACATTCCTAGATTATCGGTTGGTTCCTACCTTGAAGAGTTCTCTAAGCTACTTGGGATACCTATTCTTGATCAAATGCCATTCACCGTCTAGAAAAGGTTCCTAAGTACGAAGACATCATCGCCTTTACATCTTAAGCGCTCAGATATTGAAGCCAATTGGGAAACTAGAAGTGGAGTTAAGGGTTTACTTTCCAAGTTCTTAATCAAGAAAGCCGAGAATTCCTCAAAGTTATGAGTTTCCATGCATTTGAGAACATTGTGGCCTTGCTAATTTATGGTTTGGTTCTATTTCCTAACTCGGATCAATTCATAGACATCAATGCCATCAAATTATTTCACCCGCAACTCGTGCCTACCTTACTTGGAGATATCCTACATTCTCTCCACACTGCACTACTAAGAAACAAGGAACTCTCATGTGTTGTATACCGTTACTTTCAAGGTGGTTTATTTCGCACCTTCCTCCATCGTTTTGAAGAATGAACAAAGATTGAGATGGTCTCAAAGATTGATGTCACTCTCTCATTCGGATATCCGTTGGAATCTTTTCTCTCAAAAGGACTTCACCTTCATCGAGCTGTGGAGAATTCTAATGTGCCGCTACTTGGTATAAGGAGGTATCACTTACAACCCTTCTTTAGCTCTACGTCGGCTTGGTTTTGCTCGAAAAGATGGTCCACATGATATGCTTCTCCAAGATGTTGTGTTCAACTACAACCACGATCTCCTAATCACGATAAGGTTCATACACGCTTGGAGCATGGTAAAGAAGATCGATACCAAGACTTTGGGGCACCAAAACCCATTCCTTGGGAACCTTACCTCAAATGGGTGTAGCTCGAGCTCAAAACCTCATGATGCCATTCACTCTGTTTCTACCAAGAATTATGGAACCTGTTGCTATAGGTGACGTACCCTATACTGTTCTCCATCCTGACATGCCTACTAATTTTGAAGACTTGAAGAGATCCTGGATTCAGCTTAAGGAAGAGAGGGATACATTTGAAGCTCAGTGCTATGCAAGCGAGAAGAAAGTGCTAGAGTTGACAAAGCTACTTCACGAGGAGCGAAGCATCAACGCCTACATCCGCACCAAGAGGAAGCGCCCATGGGAGACTTAGAGCTTTAGGATGTTTATGTTTTCTTTTATTGTTTCGAACTATCTCTTGTACTTAAAAAGAAAAAAATAATAATAAAAAGAGTGCTAATAAATGTTTGTTCATTGCTTGTTTAACAAATTTAAGTCTCTAAGGTCCTTGAAAACATTGCATTGCATTCGCATAAACATTGCATATCATAGCATAACATTGCATCACAGGTACATTGGAGATTGGTTTTCTCATTTGCTCGCTATTTATTTTAGCAGAAATGGCTCTTGAACAGTCCACAAAGATCTCCAAACTCGTAATGCTCGGCCAAGCAGATGTTTACCGCCTTGGTCCAAGGCCAAGAAGATCCAAGAAGCTCATCAACAAAGAAGAAGGTTGTTGGTCCTCAACATGGGCGACGCTACAAAGGTGGTCCTAAGAGAGTCATCGATAGAGCTTTCGAAGGAAGTGTCGAAGGAGGATGAACAAAGTAACAAGGGTAATGGTGAAGGCACCACCGAGCTTGAGAATGACTATGATAATGGCCAATACTCGATGAGGATGACAAGTACAAGCAACTTGAAGACCGTCGAATGTGTGGAAAACTCAAGATGTCCGGCTGAATTTTGATGATCTAAGTCTTGTCCCCTCGTGTTGTGATTCCTCCCAAGTTCAAAGTTCCTACTTTTGCTAAGTATGATGGCATGTCTTGCCCTAAGTCGCATTTGAAGTCCTATGTCCGTAAGATCAATCCCCACACCGATGATGAAAGTTGTGGATGCACTATTTCCAAGAGAGCTTGTCCTAACTCGCTTGGAGTGGTATTATCACCAGAGAATGACCGTATCCGTATTTGGAGTGACGGATGCTTTCTCACGCATAATATGAGTACAATGTCAATTGACACCCACTCGCATGCGCTACAAAGCATGTCTATGGGTCGCGATGAGAAGTTCAAGGAGTATGCTCGTATGGAGAGATTTAGCAGTAGTTCAACCACCCTTGTCCAATAGGAGTTGGTTGATATGTTTATGGGACACTAACAGCCCATTCTTCAATCATCCGATTGAAATTCTTCACCGGTTCACCGAACCGACATCGACAGCGAGCGATTGAAGTCGGTATTAAGAGTGGGAAGATTCGTAGAGTCATCTTCAAATGTCAAAAGATCTTTTGGTGGTAAGAAAGAAGTTAATGCCGTGTATGGTCGAAAAGCCGAGCCAAGACCGACCGCACAATCGTGGGGGCCAGGATCTCCAATCCTACATCAACACAACCTCAACAGACAACGCGTAGCTTAACGCGCCACGAAGGCACAAGATCAACATGCCATTGTCGCAAGCCTTACAACACATGTTGAACGCAGTCGATAACCTTGAGGGATCCTCCTCGAATGTCAACACTTCCTCTCCAAGTACAATCCAAATGCTAAGTGTGCTTACCACTCCAATAGCCGTGACATAGTATCGATGATTGTTGGGCTCAAGAACAAGATTCAAGATATGATTGAAGCTGCTGCATTGAATTTGATCCTCCTATTGAGACCCCGAATGTGATCAACGCCTATGCCTAACCATGACAAGAGTTCCAATGTCGTAGGCTTATTTATACTTATGTTTTCAACATAGATGACTTGACCATTCCTCCGATGACGTTAAGAAGAATTTGTTGCAAGCCGTGTCAATCCAGATGCCCGAGAATTGTCGTTGGTGCCCATCCGCACTGATGGTTGTGCTTGGTTGAGAAGACGGTTCAAGGTATGATGGATAACCGTGAGATACTATTTCGAAACCACCGTGCGTAAGCGTGTGAAGATATGTCTAAGTTGAAGATTGACAATGCGAATGAAACTGCACCATCCGTGGGATACCTGGGGCAGCCAAGTGGAAAATATGATTACATGGTGAAGTACATCGTCCCCGATAGTTACAAGATTCCTATTGAAGATGTTAAGGCGACGGATGGGGTGACGATTTCCTCAAGACTATGCTGATGTTAATACCATAAGGATTTCCTCTGCTGATTCTGTGCCTAGGGTGGCACCTCTCATCATCACTTCTCCAAGACTAGTTCCATATTCCTCCGACAAAGCTATCCCTTGGAATTATGGAGCTGATGTTTACTATCATGGCGTCAAGCAAGACCCTCTGACCATTGAAGATCTTACAATTGAAGCTACCATTCCTAACATTGACAACATCACCGGATCCAGTAAGGTGACCAGAATCGGAAGAGTATTCTCTCCAGATATCTCTCCTCCAAAAGACACTACAACTCCAGCTCGCATTCCATCTATTCAACCCATTCCCCAAGCTAGAGGGAAAGAACCAGTGACTCATCCTGCTCAACCAGAAGTACCAAAGGAAGTTACTGAAGATACCTCCAAACAAGAAATGGAGGAAATTCTGAAGATTATCAAGAAGAGTGACTACAATGTTGTGGAACAGTTGGGATGACTCGTCCAAAATCTCCTTGCTTGCTCGCTCTTGTGCTCGAGGCTCATGCTAACGCCTTGGTGAAGTTTCAAGAATGCTCACGCCTCAAGACACTACCACCGATCAATTCAAGTTTGTATTGCTAGCCCGCCAACAACGGCCTAGGTTTCTCGGATGTCGATTTGACTCTGGAAAGAAACATAACAAAGCCTTGCACATCTCTGTTGAATGCAAGGGCACTACACTATCCCATGTTTTGGTGGATGCCGGTTCTGCTCTGAATATCCTTCCGAAGACTACTTTTGATCGGCTTGATGTCGAAGGGTCGGTCCTGAGACCCAATGACATTATTGTGAGGGCTTTTGATGGTTCTAAGCGGACAGTTCTTGGAGAGCTCACTGCCTCACAAAGTCGGTTCCCGACTTTTGATTCTATTTTCTTTGTCATGGACATTCGTCCGGCTTACTCTTGCCTACTTGGACGCCCTTGATACATGGGCGCTCTACTCTACCTTACATCGGGTTGAAGTACCCGTGAAAGGGAGGGTTGTTACGGTACGTGAAGAGGAGTATATGGTCATCATCTGCAATGTCCGCTATCTTGAGATGGAAGGCGAATTCTTCGAGACTCCGCAAGCTTTTGAAACAATACCCAGTCATGCCTGCTGACTCCCCACCCCGGTTACACAAGTTTCTCCTAGGATGGCCTCACCGAAAGATGCTCAAGTCGTTGAAGAAGGCGTACTATTGGGGTCACCCTAATCTTCCTTTCAAATTTGACAAGACCGGTTTAGGCTTCACCATCAAGGGTCAAGATGATACGCGAACGTGCCGCCAACTTCCTTTTCGCATTAGCCGTAGTGGAATCCATGCTATAGAAGACAACGACAACGACTTCGACATCGCAAGTGGATCTTCCCAACTTCGATCATGGGCTCAGAATTGGAAGACCAAGACGCCATACCAATCTCCTTTAGTCGAGTAATTACTCTTGTTTTGTTTTGCTTTTCGATTTCTTTATGTTTTGAACAATAAACTTTGAAAGCCTAGTGCCTTGCTCGGGCCATGGCTCGTTCATGAGGGTTATTATCTGTCGCTTGCGTATTTTCATTCAATAAATCGTTGGACTTTTGCATTCAATTGTTTGTTTTACTTTATCACCCCTTCAAAAAGCTATGTGTTTCTTACACACACCCACGTGGTACACTGCAGAATCACTCCGAATCTCGTTAATAACAATGTTATTGCTAAATATGACTTCGATAATCCGATCTACCAAGCCAAGATGAAAGTGAGGAAGATTGTGAAGTGCCAGGAGAACTTGTCGATCAAGCAGAAGAAGAGCGAGTTATACACCACACGAAGAGCAAGTTGAGGTTGTGAATTTGGATAACGACGAAGATGAAAAGAGATCAAGATAGAGCGGTCTTGAGAAGTGTTAAAGAAAGGTTGGTTCGATGCTACGATACTATATTGAGGTTTTTGCTTGGTCATACGAAGACATGCTGGTTTGGACATTGATATTGTGGTACACCGATTGCCAACAAAAGAAGGTTTTCCAAAGGAAAAGAAAGTCTGTCAGCGCCCCGAGATGTCGAGAAAATCAAAGCGGGTTATGAAGCGCTCAACGGTTTCTTAGTGTCACCTCTTATCCCCATTGGGTTGCAAATGTGGTACCCGTACCCAAGAAGGATGGCAAAGTACGAATGTGTGTAGATTACAGAGATCTGAACAAAGCAAGTCCGAAAGACGATTTCCCACTTCCTCATATTGATGTTCGTTGACAACACCGCCAAAGATAAGGTTTTCTCCTTCATGGATGGTTTCTCCTACAATCGATCAAAATGCTCCTCAAGACATGGAGAAGACTACTTTTGTTACACAGTGGGGCACTTTCTGCTACAAAGTTATGCCGTTCGGACTGAAGAACGCGGGTGCCACTTATCAGTGTGCTATGGTGACATTGTTTCATGACATGATTCATCACGAGATAGAGGTCTAAGTCGACGACATGATAGCTCGATCACAGACTAAAGAAGAACATCTTGATCATTTGCAGAAACTGTTTGACAGATTGAAGAAGTACAGGTTGAGACTCAATCCTAACAAGTGCACTTTTGGAGTCAGATCTGGAAAACTCCTAGGGTTTGTCGTCAGTGAAAAAGGTATTGAAGTTGATCCCGCCAAGGTTAGAGCCATTCAAGAGATGCCAGCGCCCCGCACAGAGAAGGAAGTCAGAGGTTTCTTGGGCCGACTAAAATACATTTCCAGATTCATTGCACACCTAACTGCTACTTGTGAGCCAATCTTCAAGTTACTTAAGAAAGATCAAGTAGTAGAATGGAACGACGATTGCCAGATCGCTTTTGACAAAATCAAGGAGTACCTACGGAATCCTCCTATCCCGATGTGAAGGAAGACCTCTTATCATGTACTTAATGTTAGAGAACTCAATGTGTGTTGGGGCAACATGACGAGTCCGGTCGAAAAGAGCATGCAATATACTACCTTAGCAAAAGTTTACCGATGTGAAACAAGATACTCAAATGAGAAAACTTGCAACGCTGGCTTTGCTCGCCGACTAAGGCAAGATATGTTGACTCACACTACCTTGTTGATTTCAAGATGGATCCGATAAAATACATATTTGAGAAACCATTATCTCCTAAGAATAGCAAGATGGCAAATGATCTTGACCGAATATGACATCCAAGACACTTCTTTAAAGCGACCAAAGGAAGTGTGGTAGCCGATCATTTGGCTCACCAAGTCGTAGATGACTATCACCTATGCGTTCAATTCGATGAAGATGTTTTACTAGTTACAGATTATGAAGAACCAGCCGGACGAAGGACCCGAACAAGGATCCCGATGGACCATGGTCTTTGATGGAGCCTCAACGCACTTGGTAATGGCATTGGCGCCATCATTATATCCCCTGCAGGCGGACACACGCCTTTCACCGCCAGATTATGTTTCAGTTGCACTAACAACATGGCCGAGTACGAAGCGTGTATCATGGGTCTTAAAGCCGCTATTGACTTAAGAATCAAGTTCTTACAAGTGTATGGAGACTCACTTTAGTGATCACGATAAAGGCGAGGGATTAAGCATCCGAATCTCATTCCGTATCGAGAGCATGTTTCGAGTTTGATCCCCTTGAAGAGTTTACTTTTGATCATATTCCACGAGAAGAGAATCAGCGCACGCATTGGCTACTATGTCGTCTATGTTCAAGGTTAGATGGGACAACGAGGCTCCCGGATCATCATTGAAAGGTTTGATGAACCGTATTGTTATGAGCTTGACACGTAAGAGAAACCTTGGTACTATGACGTGAAGAGGTATCTTGAGACTCGGGAATATCCAGCAGGGCATCCATCAATGATAAGAAGTTCATGAGAAGATTCGCCCAAATTCTTCCTCAAGAACGGCATCTTATACAAGCGCAACCACGACTTGTGCTTACTCTACTGTAGACCGTGAAAACAACAATGCGTATCATGGAAGAGTTACACGGCGCATTTGGTACCCAAATGGACACACCATGGCTAAGAAGATTTTGAGAACAAAGTTACTATTGGTCAACCATGGAAGCGATTGTCACCGTTACGCCGATCTTGTCACAAATGCCGATATATGCCGATAAAGTACACGACCTCCGTACCTCGAACGTTTTAACCTCTCCTTGGCCTTTTGCAATGTGGGGCATTGACATGATTGGAGAAATCAAGCCCACTGCTTCCAATGGACATCGTTTTATCCTTGTGGCAATTGACTATTTCACCAAGTGGGTAGAAGCAGCCTCGTATGCATCTGTTACCAAGAATGTTGTGGCTCGATTCATCAAACATAATCTTATCTGTCGGTATGGCACTCCTGAAAGGATTATCACAGATAACGGTTCCAATCTCAACAATAAGATGATCACCGAACTCTGCACGCAGTTCAAGATCAAGCATCACAACTCTTCTCCTTATCGGCCTAAGATGAATGGCGCAGTGGAAGCCGCCAACAAAAACATTAAGAAGATTATACAGAAGATGATTGTGACTTACAAAGATTGACATGAGATGTTACCATTTTCTCTTCATGGTTATCGCACTACAGCGTGAACATCAACTGGGACAACCCCCTTCTCTCTTGTGTACGGTATGGAAGCCGTCTTACCCATCGAGGTTCAGATACCCTCAACCAGAGTCCTCCAGGAAGCAGAGTTAGGCGAAGACGATTGGGTCCAGACTCGCCTTGACCAGATTAACTTGATTGATGAGAAACGACTCGCATCCATCTGCCATGGACAAATTTATTAGAAACGAATGATCAGAGCATTTAACAAGAAGGTCAAGCACCGAGTCTACCAAGTCGGTGATCTAGTAGTCAAGCGCATCATTCTTCCACAAGGTGATCCCAGGGGCAAATGGACTCCCACCCATGAGGGACCATTTGTAGTCAAGATGATTTTCCGCGGAGCTATGATACTTAGCACCTGGATGGTGAAGACGTCCCACACCCTGTGAACGCAGACATAGTCAAAAAATACTACGCATAAAAGAGACCCATTAGGTCGACTGACCTAGGCAAAAATAAGGGCATCCTGGCGAACCAAAAGGGTTCGGGCAAAAGTTAAGGATATATATAAAAAACATGTACACCCGGCAAGTCGAAAACCTGAAAAGGCGGCTTGGGCAAAAGGGTATCCGTAGACCGAAAACCGAAGGGCGGTCTAGGCAAAAGATAGGGATTCAAGCGCACGACTATGTCTCTTCCGGATCACCGCCGACTACTATCAAGATTCAATGTTCAAAGGGCGAGATCAATTCACTCACTTTCTCGGAAGGAGATGAGATAGTTGAAATATATGAGTACTAGCACAGTTGGAACTTAACGAGATTGTTTCCGCATAGGTTTTTACCTTTCTTGTGTACAAAACTACTTGGCCATACGCCACATTTCAAATAAATGCAAGTTCTTTCTCTTTACAATTTTCACTATTGTCGTTTGCGATAAGTCCAACGTTTGCTTTGAATGATTATACGCACTTGACAATAAGAATCTAATCGCAAACATATGAAAAGTGAACATACAAAAGTACTTACTACAGACTCCAGGAATTGAGATGACGACAAAAGTCACCAACACAACTTCCCAAGAGAGCAAAAGGGAATCCACGAGCAGAATTCCACTTGACCAAGCAATGTTACATCGACCTTCAAGCAAAACACCTCATCTCCAACAAGGTATTTAACCCCAAGGACATCCCTCCCTTCCTCTCTTCCTGGCAAGATCCGGACTCGAGACTTGGTCGATAGTGCATCGGAGGAAACTACATCCTCATCCCCACCAAAGATCACAACGGATCGACTCTCCAGCTCGGTCTCCCGGAACTATCAATTGCTCTCCAATGAGATCTACACTCGTAATCCCCAGAGAGCGCTTCCTAAATCTCCTCAGCAGGGTCTATATATGAGATCCCCAACAACGAGCCTCTCAAACCTCTACCTTCCTCAACAATATCTAGGCCCAAGACTTGGTCAGATAATGCATCGGAGGAATCCAGGATATCTTTCTTTTCCTTCAAGAGCGGGGTTCTCACCTACCCAATTCCCCCATGCAGAAGTCAGAAATCTTCAAGCAGAACGTCCACATCTTCTTCAAGATGGATATGTTTTGAAATACCACAACATCTATCATTCATACATTACTCATAAAGTCATAATTCATGAATATATCATTCATATACACTGTCATGCATCATACTTCGCATAAAACTAACCAATATTCTATCAAAGTTCCTCTTGTTTTCTCCAAAACATACTACCGACGCAAACAGGTCCAGGATTAAGCCCCGAATCGACGGGAAAACTATCTGAAAGACCGCCCATGGTTGTCCTCCGACGACTGGTCCAAGATTAAGCCCCGAACCGACGGGAAAACTATCTGAAAGACCGCCTTTGGTTATCCTCCGATAACAGGCAATGGATCAACACCCGATGCACAACAGGGAAGCTATCCACATTTTTGCCAACTACTATTTCCCTCAGAGTAATCAACACGAAGATTTATTCTGATCCCTTCTTATTATCAACAAGAACTAGAGTCTAGCGACGACTCGGCCTGCTGGATGGCATCTTAAGCCCATCTCCGACTACTTGTCAACATTTCTTCACTTTCAGAATGCTGCATATATGGTTAAAAATCAATACAAACCAATAACTTCATTCAAAATGAACACGAAGTCTAACATACGACTCCCTCCGGATGGCATCTTAAGCCCATCTCCTCTCCTTTCCAAGAACGCCCACAGAGCCTAGCGTACGGCTCACTTTCCAGCAATCCTCCTGATATCAAGTCTAACGTACGACTCATTCCCCAGCTTCTCCAAATGGCATCTGTAAGCCCATTCCCACATCATCGACCAACGCAGTGCAAATTTTGTGTACTGAGTGTTCAATCATCTTCCACCTCCAGGTCACGAAAGACAAGCGTGTCAATCTAACCCTCCAGTATAAGAAGATTGAACAGGGGCAGCTGTCATACCCCAAAATTTGCCCTCCATCTACTCAAGAGATTTCATACATCCATACTCAAGGATTCCTCAAGAGTTGATCAGACAAACTCTCTCCTAGACAATCAACCCAAATTAGGGTTTGGTATCTCTCAAGTCAAGATGGAATTCCAACATATCCAATGGTCTTCATGCCTCCTCATATTCTCCAAAGATTCTCCATGTCAAGTTTCAAGCTTCACAGATCAAGTTTCCCCAGACAATTGCTCAGATGGTTGAAAATCAGTTGTATTGGACAAAAAGTCAATTGTGGTCAACATACAGTCAAACTTCATAATTTTTGGTCAACATCCTCATTTTGAAGTTACATTCATCATTTGATCAAGAGTTGATCATGATTCATCAAGAAAACTCATGATTTGCTCAAAAGTCAAACTTTCTAAATTAGGGTTTCTAGGTGAAAAGTCAACTGAACTTTGACCGATCATAACTTTCTCATACTTTCTCGTAAATTTTCCACCACCTCTTGTTTTGAAGGAAATTCAATTCTCTACAACTTCATGTCTCACAAGAATGTCCAAAAAATGCTTCAATTGAGAGGTATGGCTCAAAACATTACAGGTCATTTTCAAAGTCAACAAAAAGTCAACTTTTTGTTTTGAAGATATATTGAGCATGGAAACTCCAATTGAGATGAGACAAAAAAGGTTGGTTAGAGGACTTTCCAAAAAAGATACACTATTCACAAGTTGGGCAATTTTGAAGGAATGCACAAAGAGAGATACTTCTAAAAATCAAATTTTTTGCAAATGGGCTTGCTTTTTCTTCACCCAAACTTATTCCTCATACAATTAGGAATATCCAAGCCCAATGCCATGAATTTTTGATTTATTTTTCTATTTAATTTGGAATTTATTCATCTAAATACAAATTAAATTTTAAAATAAATTATAAAATCAAAATTAATTGCAAAGATTGATTTTATTCCTTCCTTGGGACTCAAGTAACTTACAAATGCCAAGAATTTTCAAAATTGATCAATATGGCAAGATTGGATTGAGAATTAATCAAATTTTGAAAATTTGATTTTATACAAAAATCAAATTTGATTTTCATTGAATGGTGATTGATTCTTGCCAATAATGATCCCAAATCCATCCAGTACTTATACCTGATGCATACCACATGAAAGGGAACGAAAAGATTGCTCTAGAAACCCTAACCTAAAAGCCAAAAATCCGTGACCTTCAAGCCATCCGCAGCCTTGGTTCCAGTGGATTTCAAACAATTTTGAGCATTCCATCGTGTTCCTTGGATTGTTTAGAGTCGATCCAGACCTTTACAAGTTGCAAAACCATCAAGAATCGAGGAATCCCAGTTTCGGTTTGTTCTTCCTTTTCCAAAATCGATTTCTAATTCTCATGCATTTTTAACATGTTTCGTGGTTTGTTTTGTGTTTAGATGGAAGTTTGCAAACTTTCTGCATAGTTTGATTGAGTTTTCATGGCCGGAATCGATATTTACCATAGCTAGGGTTTCCTTGCACGAATTGGGAACTCACAGAATACGTAAAATTGGAACATGAGACCACCACCATTGTGTTTAGAATCCAATTTGCAATCGTTTCATGTACTCACAACAAATTTATATTATGTGTATGAGATTTTGGAAATTGCAGGGGTTATAGCGTCGCACTGAGGCCGACGCTATGTTTTCAAAAATTCAAAAAGGTTGAAGATGAAGTCTGGCGCGAGCGGGAGGAAGCCAGAGAGCGACGCGTGTTTTCTTCCACTCAATCCGTTTCCAAACAGTAGAACATGCCAGCTCAGTTGGTCAAGGCGTTGGTTTTCCAGGTTTGAGGGCTAGGTCCCCTGTTCGAACCATGCTGGGACCATTATTTTTACAAACTCACTTTTCTTCATATTTTTCATATTTTCGTATTATTTAATATTTTCCATACATTTTAATTTCTTTTCATAATTTTATTTCTGCATTAAAAAATTATCAAAAATATTTATTCTTTTTACATTTCTTTTCTAAAAATCTTTATTTAATTTAATAAATTTAAAAACATATTTTTGCATGCATATTTATTTTTATTCATATTTTTGCATTTAAATCATTGTAAATTCATTTTAATTTATTAAATTGCATCTAAAAAATCCCAAAAATTTATTTTAGCATGTTTACACTATTTCCAGCATGTCATATTTTTTCCAATTTAAAATTTGCATTTTTTCTAACATTTTCTCTTATCTCGATTTCATCATATTTTCCGATTTCTCGTTCGTTTCACAGGTTCTTCCAATTCGGACGTTTCTTTACTATTTTCATTTTATTTTCCAATAATGTAACTGTATATGGGATGTAATAGTTTAAAATTAGGTCTTTATTTTCCGCATTTTAAATTATGTATCTGCCCCAAAGCCTTGTAATAGCGTAGGACATTTACCTTTCCGCAATTTACTTTCCGCACCCTATCAATTGCTAGTAACTAGGCGTGTATGGCAAGATAATAATGAACATAGCCCACTAACTTCAAGATAACATATTCTGAAATCAACACACTTTTTCACACATGCACCCCTTAGGGTAATTCTCTCTCGTTGCCTTACGATTACAAATGGTCATGTCCCTCGAACGTAGAGGTATTCTAGCACCGTTGCCTTCCAAATAAATCATCATAGTCCCTTCGATACAAAGATCATAAGACCCACGATGTCGCCTCCGAATACATGATCTTGACCCTCGATTGTCGCCTACGAAAAATGATGATAGTCCCTTCGAATGTGCTAGGATACTTCCTACAAGTTGCCTTCAATGACCATCCGACGTCCCTTCGAATGTCCCGCTTACATCCAACGAATGGAGTTACCTACCAACTGATGGTACGGCTAGTGCTATTCTAAAAGGAACGTAGAAGTACGAAAACGACCAATTCTGAGTGGGTAATAAGTCTTTTAGTTGCTCGCTCTATCAAATGCTTTTCACACCGCACACTCTTTTTTTTCAAAGTTCAAACTCTTTTCAAAATGAAACATTTCCGAACACTTTGTATACACTCCCACATGAGTCATTACAAAGTCAAAGCGAAATGCCTTTTTCAAAACATTTTTGTCAAACACACAGAAAGCAATTTTAAAAAGGTGATCTAGAGCAACTAAGAGCCCGTAGATAACTACGGATGAAAAGGGGTGCTAATACCTTCCCTTTTCATAACCATTCTCCCGAACTCAGAATCTAAACGAAGGTCTTTTTCTGTACTTTTACCTTCCCTTAATTGGATAAAAATAAAAGTCGGTGGCGACTCTTGCTATCCGCACATTTGGATACAAAACTCCTACAAAGTCAAAGTCAAATCAGTCAAAGTCAAATCAGTCAAAGTCAGGAGTTGACCAAGTGGACTTTTGGTCAACCATCAATTCAAATATCCTATTTTCATATTTCATGATCAAATTCACCATTTAATCAAGAGAATTGAAGAAATTAGGGTTAACTTGTTCTGGAAGTTATTTGAAGTTTGAAAATTTTCTAAGTGTCCACCCTATAGAACTTTGACATGTCATAACTTTCTCAATTTTTATCCAATGCTTGTCAATTTGATCCTTACGAGGATATTTACAGTTTCAACTAAAAAAACCTGCAAAAGAATTAGTCGGAGCTAATGCATGAGTATGATATGCATGATATGATATGCATGATGATTTTTTGTTTTGATGCAAAGAGTATGTGATTTCCTGATACCGTTCAAAAAAGAAAACGTCATTGGGGGAATCCAATTGGACGATCCCGTTGACACAAAAGTTCACTAGGGATTATTAACCACTTCTTTGGGGAAGAGACTTAACTTGAGAGTTGACACCACTGCCAATTTATCTTTTAACTAAGCGTTCAACTTGCACTGGGGAGAAAAACTAAATTGTCTTTTGAGAAGCGGTCTTCGACGCCCGCGTTCAACTTCATTCTGAAAAGATCCCAAGTCCGGCGGAGGTTTATGCATGAATATACTATGACATGACATGAATGAATGAATAAATTGATTGATGCGTGAATATACGGGTTGATGTATTGGTTTATCAAACTGAATTCCCGACATCACTGGAAATCGAACGAAGGGTAATGACCATAACCAAACCACGACTACCACCAAAAGAGTCTCTCAAAGGAAAGATAACGTCTGATTCCTTATAAACACCATGATGAGTACGGAGGTATTTCCAATTCAGAGGAACAGGCGCAATACTTAGAAAGTCAATCATTCCCCAACATTTCATAGATCAAAACAAATTCAAGTTTCAAACGCTTTATTGTTTCACCATTTTTAATGATTTTAGTTTTTATTTAAAACAGCAGCGACCTTAAGCTAAACATGCAGAAAAGATAAAAAAGTAGGAAAAGAAACAAAGTTCAACTGAACAATTCTTTTATTCATCATATGAGAGGAACAACTCAATCATAAAGAGTTTATACATAAAGATGCACATTCCTTTAGGAGGAATATACAGGAAAAAGTAATTCTATACACATTTTCTTAAACAACAACGAAATTGAAACTGAACTTCATTGAACCATAAATATGATATTCTCCCTCCTGACTGCTAGTCTTCATCACTTCACTTATGAAGATGGTGGTTGAACTGATCCCTTCCATCTAAGTTTCTATTGTGACACAGAAACGCACACTGCAGCATCATGTCTTTTCCAGGACATTTACCTTTTATTTCTTAAGCCGCCCTCTCGGGTTTTTTCAGCTTACCGGGCTTAATTTTTTTCCTATTTTTTTTAGACATAATACTTCTTGACCGCGTCTGAGTTGATAGCATGTGCCAAATCTTCTCCGTCCATGTTGGTGAGAATAAGAGCTCCTCCCGAGAAAACCTTCTTTACCACGTATGGTCCTTCATAGTTTGGCACCCATTTCCCATGAGGGTCTTTGTGTGGAGAGACTATCCTCTGTAGCACCAATTCGCCCACTTTGAACTCGCGGGGACGTACCTTCTTCTCAAAATCCCTCTTGATTCTTTTCTAGTAAACTTGGCCATGACAAATTGCTGTCAACCTCTTTTCTTCAATCAGATTAAGTTGGTCATACCTATTCTGAACCCATTCTGCCTCTTCCAACTCCGTTTCCATCATAACTCTGAGAGAAGGAATCTCAACTTCTATAGGAAGTACTGCCTCCATGCCATAAATGAGAGACTAAGGTGTCGCTCCTGTCGAAGTGCGAATAAATGTTATGTACCCGTGCAAAGCAAAAGGCAACATCTCGTGCCAATCCTTATACGTCTTCACCATCTTCTGGAGGATCTTCTTAATATTCTTGTTAGCTTCCTCAACAGCGCCATTCATCTTCGGCCTGTAGCGAGACGAGTTGTGATGCTCGATCTTGAAGGTGTCGCACAACTCCTTCATCATTTTGTTGTTCAGATTTGTCCCATTGTCAGTAATGATCTTGCTAGGAGTACTGTAGCGACAAATTATATTATTCTTAATAAATCGGGTAACTACTTGTCGTGTCACATTCGCATATGAAGCAGCCTCAACCCACTTGGTGAAATAGTCTATGGCAACTAGTATGAAGCGATGTCCATTAGAAGCTTTCGGTTCAATCATTTCGATCATATCAATTCCCCGCATAGAGAATGGCCATGGAGAAGTCAAGACATTCAGAGTTGAAGGTGGCACATGCATCTTATCAGCATGAATCTGACATTGTGACATCTCATTGCATAGACAACACAGTCTGCTTCTATGGTCATCCAGTAATAACCAGCCCTAAGAATCTTTTTCGCCATTGCATGCCCATTTGCGTGAACACCAAAAGAACCTTCATGAATTTCTTTGATGAGTTGATCTGCTTCGTGGCTATCCACGCATCTGAGCAAGACCAAATCAAAATTCCGCTTATACAACACCCCACCACTTAAGAAAAAGTTGACAGACAACTTCCTCAAAGTTTTTTTATCAGTGATAAATGCCCCTTCTGGGTACTCGCCTTTTTCTATGTATTGCTTGATATCATAGAACCAGGGTTTACCATCAGTTTCTTCATCAACCGTCATACAATAGCCAGGTTCATCTAGATGTCGATAGTGATAGAAGGCGCTTCATTAGACCACTTGACCTTGAACATTGAAGACAAAGTGTCTAATGCATCATCTAACTGACTTTCCTCTTTGGGAATATGATGGAAAGTAATCTCATCAAAATACGGTATTAGCTTCAAGACATGATCTCTATACGGGATTAACTTTTCATTACGAGTTTCCCACTCTCCTTTGACCTGGCAAATAACGAGTGCTGAATCTCCATAAACTTCAAGGATTTTGATCTTTAAATCAATGGCCGCTTCAATCCCAAAGATGCAAGCTTCATATTCTGCCATGTTGTTGGTACAGTCAAAGCAAATTCTGGCGGTGAAGGGAATATGAAACCCTGTTAGAGAAGTAATGATTTCCCCGATTCCGTGACCTACTGCATTAGATGCACCATCAAACACAAGCGTCCACCGGGATCATGGTTCATGTCCTTCTTCTGGTCCATGAATGTTGCAGTCTCTGATAAACATGACATCTTCATCCGGGAAATCAAATTTCATTGGTTGATAGTCCTTCATGGGCTGGTGAGCGAGATATTCTGATACCACACTTCCCTTGATAGCTTTATGGGTTACATATTGAATATCATATTCAGATAGTAATATTTTCCAACGTGCAATCCTTCCGACCAACACTGGTTTCTCGAAGATATACTTAATACGGTCCATCTTGGATATCAGCATGGTAGTGTGATGCACCATGTACTGCCTCAACCGACGAGCAGCCCATGCCAAGGCACAACAAGTTTTTTCTAACAAAGAGTACCGACTTTCACATTCTGTGAATTTCTTACTCAGGTAATAGATTGCATGCTCTTTTCTTCCCGTTTCATCATGTTGCCCCAGAACACAACCCATGGATCCTTCAAGTACGGTGAGGTACATTATGAGAGGTTTTCCAGGCACATGCGGTATCAAGATGGGTGGTTCTTGCAAGTACTCCTTAATCTTATCAAATGCTCGCTGACAATCATCATTCCAAATAATGGCCTGATCTTTCTTTAACAACTTGAACAAAGGTTCACAGGTAGCCGTCAGATGTGAGATGAACCGGGAAATGTAGTTCAAACGTCCCAAGAAACCACGAATTTCCTTCTCCGTTCTTGGTGCAGGCATGTCTTGAATAACTTTCACTTTATCTGGGTCCACTTCAATACCTCGATGGCTCACTATGAATCCAAGTAATTTCCTAGATCGAACCCCAAAGGTGCACTTGTTAGGATTCAAACGAAGTTTATATTTCCTCAACCTGTCAAACAACTTTCTCAGATGAACAATGTGCTCCTCTTCAGTCTGAGACTTGGCAATCATATCATCCATGTAGACTTCTATTTCTTTATGCATTATGTCATGGAATAGGGCTACCATAGCTCTCTAATAAGTTGCCCCTTCGTTCTTCAATCTGAACGGCATGACCTTATAATAGAAGGTGCCCCAAGGAGTGGTGAACGTCGTCTTCAACATATCTACAGGATCCATCTTGATCTGATTATATCCTGAGAAACCATCCATGAAAGAAAACACAGAAGACTGAGTCGTGCTATCAACTAAGACATCAATGTGCGGCAGAGGAAAATCGTCCTTCGGGCTGGCTCGGTTCAAGTCTCGGTAGTCCACACACATCCGAACCTTTCCATCCTTCTTGGGGACAAGAACAATGTTGGCAATCCAATCTGGATATACCGACACAGCGAGGAAACCGGCTTCGAAATGCTTCTTGACTTTGTCTCGAATCTTCTTAGCCATCTCTGGATGCGTTATCCTCGGTCTTTGTTTCACAGGCAAACATTCGGGCTTTAGCGGCAGCTTGTGCATAACAATATTTGTGTCAAGTTCGGGCATATCCTGATACGACCATGCAAACACATCTACGAACTCTTGCAACAAGCGGACCAACTCATCTTTTATCTCTTGCCCCAAAGCAATTCCAAAATTGACTTCTTTACGATCCTCTTCAGTCCCCAGATTGATCACATCCACTGGTTCTTGATGAGGTTGGATCATCTTCTCTTCATGCTCGACCAGACGCGTTAACTCTTCAGGGATTTCATAGTCTTCCACACCATTGTCTTCGGCTTGGTTGATCAGGAAATCGAAGTCAAAAGGAATTATAGCATGGCTATGTTCAATGAACTCAGTTTCAGTTGATCTGCATGAATGATTGATTTTCCTTTTTTAGATATGTATGTTTATTTTAACAAAAATAACAGTGAAAATGTTGTTTTTTTATTAATATGCACTGGAAAGAAAAAGTAAAAACGATATAAAAAGGATCTCAAATTGAATAACAAAATGTGTTTTTTATTGAAGATAAAAATTCATTCATTAAACGGAATAAGCCCTACACAGCAATCCTTTGTGCCTTGCGCAGAGCACAGGATTTTTGTTTTAAAACAAGAAATTATTTTAACAATGAAATGAGAGGGGTAACGTCCTTGACGATCCAATTCTTGGGGACAGCGCCGAGAGGAGTACAGAACACCATCTGAGAAAGCTCCATTGCACGTTCATCGTCACCAATGGCATTGATAGCCTTCTCAGAACGGAAACCTTTCGCAACAAAAGTATCCTCTAGACGAGGGAACTTCCCTTTTCCTATCTCTGAACCTTCATTAATCTTGGAGTATGGTTGGTAGTCGAGTCCGCTCTTGTCTTTCTTCGCCACCATATTTAACACCGTTCCCCAACCTTCGGGATTTCCAGCATCGATAAGGGCCTTAACATCCTGCCAGCAGGCCATGTTACCCTTAGGCTTCTCAGCAGACTTGATCTCTTTTTGCACAGTACCAACAATATCTAAAGCTTGAAAGAGAGTCTCATGCACCTTATTTCCATCATCCACATACTTGAACTCAGACAAGTGACTAACCAAGTAGTCTTCTTCACCACTAACTTCCACCACCTGGTTATTCAGCAAGAACTTCAATTTTTGATGGAGAGTTGAAGTGACAGCTTTAGCACCGTGTATCTAGGGTCTTCCCAATAAGAAGCTATAAATTGGAAAGATGTCCATCACTTGAAAAGTGATGTTGAACAGCTGAGGTCCGATAAGTACCGGGAGGTCAATCTCCCCCACCGTCATCCTGTGGGATCCATCAAAAGCCTTTACAACCAGAGAATTAGGTTTCAGAATTGCCCCTTCCACCAATAATTAGGTGTTCGCGTTAAACAGTGACGCGCGAGGGAATCGAATCTAAATTCGAATCTCTGGCTCGAAACGATTTACTCTTTTGATTTGTTTATAAAGATGCCGCGAGCATCAAGCTTTATTATTTCCAAAAAAAGAAAAATGAGATGAAAAAGGGGAAAGCTGCAATACCCTCAATTGATATGATATGCATTACGACTAGCGTGAACTAGACGCAACGCATTGGGGAGATTCCGGGCAAGGGGGTTTGTTATATAAAGGGAATAGATGTGGCACCCTAAATATATATAGTTATCTATAGCTTTATAAATGAATAGTTTGATATGTTTGTGTGTTTTAATTTTCTATTCTATCTTTGGGAAAGTTTCTCCTTTGGATTTTAAGAAGGGTAGATTATGTGGGATCCTAGGTTTTGTTATTATGGTGCTCGAAAAGATCATTGGGATCTTCTGCATACATATCCCTTAATGGGAATCGGAGCATTTGTAGCTCGGATCTAAAGGGAGCTATGGTTTTGTTTGGTTTGGGGGAGAAAGAAGTATGCTCGCCAAGGATGAGACCTTGTGCCTACGTATTCTCAAAGGGAGGTTGAGAAAGTCAGAGCAATCGTAGTTCCCACTTATGCTAGTGGAAGCAACAAATGTTATTAAGAGACAAAGACAAATGTCATCTTAATGAAAAATGTATCTAATTTATTTCATCACATACATTTTTGAAGGGTGTATTGATTGAATCTTTCATCGTAAGGTATAGGTGTTTTGCTTGAGTGTACAAGCGTTACCACTTACGATTTAGCAAAGATGTTTGAAAGATGATTGAATCTTTAATTGTAAGCATTATGTGTTTTGCTTGAGTGTACAAGCGTTACCACTTACAGATTAAAAGATGTCTTTGTTTGAAAAGAGTGTTTGAAAAGTGTTTGATTGTATGTGATGTGATAGATGAGATACTTATTCCATAGAGATGATAAATGTCTAAATCTCTAGGAGAAATTGATTAGATTAGTGGGATGCTTTTAAGAAGCCTGTGGGTCCTTGTATTGTAATCCCAAGAGGAGGCATTCTGAGGGTCATCGAGGGTCCTTGTATTGTGAGCCCAAGAGAAGACATTCCGAGGGTCATCGAGGGTCCTTGTATTGTGAGCCCAAGAGAAGGCATTCTGAGGGTCATCGAGGGTCCTTGTATGAAGCTCAAGAGGGAGCTATAGGGTATGGCTGGCTTTGGCTTTAAGAGTGGTTTCACCGGGAAACCATCCTCTTAGGATTCAAGAGTGATTTCACCGGAAAATCATCCTCTTAGGATTCTATCCTAGCGCAGGTGATTCTTTGTATTGGAAGCCCAATAGGAGGTGTTAAGAGATTTCGTGTCTCTTTCTTGTTTGATGCCCAAGAGAAGGCTAAACTCAACGAGGGAGTTCTTTTGAACGAAGCCCAAGAGGAGGCTAACTCAGCAGGGGAGTTGTTGTCTTATATGAAGCCTAAGCGGAGGCTAAACTCAAGAAATGAGTTTTCTTATATGAAGCCTAAGAGGAGGCTAAACTCGATGAATGAGTTTTCTTATACGAAGCCTAAGAGGAGGCTAAAGGAACCTAGTTGTTAGACTAGTTGTTATGTTATAACTAAATAGTTATATGAACAAGTGTGTGATGTATTCAGGAGTTTATGAAGGAAATATATAAACAAGTGTACAAAACAAGCAATTTAAAGCTAGTGTAACTTGAATATATACAAGGTTTTGGGACTTACACCTTAAGGGAGGCCCATTGGTTTAAGAGCTTCACCGAATAATGCTTCTCTTAATACCAATGGAATTGGTGTATAAACAAGCGGATGAAAACAAACGAAAGAAGTTTGTTTATGCTTGGATATTTACAATGATGATTGAATGTGTACAAGGAAATGAATATGTACACGAAGGGGTGTTTATGTACAAGGAAATGAATATGTACATAGGAGGGCTGGGACTTACACCGAGGCCCATGATCAATTATGAAATTCAAGGAAACCGTTTGGTTTATCTTTAAATCTAATTGATCATGGAAAAAGGTGTGTAAGTTTGTTGAAAGGTTTTTGAAAAGGTTTTGAAAATAATTTTGAAAAATGAAGGATTTTCACAAGAAGTTTTGAAAAAGATTTAAGTTTGAAAGTTGGAAAGAAAACATTTTGAAAAGTATTAAAAATACTTAAAATGTCTCATTTTAACTTAATAAAATATAATAAAAATAAAATATTTTTTGGATTTTTGACGAATCATAAAATAGGCATATTAAATGACAAGTGTACAAAAATCATCTCAAAATGAGAAGTTTTGATTAGTTTTGAAAATGTTGAAGTTTGCTAGAAACTTTGAGAAAATTAGTGATAAAAAAGAGTTTTTTGGTCCTAAGGAGGTTTGAACCTTGGACTTCTGGCATAGAAGTGAAGAGTTTTTCCACTGAACCATGTGCTTGACTTGTCATTTAATTACCTTGTTTAGAAGGAGTTTTGAAAAAAAAGAAGTTTTGAAAAATGCCCAGAAGTTGTACTTCTGAAGGGATAAGAAGTTGGCTACTTCTGGAAGGATCAGAAGCTAGCTTGATTCTGGGGCATGAGAAGGCTTGGCTTACTTCTGGAGCGCTTTGGCTTGCAGCTTCTGAGGCGTGTGAAGGAGCGCATGTTGCTTCTGGCTGCTTCTGGAGCTTATGAGAAGGCTTGCTTCTGGGGATAGAAGCATTAGAAGCTTGAGGCTTCTAGAGATGGAAGTACTAGAAGTACTTATGAAGAGAGTGGAAATGGAAAGCTTCTAGGTGTAGAAGCTTCAGAAGCACTTCTGGAGGCTGAGCCTCAGAAGGACTTCTGGAGAAACAAGCTTCAGAAGCTTGTGATTCCTTTTATTAAAAAAAGGTTCCAGGGGGATTCGAACCCTGGACCTTGAGGCAAAGGAAAGTGTTAAGGCGTGCTGGCTTTACCACTAGGGTGGCTATGCATCAGTTGTTTTAACTTAAACTACAAATATATATTATAAACCCAGCTTTTAAAATTTAAATTTCACTTCATCTTCTTCGTGGAAACAGCGCGAACACCATCCATGGCTCAGATTCGAATTTCTTCGTTTCTTCATCAATTTTGAAAGTTCAAAATACAATTTTGTCTAGAATTTCATCACGATTCTAACCATGTATCTTGTTAAAATTAATAATCAAAGATGAACGTGAATTTTGATAATCTCGATTTAAACCCTAACTGAAAAAAGTGATTAATTCTTTGAACTCAGTTGATTTTATTTTAAATTAAGGATCCAGATAGCTTTAGTGATTGGATATCTACATTTTCCTTTTCAATTTTAAAACCAAAAACGCATGTATG
Source organism: Vicia sativa (assembly GCA_021764765.1). NCBI lineage: Eukaryota > Viridiplantae > Streptophyta > Magnoliopsida > Fabales > Fabaceae > Vicia > Vicia sativa. Next base: position 69,574,839 of record CM038793.1, read on the forward strand.
GAGGTATCAAAGTTTTGAAAACTCACCTCTTGGTATGAAATACCAGATCGAGTTTGGCAGCTTCCAGGTGCAAAGTAATGATTGATTAAGCTTCCCTGAACCTCACTGAGTGTGTTCCTACTCTTAGATTGTTCTGCAAGTGGCTGGAACTTTCTGACCAAGTCAAGTTGCAAGTTACTAATTTGAAAATAGAAGATGATGATGGAGCTGTTCCATAACTTGTTTAGGTGTATGGACAGTCTCTATATGTTGTATAGGATGTGTTTGAAGTGAGAAATCAAGACTAGCACAAGTAGTTTTCTAGTTTGGAAGTTTTGGCTCAAAACTTGCACAAATGGAGTTTTATGTAGAAAACTGTCTCTTAGCTTGTTTTATGATGGTTTTAAGTTTTAAACAACTTCTAAATGATGTTTAGAACATGTTAGAAACTTAAGTTTGCTTAGATTTTGCAAGGTTTGAAGATTGCAAAATTTCCCTCTTTGAACTTTGAAACTTGGAATTTAAGAAAGAAAGAAGGAAAGCTTTGATTATGATAGCTTTGGTGTAGTTTGAAAATGAAGAAATGGCCTCTATTTATAGGCCAAGAATTCGGAATGACAAGGCAAGGTTATCATTGAGAGAGCTTGCAACTTGCTTAAGTGGTAAGAAGGAATCTTTTGCATTTAATGCAAAAGTTACTTTCTAACCATGGTTAAAATTTCTCTTTGATTCAATCCTCTTCTCAATCATTTCTAACTGATATTTATCAGTTATAACCTATCTCTAAGTGATGACAAGGCTTCTAGAAAGAGAGTTTGTGAAAAATGGCTTATAATTTTGATGCATGATCTTGGAATTCCATGGTTTTGGAGCTCTATGTTTCAAAATCAAAAGCCTAGCTAGACAAAGTGTTTTTGCAAGTTCTTGGATATTTTCGAAAGCTTGTAACAGGACCTACAACTTTCATGGTTTGAGTTTTTTCTGAATCCAAATGGATCTAGGTGAAAAATGGCCAAGAAAGTGAGGAAAAACCATGTTTCTTAACACTTGAAAATTTTTCTAAGTGTTAGAAAAAATTCAAATCTTGACTTTTTCACATTTCTTAATTTTTTATGATCATGATGGATTATTTGAAATGTTTTTATGATTGAAAATGTTTAGATTTGAAAAAGTTGACCAAAAGTCAAAGTTTGACTTTTTTGAGCAGATGAATTTTCATCAGATGGTTCAGAATTTGTCTGATGAAGAAACATGGATTTCGCAATGTTTTGAACCAAGAAATTAGGTCAAGATGTTGCATTGAAGATGTTAAGATCAATCTTCAATAAAATAGGTCATCCATTGAGCAGAAAGTCAATGATTCACTATCTTTGATTAAAACCCTAATTGGTCGATTCAAGGTAGATCATGAGAAAAAGTTGGGAATTTGAAGATCAAATGTTGATGATTGATTAAGATAGATCAATTGAGGTGAGTGGGAACTCAAACCCTAATTGATTATATCTTGAACAGATGAAATTTTGAAGAAACCCTAACTTTGACTTCTAGAAGCCACGCACGATCTATTCTATTTTGAAACTATTAATGATGCAGTGATGCATGTGTGAATAATGTAAGGTGGTATCTTAGTTCAAAAATTGGGGTATGACATTAGGCAAATGTTTTCTTTGGAATCACATTCAAAGCTGAGCCTGTATCAACCAATACTCTAGCAAGAGTCGTTCCACCACAGGTAACAGAAATGTGAAGAGCCATATTATGATTACCTCCATTCGGAGGGAGATCCGCATCGGTGAACGATAAACAACTGCCATCATTTAAACCTGAAATAGAAACATCCAATTGATTAATTGTAATGTTCTCAGCCACGTATGCATTGTCGAGGAACTTCAACAAGGCCATCTTGTGGGCTTCAGAACTTTTCAACAAAGACAAGATCGAAATCTTTGCAGGAGTCTGACTAAGCTGATCAACCACTTTATAGTCACTCCTTTTGATGATTTTCAAAGGCTCATCACTTGGCTTAAAAATATCCCTCAATTCTTCCGCACTTAAATCATCAACTCCATCCTTCTTCGGAGGAACATCTGGCGCCTTCTCTACAGCTCTACTCTTTGTCGATCCTGGTGATAAATACGACCACTACGGGTCATGCCACTCATACCAGTGATGTTTTCAACAATAGACTCTTCTAAAACCATTGGCTTACCACCCACAACAACTTCAGGTTCGTAATTCCATGGCACAACTTTAGTATCTTCATAAGGAATACGGATCGGTGGGTAAAACATCATTGGTTCTACCGCCGTAATAGGTTCTTCTTCTTGGATAGGGACCTTCGGAGATATATGGAGTCTCCTGTTATTGATGAGCGGAACCACCACATCTACTTCAACTTCAGCCTGAGCTCGACTAAACTGAATCAACTGTTAACACATTAATCTTTGTAGATACTTCTTGAATTCTGCACAGTGTTCTGGATTGACCCGACAAATCAAATAATGATCATGATCTCCTTTCAATAAACCAACCCTCTTCAACTCTTCAAATACCTTCTTTAAAGACATCTCTAATTGATCTACATCCATAACCAGACTTCTTCCTTCTTCAACCAAGGCATTCACTGACGACGACCCATGCCTCGGCAACGGATTATTAGCAATGTTGGGGACATCAGTGAAAGTTAACAGCTTTCGGTTAATAAGTTCCTGAACCTTGCATTTAAAAGCGAAACAGTCCTTTGTAGTATGCCCGGGAGAATTGGCGTGAAAAGCGCATCTATCATTCTCATTAAACCATGGTTTGGGTGGCCCAGGAACAGGCTTCAATTCCTTCGGCACTACTCTTCCATCTTGAATCAAATATGGCAAAAGGCTAGTGTAAGTCATTAGAATAGGCTGAATCTCTTCTTTGGAGTACTTATGATAATGTGGGCTCTTCTATTGAACTAGACCCTTGTTCGGACCTTTAGCTTGTTAATGCTGGGAAGCTTGATTTTGAGGAACCTGAGTTGAATAAGGCATCTGCATTTGCATGGGTTGCTGATACGGCATACCAGGGAATTGCATAGCAGCAACCTATGGATACGGCATATACGGGACCTGAACAGGAGCAGGTCTAGCTGGCTGTCTTCTGTTGCACCCCAAAATTTACCCTCTTGATTTAGGCTTATGTTTTATCATAGACACCATATTGCATTGCATTCACATCTCATGATAGGATCCAAACTCTTTGGGTTCTCAAGACTTCCACAAGCTGGGGAGATTGATTGTGTTAGCATGCCCTTCGGAGGGAATCTCAAGTTTCTATATCTGTGGATCTTTCAAGTTACAATGGTGTATTATTCCTCAAGTCATTCCACTTGTCCCATTGATCCCTCAGGAAATGAAGTTTTGAAGAGGATTGGTGAGAAATTCATCTGTGGCACTCATCTGATGAAATTAGGGTTTTGGTCCTCTGTGGAGTTTGAAGCTTGGATGAGTCACTTTCTTGGAGTATTACCTTCTTATTATCACTTGAGTTATAATGGTTCAAAGGATTGCTCAACACATAGGTTTTGAAGCTTGATTGGTCACCTCCTAACACATGGAGCAAAATTAGGGTTTTGAGTAAAATTAGGATTTCTTAAGATTCTTCACTCAAACTTGATTTCACTTAGTTCTATATGTTGATGGACATCTATGGTTGAAATATTGAAGCTCAATTTGGAGTGGAAGCAAGTCAATTGATCACAAGGGGCAAAATGGTCATTTTGGTCAAAATCAGTCAAAGTCAGAAGTTGACCAAATGGACTTTTGATCAATCATCAATTCAAATATCACATTTTCATTTTTCATGACCAAATTCATCATTGAATCAAGAAAGTTGAAGAAATTAGGGTTAACTTGTTCTTGAAGATATTTGAAGTTTGAATTTTTTTCGAAGTGTCCACCCTATGGAACTTTGACACCTCAAAACTTTCTCAATTTTTATCCAATGATTGCATTCCATACATTTCTGGAAAGCTTGGAAAAAATCCTACAAGATTGCCGATGTGTAACATTTCTCAAAAATGCACCATTTGAGAGATATTTGAGTTAGAAGTTTCAAGCACAAAATTTGACCAAGGCTAGGCAAGCATGCACGTTTCTGAGCATTTTCTGGGCATTTCTTTGAGTCATTTCCACAAACAGGTGGTGGGCATAATGTTGAAGCTTATATCTTTTGATTGGAATGGAATTTTTGAAAACCACTTCGTGCATTTTGAAGTATGTCATGAGAGCTTTAAATGGAACTTTGAATCTTGTCATTTAGTGCAAAATTGATCAAGATACCAGGCTCACAAGTTGAGGCCATGAAACTGAAACCATGCATGCCCATGCAAGCCAGAACACGCGCGTGGCTACACAGATTGTGCCTTGATTGTGCATAACTTTGAAGAACCATATCTCACTCATTTGTGATCCATTTTGAGTGAACCAAAGCTTGTTTTGATCCTCATGCTATGAACTATTGATGTGTACCAAGAGGCCAAAGAATGCCCAAGCCATTTGTGAGAAATCTGAAGGAGAAAAAGTGACATAAAGCTGATTTTTGGATAGTTTGATTTTGTGCATTTTTTAAGTTTGTTTGTGCAAGTTTGTTCAAGCCATCAAGCCAGGGATCGAAGCAGCCAGCTAGCATGTGTTCCTTGCCATAAAAAGCCAAGCATACTTGAGCACATTTTGCTCACACACATTTCATGCACTCTTTGATTTTTTTCTCATTTTGGCAAGTTGGAGGATTCCATCACGTGAGTCACTCATTTCACCAAAATGCAAGCAAGCAAGGATAAACAAGCACAAAACGCAAGCCATATCCAAGATGCCATTTTTATGATATTTTTGCAAATAATGGATTTTGATTAAAAGGACCATGCTACCCTCTTATTTTGGACACAAATATAAATTGGAAGCTTCAATTTGTAAAAAGACTCTCTCTCTCTCTCTCACGTTTCCAGATCCCAAATTGCTCTGCATTTTTCCATTTTTCTCATACTTAGAAGTTGCTACAAATCGTTTTTGAAGAGGATTTTCTTCATCATTCAAGCTTCATTGAAGATCTAAGAGCAAGATTGTGGATTTTCTCTTCAAATCCAGAGGCACATTTGGATTTATTTTCCAAATCAAGAGGTAAGATTCAAACTTCAAATCTGGATTTCCAGCTTGTATTTGATGAATTTGATGATTTGTATGCGTGGTTAGCTGGCCAAACACTAGGTTTTATGTATAATTCCAACTGTTTGTGAAGCATATTGCATAGCATGAAGTTCTGAAAATTCAGATTTAGGATGATTTTTGTAATTTTCGTGCTCAGATTTCTTGAAGTGTGATGAATCATTTGATGTTTTACAAGTTGTGTGTTGTAGCTTGCCATGAGATCTTTATTTTGAGCTTTGAATCATTCATTTTGGTTGAGAATCGAGTGAGATATAGTTGCTAGAAGTTGCTTGCATGAAACTGGTAAGATACGCGTTTAGGGCAAGGATTGGAGGTAGGAGACGATGAGGTGGCGTGTTCTGGTTGGCTCATGCATTTTTTAATTTCCATTTTAATTTATTCCATAATTAGCATTTTGCATCATTTAATTTTGCATTCAAAAATCATCCAAAAATTCCAAAAAAAACACCATAGGCTCAAAATGATTTTAAATATTTTGTGGAATTTTTTCCAAATTTTTAAAAATGTTTTGACCATTTAAATAAATTCTGCCTTTAATTAATTGCATTTTCATTAAAAAGTTCTTTAAAAATACTTTCCAATGTTAAACAATTCCAAAAAAAATATTTGGAATCTTTCATAATATTTATTTTGAGTTTCTGAATTTTATTTGATAAGTTTTGCATTTTAGCATAATTAAATAAATTCATGCATTATATTGCATTTCATGCATATTTAAATCATTTTAAAATACTTCCATGTATATGAAAAATGTATAAAAAATATCTTGGTCCATTTAAATCATATCTCATGCATTTTTGAATTTTATATCAGAATTTTTTCATTTTTTCCATTTTTAGACCATTTCATGCATTATATTGCATTTCATGCATATTTAAATCATTTAAAAATGCTTTCATGCATATAAAAAATGAATAAAAAATATTCCATCTCATTTGAATCATACTTCATGCATTTTTTTATTTTACTATTTTGTCATTTTTGTATAATTAAATCAATTTTAGCATTAAATGCACCATTTGCATCATTCATTTTTGCATTTTTATTTGTTTTTATCATTTTCCTTAAAAAAATAAAAATGCCAAAAATATTTTTAACCATGTTTAAGGTGTTGAGTCACTGTTTCTATTTTTTATAGATTTTTATTTCTGACTTTTGAATTTTATACCAATTTTTTCTTATTATTTGGTCATATGAGCATTACTATTTATAGTATTGACTTTTTGTATTTTGTTTTGACCATTCCATGAATTTTTAACTTGGGCAAGGATATGTCCCTGACTTGTAAGGGATTTGAGCCCCTTATTTCATTTTTATTTGGATTTTATCCCTCATTTTCCTATTTTCATGGAATTTCAAAAGTGAACATACCTTTGCCTAGTGTAATTGGGATCCAACTTCAATTATGAAGCTTGTGGACATGATTTAAGGCCAAAACTTGGGTGTGTAATGATCATTTGAGTGCTCTAGTGTTATGTGACATGATTTCATTCATTGAAAATCCCATGTTAAGTCATTAAGTCCTTACCTTGAGCACAAAGTTTCCATGGTTCTTAGAACTCTAGATTGTTGATGCATTAGTTCTTAAACCCTTCTCTTGTATAGTATATGTTTCTAATCGATGATTAGGGGGAATCATGACCTCAAGGATATTCTTCTAAGACTTGAGAGACAATTTACCTCAAGGGATCTCCTTGATCTTTATTTAGAAGTTTGATTTTCATACCATTGGTTGCATCCTTGTGCATGGATTGTAAGGTGAGGAATGCATTCATGCAACTCCTTAAGAATTTACCTCTCACTCTCTTACTACATACTCATAGCATATCTAGGGCCTTGATTCCAGTATGATTGATTCATCTAATCCCCTAATTTGATCAAGCTCATGGAACTTTTGTTGATTAGAATGTTACCAACTTATGCTTATGTTTGTATCACTTGTGTTATATGTATCATGCATGGCTTTAGCAATCCAATTCCAATTGAACCTTTGATTGTCACTTCTGACCTTGTACATTATATAACCAATAACCCAAATGCTCTTTGATTCATTGGCTTGCACTCATTTGTACTGTCATCATGATGACCTAAAAAGAGCTAGATTTTCTTTCTTCTTCTTTTTCTATTGTTGGTTGAAACATATCTTGAGGGATTATAGGTTCATGATTCTTGAGGTGTGTCACTTTAATTGACATTAGTTCAAGATCATGACAAGCATATTGTGATGTTTCTATCATCACCCTATGACATACAAGACAACTTTCCCTTCCTACAATTCTTAATCAATGATATTTGATCTGAGATAGGTGGTATCTTGCTTTGGATGATTTTGATCATTAAATAGGTGATTTGTTTGTGTATGTGTCATACCCCAAAATTTGCCCTCCATCTTCTCAAAGATATTTCATACATCCCTACTCAAGGATTCCTCAAGAGTTTGATGTCTTTGTTTGAAAAGAGTGTTTGAAAAGTGTTTGATTGTATGTGATGTGATAGATGAGATACTTATTCCATAGAGATGATAAATGTCTAAATCTCTAGGAGAAATTGATTAGATTAGTGGGATGCTTTTAAGAAGCCTGTGGGTCCTTGTATTGTAATCCCAAGAGGAGGCATTCTGAGGGTCATCGAGGGTCCTTGTATTGTGAGCCCAAGAGAAGACATTCCGAGGGTCATCGAGGGTCCTTGTATTGTGAGCCCAAGAGAAGGCATTCTGAGGGTCATCGAGGGTCCTTGTATGAAGCTCAAGAGGGAGCTATAGGGTATGGCTGGCTTTGGCTTTAAGAGTGGTTTCACCGGGAAACCATCCTCTTAGGATTCAAGAGTGATTTCACCGGAAAATCATCCTCTTAGGATTCTATCCTAGCGCAGGTGATTCTTTGTATTGGAAGCCCAATAGGAGGCTGTTAAGAGATTTCCAGGTCTCTTTCTTGTTTGATGCCCAAGAGAAGGCTAAACTCAACGAGGGAGTTCTTTTGAACGAAGCCCAAGAGGAGGCTAACTCAGCAGGGGAGTTGTTGTCTTATATGAAGCCTAAGCGGAGGCTAAACTCAGTAAATGAGTTTTCTTATATGAAGCCTAAGAGGAGGCTAAACTCAGATGAATGAGTTTTCTTATACGAAGCCTAAGAGGAGGCTAAAGGGAACCTAGTTGTTAGACTAGTTGTTATGTTATAACTAAATAGTTATATGAACAAGTGTGTGATGTATTCACAGGAGTTTATGAAGGAAATATATAAACAAGTGTACAAAACAAGCAATTTAAAGCTAGTGTAACTTGAATATATACAAGGTTTTGGGACTTACACCTTAAGGGAGGCCCATTGGTTTAAGAGCAGTTTCACCGGGAATAATGCTTCTCTTAATACCAATGGAATTGGTGTATAAACAAGCGGATGAAAACAAACGAAAGAAGTTTGTTTATGCTTGGATATTTACAATGATGATTGAATGTGTACAAGGAAATGAATATGTACACGAAGGGGTGTTTATGTACAAGGAAATGAATATGTACATAGGAGGGCTGGGACTTACACCGTGAGGGAGGCCCATGATCAATTATGAAATTCAAGGGGAAACCTGGTTTGGTTTATCTTTAAATCTAATTGATCATGGAAAAAGGTGTGTAAGTTTGTTGAAAGGTTTTTGAAAAGGTTTTGAAAATAATTTTGAAAAATGAAGGATTTTCACAAGAAGTTTTGAAAAAGATTTAAGTTTGAAAGTTGGAAAGAAAACATTTTGAAAAGTATTAAAAATACTTAAAATGTCTCATTTTTAACTTAATAAAAATATAATCAAAAATAAAATATTTTTTTGGATTTTTTGACGTAATCATAAAATAGGCATATTAAATGACAAGTGTACAAAAAATCATCTCAAAATGAGAAGTTTTGATTAGTTTTTGAAAATGTTGAAGTTTGCTAGAAACTTTGAGAAAATTAGTGATAAAAAAGAGTTTTTTGGTCCTAAGGAGGTTTGAACCTTGGACTTCTGGCATAGAAGTGAAGAGTTTTTCCACTGAACCATGTGCTTGACTTGTCATTTAATTACCTTGTTTAGAAGGAGTTTTGAAAAAAAAGAAGTTTTGAAAAATGCCCAGAAGTTGTACTTCTGAAGGGATAAGAAGTTGGCTACTTCTGGAAGGATCAGAAGCTAGCTTGATTCTGGGGCATGAGAAGGCTTGGCTTACTTCTGGAGCGCTTTGGCTTGCAGCTTCTGGGGCGTGTGAAGGAGCGCATGTTGCTTCTGGCTGCTTCTGGAGCTTATGAGAAGGCTTGCTTCTGGGGATAGAAGCATTAGAAGCTTGAGGCTTCTAGAGATGGAAGTACTAGAAGTACTTATGAAGAGAGTGGAAATGGAAAGCTCATGGAACTTTTGTTGATTAGAATGTTACCAACTTATGCTTATGTTTGTATCACTTGTGTTATATGTATCATGCATGGCTTTAGCAATCCAATTCCAATTGAACCTTTGATTGTCACTTGGTTTATATTATGATTCATCTTGATGCATCTTGACTAGATTTTCTTTCTTCTTCTTTTTCTATTGTTGGTTGAAACATATCTTGAGGGATTATAGGTTCATGATTCTTGAGGTGTGTCACTTTAATTGACATTAGTTCAAGATCATGACAAGCATATTGTGATGTTTCTATCATCACCCTATGACATACAAGACAACTTTCCCTTCCTACAATTCTTAATCAATGATATTTGATCTGAGATAAGTGGTATCTTGCTTTGGATGATTTTGATCATTAAATAGGTGATTTGTTTGTGTATGTGTCATACCCCAAAATTTGCCCTCCATCTTCTCAAAGATATTTCATACATCCCTACTCAAGGATTCCTCAAGAGTTGATCAGACAAACTCTCTCCTAGACAATCAACCCAAACTAGGGTTTGGTATCTCTCAAGCCAAGATGGATTTCCAACATCTCCAATGGTCTTCATGCCTCCTCATATGCTTCAAAGATTCTCCATGTCAAATTTCAAGCCTCACAAGTCAAGTTTCCTCAGGCAATTGCTCAGATGGTTGAAAATCGGGTGTATTGGACAAAAAGTCAACTATGGTCAACATACAGTCAAAACTTCTGATTTTTGGTCAACATCCTCATTTTGAAGTTACATTCATCATTTGATCAAGGGTTGATCATGATTCATCAAGAAAACTCAAGATTTGCCCAAAAGTCAAACTTTCTAAATTAGGGTTTCTAGATGAAAAGTCAACTGAACTTTGACTGATCATAACTTTCTCATACTTTCTCAGAAATTTTTCCACCACCTCTTGTTTTGAAGGAAATTCAATTCTCTACAACTTCATGTCTCACAAGAATGTCCAAAAAACGCTTCATTTGAGAGGTATAGCTCAAAACATTACAGGTCATTTTCAAAGTCAACAAAAAGTCAACTTTTTGTTTTGAAGATATTTTGAGCATGGTAACTCCAATTGAGATGAGACCAAAGACATTGGTTAGAGGACTCTTAGAGCTTTCCAAAAAGTCCAAGAACACTCAAAAATGTGGAAAATTGAGCAAGATACACCATTCAGAAGTTGGGCAATTTTGGACAATTGCACAAAAGGACATTTTGGTCAAATTGCAAAATTTTCCAAATGGGCCTATAATCTTTTGATCCAAACTTGTTCATGACAATATTCTTGACTCATAAATGCTTGGCCATGGCAATTTTCTATTTTATTGATTTTATTTTGGATTTTAAACCATTTAATTCCAAATTAAATTACATAAAATATGAAAATAAGGTTATTTTTTCAAATAAGTTGGATTTATATCTTTCTTAATGTCCAAGAAAGCCCACACCAATTGCCAAATTCGTGACTCATGCATATGGAAAGAATAAATCAAGTTTTTAAAGAAATTTGATTTTATTTATTGGAAAATATTTGCACATTGATGAATGGATCTTTTTTGCTTGCTTTTGCCATCCAATTCTCTCCTATAAATACCCAGCAGTACACACAAGACAAAGGACGGAACCCTAACCTAAAAACAAACCCAAACTCTTGCAAAAATTTTCAAGAATCTTGAAAATTCGAATTCTAAAAGCCAGCCGTTCTCAGCCCGATCTAGCCATTCCATTGTGCTCAGGAGGTTCCCAGGAGTAAGAAACATCCCTTGCTCGAAGCCCAGGCAGCCCAGATCACGACATCCAGCTCTCACCGGAGGTTCATTAGAATGCATATGAACCATTACATGTGAGCTTGAACGTTTGGTAATCGAATTGCCATTGTTAGGGCATTTTAGGCTGTTTTGATCGAACCGGGTCATACAGGCGTTTTCAAGAGGAAACCAATATCACCATTGGATTCGTAGGGTCCGATTTAGGTGGGTAGGGTACCTTAGAACTATTTATTTTGCGTGTTTTTCCAATTTCAGGTGGCTGCTCATCGGGGAAGACGACCGGAGCTAGGGCTCCGGCGTCGTTGACCTGAGTGGACCGGCGAGCTGCATGCGTGGCGAGAGAACGCGTCCTGATTCGTCCATTCAAAACAACTGGGGCCCGCGCGCTGACTGTGTTTGATTTTCAAAATATTCCTGACGCGTGTATATTCATATTGATTTATTTTTGGTTTTCCAAACACCAAAGGCAACGTGGCTCAGTGGTAGATGCAAGCAGACTCAAGGTTTCACCCCCTGGTCTCCAGTTCGAACCTCCTTGAAACCGGTTTTGAGTTTCTTTTCCAAAACTTGCATTATTTTCCATGTTTTCATATTTTTTCAATATTTTCTTTTATTTTAATTTCTTTTCATGATTTTTATTCTGCATTAAAAAATTACCAAAATATAATTTTCTTTTTGCATCCATATTCTAAAAATGTTTATTTAATTTAATAAATTTTAAAATATAATTTTTGCATGCATGCTTATTTTATTTTTATTTTTGCATTTAATTCACTTTTAATTGCATTTTAATTATTAAATCCTTTCCAAAAAATTATTTTAATATATTTATCTTATTTCTAGCATATATTAATTTTCTCATATTAAAATTTGCATTTTTCTAACATTTTTTCTCTTGTTCAATTCATATTGCATTTCCCGATTTTCTTATTCTTTCACAGGTTGCTCCGATTCGGACGTTTCTCTTTTATCGTTTTATTTTTTTCCAATAATGTAATTGCTCATGGGTTGTAATAGTTTAATCTAGGGTTTTATTTTCCGCATTTTTAATTATGTATCTGCCCCAAAGCCATGTAATAGCGTAGGATTTACCTTTCCGCACTTTACATTCCGCATTTTACTTTCCGCACCCTTATCAATTGCTAGTAATTAGGCGTGTATGGCAAGATAATAATTGGACATAGCTCACTCTAATCTCCAAGATAAAATATCTGAATTTGACACACTTCTTTCACACATGCACCCCTTAGGGTAATTCTCTCTCGATGCCTTTCGATTTCAAATGGTCATGTCCCTCGAATGTAGAGGTATTCTAGCACCGTTGCCTTCCAAACAAATCATCATAGTCCCTTCGATACAAAGATCATAAGACCCACGATGTCGCCTCCGAATACATGATCTTGACCCTCGATTGTCGCCTACGAAAATGATGATAGTCCCTTCGAATGTGCTAGGATACTTCCTACAAGTTTCTATGACCATCCGATGTCCCTTCGAATGTCCCGCTTACATCCAACGAATGGAGCTACCTACTAACTAATGGTATGGCTAGCGCTATTCTAAAGGAATGTAGAAGTACAACAAAACGACCAATTCGAGTGGGTAATAAGTCTCTAGTTGCTTGCTCTATCAAATGCTTTTCACACCACACACTTTTTCAAAGTTCAAATACTTTTCAAAAACATTTCCGAACACTTTGTATACACTCCTACATGAGTCATTACAAAGTCAAAGCGAAATTCCTTTTCAAAACATTTTGTCAAACACACGAAAGCAATTTTAAAAGTGATCTAGAGCAACTAAGAGCCCGTAGATAACTACGGATGGAAAGGGTGCTAATACCTTCCTTTTCATAACCATTCTCCCGAACTCGTAATCTAACGAAGGTCTTTTTTTCATTACTTTTACCTTCCCTTAATTGGATAAAATAAAAGTCGGTGGCGACTCTTGCTATCCGCACATTTGGATACAAAATCCTACAAAGTCTTCACCGTAGACATGTAATGGCGACTCTTGGGAGAACACCCTAAAGAGAGAATTGCCTTAGGGATTTCTAGATAACCTTTATTGCTTTTTGTTTGACTTGTATGCTTTATCTTTAAGGGTTGCTTGGGTATTATATTGTTGGGGATCCTACACCGGATCCGGTTTCCTTTTAGGTAAGTAGCATTAGATCATCGCGACCGTTAGACGATAACTACGCGGTCAACATGATGGCTACGTTAGCGTGACACTTTGGTTGTCCCGATACTCTTCATTCCCAAGTTGAAGATAGTATTTGGCTTCGTGGTGTCATCAAGCGCTAACTAAACTTTTAGAACCTTAATTGACCCATCTTGGCCATTAGAAGGTAGTGAGATGGCCGACTTTGGTGTAGACCGAGGTTGGTTGATACTCGATGCTATTGAGATTAGACTTTTGGGACATTTTCGATCGACCACTTGGCCGTCGATTGAAATAAGCGCCTACGAGAAAGATCTATGATATGAGATTCCTAGAACCCGGTTACTATTATAGGACAGGATGAACCAACTCAAACTTTTGGTGGGGTAATCACCTATACCTCATGCAAGCCTTAAACCTAGGCTCATTGTGTGAATTGTTTGTGTGTGCTAAACATGACATCATGACATCATTCGCATTGCATATCATTTCTAACTATTTCAAGGACCTAGGGATTTATCTTTGCTCTGTTTTGTAGGGATTATGGCTTCTAGAAAGACTATCCAAATCAACTTCATGGGTAACCCTTCTCAACTCAAAGAATTGGTTTTAGAAATTCCCAACCATGCTCAGTTCATCAAAAGACATGGTTATCTACTTGATTTGGTTATCTCCGGTTTTGAAGAAGATATGATGCATGTCCTATTCCAGTTCTTTGATCCGAAGCACCATTGCTTTACATTTCCAGATTATCAGTTGGTTCCTACCTTAGAAGAGTTCTCTAAGCTACTTGGGATGCCTATTCTCGACCAAATGCCATTCACCGGTTTGGAAAAGGTTCCTAAGTTCGAAGACATCGCATCCGCCTTACATCTTAAGCGCGACATTGAAGCCAATTGGGAAACTAGAGTGGAGTTAAGGGTTTACTTTCCAAGTTCTTAATCAAGAAAGCCCGAGAATTCCTCAAAGTTATGAGTTTCCATGCATTTGAGAACATTGTTGCCTTGCTAATTTATGGTTTGGTTCTATTTCCTAACTCGGATCAATTCATAGATGTCAACGCCATCAAGTTGTTCCTTACCGCAATCCGCCTACTTTACTTGGAGACATCCTACATTCTCTCCACACTCGTACTACTAAGCGACAAGGAACTCTCATGTGTTGTATACCGTTACTTTCCAGGTGGTTTATTTCGCACCTTCCTCCATCAGTTTTGAAGAACGAACAAAGGTTGAGATGGTCTCAAAGATTGATGTCACTCTCTCATTCAGATATTCGTTGGAATCTTTTCTCTCAAAAGGATTTCACATTCATTGAGCGTTGTGGAGAATTCCCTAATGTACCACTACTTGGTATAAGGGGAGGTATTACTTACAACCCTTCTCTAGCTCTACGTCAGTTTGGTTTTGCTCGAAAAGATGGTCCACATGATATGCTTCTCCAAGATATTGTGTTCGATTACAATCACGATCTCCAGAATTACCGACGAAGGTTTATACATGCTTGGGGCATGGTAAAGAAGACTGATACCAAGACTTTGGGGCACCCGAACTCCATTCCTTGGGAACCTTACCTCAAATGGGTGCGAGCTCGAGCTCAAAACCTCATGATGCCATTCACTGTTCTACCAAGTAATTATGGAACCTTGCTATAGGTGACGTACCTATGTCTGTTCTCCATCCCGACATGCCTACCGATTTTGAAGACTTGAAGAGATCCCGGATTGATTAAAGAAGAGAGGATACCTTTGAAGCTCAGTGTTATGCAAGTGAGAAGAAAGTTCTAGAGTTGACCAAGCTACTTCATGAGGAGCGAAACATCAACGCTTACATCGGCACCAAGAGGAAGCGCCCATGGGAGACTTAGAGCTTTAGGATTTATTTGTTTTCTTTTATTGTTTTGAACTATCTCTTGTACTTAAAAAGAAAAAAGAATAATGAGAAGTACTAATAAATGTTTGTTCATTGCTTGTTTAACAAATTTAAATCTCTAAGGTCCTTGAAAACATTGCATTGCATTCGCATAAACATCGCATAGCATATCATAACATTGCATCACAGGTACATTGGAGATTGGTTTTCTCATTTGCTCGCTATTTATTTTAGCAGAAATGGCTCTTGAACAGACTGTCAAAGATCTTCAGGCTCAGAATGTCAACACTTCTTCTCCGAAGTACAATCCTAATGCTAAGTGTGCTTACCATTCCAATAGCCCAGGACATAGTACTGATGATTGTTGGGCTCTGAAGAACAAGATTCAAGATATGATTGAAGCTAAGCAGATTGAGTTTGACCCTCCTGTTGAGACTCCGAATGTGATCAACGCTCCTATGCCTAACCATGACAAGAGTTCCAATGCTGTTGGTGACGACACTTATGTTTTCAGATAGATGACTTGACCATCCCTCCGATGATATTAAGAAGAATTTGTTGCAAGCCGGTGTCAATCCAGATGCCCAAAGAATTGTCGTTGGTGCCCATCTCGCTGATGGTTGTGCTTGGTTGAGAAGACGTGTTCGTGCATGATGGACAACCGTGAGATACTATTTCGAAACCACGTGCGAAGTTGTGTGAAGAAATGTCTAAGTTGAAGATTGACAATGCGAACAAACTGTACCATCTGTGGGATACCTGGGGCAGCCAAGTGGAAAGTATGATTATATGGTGAAGTACACGTCACGAGTAGTTACAAGATTCCTATTGAAGATGTTAAGGCACGGATGGGGTGACGATTTCCGAAGACTATCGATGTTAACACTATAAGGATTTCCTCTGCGATCCTATACCTAGAGTGGCACCTCTCATTATCACTTCTCCAAGACCGGCCCATATTCCTCGACAAGGCTATCCCTTGGAATTATGGAGTGATGTTTACTATCATGGCGTCAAGTAAGACCCTCGACCATTGAAGATCTTATGAAGTTTCTATTCCTAACATTGACAACATCACCGGATCCAAGGGTGACCGAACCGGAAGGGTATTCTCTCCATATCTCTCCTCCAAAAGACACGACTCCACTCGCATTCCAACTACTCAATCAATATCCCCACTAGAGGAAAGAACCGGACTCATCCCGCTCAACCGAAGTACCAAAGGAAGTTATCGAGGACACCTCCAAACGAGAAATGGAGGAAATTCAAGATCATCAAGAAGAGTGATTACAATGTTGTGGAATAAGGAGACTCGTCCAAGATTTCCATGCTCGCTTTGCTCTTGTGCTCCGAGGCTCATGCTAATGCCTTGGTGAAGTTTTTGAAGAATGCTCATGTGCCGCAAGACACTACCACCGACCAGTTCGAAGTTTGTATTGCTAGCCTGGCTGCCCACAACGGCCTAGGCTTCTCTGATGCTGATTTGACTCCTTCCGGAAAGAAACATAACAAAGCCTTGCACATCTCTGTTGAATGCAAGGGTACTACTCTGTCTCATGTTTTGGTTGACACCGGTTCTACTCTGAATATCCTACCGAAGACTGCTTTTGATCGGCTTGATGTCGAAGGGTTGGTTCTGAGACCCAGTGACATTATCGTGAGAGCTTTTGATGGTTCTAAACGAACGGTGCTTGGAGAGCTCACTCTGCCTATTAAAGTCGGTTCCCAGACTTTTGATTCCACCTTCTTTGTCATGGACATCCGTCCAGCTTATTCTTGCCTACTTGGACGCCCTTGGATACATGGGGCGGTACCTCTACCTTACATCGAACTCAAGTACCGGTGAAAGGGAAGGTTGTCACAAGATGTGGTGAAGAAGAGTATATGGTCATCTCTCTCATTCCGATACCTTGAGATGGAGGGTGAATTCTTCGAGACTCCCTGTCAAGCTTTTGAAACAATTCCCAGAGTCATGCCTGTTGACTCTCCAGTCCTCTGAAGATGCTAAAGTTCCGCCTAGGATGGCCTCATTGAAAGATGCTCAAGCCATGAACAAGGAGGTAGTGCTATTTGGGGCCAGCCCCGATCTTCCTTCAAATCGACAAGACCGGTTTAGGCTTCACCATCAAGGGTCGAAGATGATACGCGAACGTGCGGCCAACTTCCTTTCCGCATCGGTCGAGTGGAATCCATGCTATAGAAGACGACGACAACGGCTTGACATCGCAAGTGGATCTTCCCAACTCCGGATCATGAGCTCAAGAATTGGAAGATCAAGACGTCATACCAATCTCCTTTAGCCGAGTAATTGCTCTTGTTTTGTTTTGCTTTTCGTATTTCTTTATGTTTTGAACAATAAACTTTGAAAGCCTAGTGCTTGCCCGGGCATCATGGCTCGTTTGAGGGTTATTATTTGTCGTTATGTATTTTCATTCACTAAATTCGTTGGACTTTTGCATTCAATTGTTTGTTTTCTTTCTTTACTTTATCACCCTTTCAAAAGCTATGTGTTCTTACACACACCCACGTGATACAATCGCAGAATCACTCGAATCTCATAATAACTATGCTAGTGCTAAATATGACTTCGATAATCCGATCTACCAAGTCAAGACGAAAGTGAGGAAGATTGTGAAGTGCAGGAGAACTTGCCGATCGCTACAGAAGAAGAGCGAGTTATACTGACCACACAAAGAGCAAGTTGAGGTTGTGAATTTGGGTCCGACGAAGATGAAAAGAGATCAAGATAGGAGCGGGTCTTGAGAACAGTGTTAAAGAAAGGTTGATTCGGATGCTACGAGACTACATTGAGGTTTTGCTTGGTCATACGAAGACATGCCGGTTTAGACATTGATATTGTGGTACACCGATTGCCGACAAAAGAAGGTTTTCTGAAAGAAGGTTCGTCGTATCCCCGAGATGTCGAGAAAATCAAAGCAAGTTATGAAGCGCTCAACGCTGGTTTCTTAGTGTCACTTATCCCATGGGTTGCAAATGTGGTACCCGTGCCTAAGAAGGATGGTAAGGTACGAATGTGTGTGGATTACAGAGATCTGAACAAAGCGAGTCCGAAAGACGATTTCCCACTTCCTCATATTGATGTTTTGGTTGATAACACCGAAAGATAAGGTTTTCTCCTTCATGGATGGTTTCTCCGGTTACAATCGATCAAAATGGCCTCAAGACATGGAAAAGACTACTTTGTTACGGTGGGGCACTTTCGCTACAAGGTCATGCCGCTCGGATCGAAGAACGCAGCGCCACTTATCGTGCTATGGTAACATTATTTCATGACATGATTCATCACGAGATAGAGGTCTACGTCGACGATATGATAGCTCGATCACAGACTGAAGAAGAACAACTTGATCATTTGCAAAAACTGTTTGATAGGTTGAAGAAGTACAGACTAAGACTCAATCCTAACAAGTGCACCTTTGGAGTCAGATCCGGAAAACTCCTAGGGTTTGTTGTCAGTGGAAAAGGTATTGAAATTGATCCCGCCAAGGTTAAAGCCATCCAAGAGATGCCAGCACCCCGCACCGAGAAAGAAGTCAGAGGTTTCTTGGGCCGGCTAAACTACATTGCCAGATTCATTGCACACCTGACTGCTACTTGTGAGCCAATCTTCAAGTTACTAAAGAAAGATCAAGTAGTGGAATGGAACGACGATTGCCAGATCGCTTTTGACAAAATCAAGGAGTACTTACAGAATCCTCCTATCCTGATGCCGCCCGCCGAGGGAAGACCTCTTATCATGTACTTGACAGTGTTAGAGAATTCAATGGGGTGTGTGTTGGGGCAACATGACGAATCTGGTCGAAAAGAGCATGCAATATACTACCTTAGCAAAAAGTTTACCGACTGTGAAACAAGATACTCACAGCTCGAGAAAACTTGCAACGCCTGGCAGCTGCTCGCCGACTAAGACAAGATATGTTGACTCACACTACCTTGTTGATTTCAAGATGGATCCGATAAAATACATCTTTGAGAAACCAGCTCTCTCCGGAAGAATAGCAAGATGGCAAATGATCTTGACCGAATACGACATCTAGTACACTTCTCAGAAAGCGATCAAAGGAAGTGTAGTAGCCGATTATTTGGCTCATCAAGCCGTAGATGACTATCATCTATGCGTCAATTTCAGACGAGGATGTTTTACTAGTTACAGATTATGAAGAACTGTGCCAGCACGAAGGACTGAACTAGGATCCCGATGGACCATGGTCTTTGATGGAGCCTCAAACGCACTTGGCAATGGCATTGGCGCCATCATTACATCCCCTACAGGCGGACACACGCCTTTCACCGCCAGATTATGTTTCAATTGCACGAACAACATGGCCGAGTACGAAGGGTGCATCATGGGTATCAAAGCTGCTATTGACTTAAGAATCAAGATCTTGCAAGTGTATGGAGACTCAGCTTTGGTGATCAGTCAGATTAAGGGCGAGTGGGATACGAAGCATCCGAATCTCATTCCGTATCGAGAGCATGTTTTGAGTTTGATTCCCTGCTTCGAAGAAATCACTTTTGATCATATTCCATGAGAAGAGAATCAGTTGGCAGACGCATTGGCTACTATGTCGTCTATGTTCAAGGTTAGATGGGACAACGAGGCTCCCCAGATCATCATTGAGAAGTTTGACGAACCAGCGTATTGTTATGAGCTTGACGCAGAAGAGAAACCTTGGTACTATGACGTGAAGAGGTATCTTGAGACTCAGGAACATCAACAGGGGCAACCCCCTTCTCTCTTGTCTACGGTATGGAAGCCGTCTTACCCATCGAGGTTCGATACCCTCAACCGTAGTCCTCCGTGAGGCGAGTTAGGCGAAGACGATTGGGTCCGCATCGCTTGACCGATTAACTTGATTGATGAGAAACGACTCGCATCTATCTGCCATGGACAGATTTATCAGAAACGAATGATCAGAGCATTTAACAAGAAGGTCAAGCACCGAGTCTACCAAGTCGGTGATCTAGTAGTCAAGCGCATCATTCTTCCACAAGGTGATCCCAGGGGCAAATGGACTCCCACCTATGAGGGACCATTTGTAGTCAAGACAGATTTTCCCTGGAGCTATGATACTTAGCACCATGGATGGTGAAGACTTCCCACACCCTGTGAACGCAGACATAGTCAAAAAATACTACGCATAAAGAGACCCGCTAGGTCGACTGACCTAGGCAAAAATAAGGGCATCCTGGCGAACCAAAAGGTTCGGGCAAAAGTTAAGGATATATACAAAAGATGTACACCCGGCAAGTTGAAAACCTGAAAAGGCGGCTTGGGCAAAAAAGGGTATCCCGGTAGACTGAAAACCCGAAAGGGCGGTCTAGGCAAAAGTGAGGGATTTAAGCGTACGACTATGTCTCTTCCAGATCATCTGCTTCCAGACTACTATTAGCATTCAAGGTTCAAATGGCGAAGATCAGTCTACTTACTTTCTACTGACAGCAAGGAGATGAGATAGTCAAAATATATGAGTACTAGCATAGTTGGAACTTAACGAGATTGTTTCCGCATAGCTTTTTACCTTTCTTGTGTACAAACTACTTGGCCATACGCCACCTTTCAAATAAACGCTTCTTTCTCTTTACAATTTTGTTGTTGTCGCTTGCAATAAGTCCAACGCTTGTTTTGAATGACTATACGCATTTGACAATAAAAATCTAATCACAAACGCATTTAAAAGAACATGCAAAAGTACTTACTACAGGTTCCAGGAATTGGGATGACGACGAAAGTCGACAAATAGTTCCCCACAGAGCATAAAGGTGTCACCCACAACACACCTTCCCCAGCGGAGTATATGTTAATCCACAAGCAATGATTCCACTCAACCGAGCAACGTTACATCAGTCTCCAAGCAGTAACACTTCATCCCCGGCGGATATTTCTCAATCCTCCCCCTTCTCCCCGGCAGCGGTATCCAGACTCAAAACTTGGTCAGATAGTGCATCGGAGGAAGCATACACTTTTTATTCCCCAGCCAGAGATTACAACGGACTCTAGACTCTTCAAGCCCGGTCTCTCAGCAACCATCAAATGCTCTCCAGCGAGATCTACACTCGAAATCCCCAGTAGAGCACCTCCTAAATCTCTTCAGCAGGATCTACATACAAGGTCCTCAACAGATCGCCTCCCGGACTCTCCTCAGCAGGGTCTATATATGAGATCTCCAAACAACGTGCTTCTCAAATCTCTACTTTCCCCAACAATATCTAGGCCCAAGACTTGGTCAGATAGTGCATCGGAGGAATCCAGGATTTCTTTCTTCTCCTTCAAAAGCAGGGTTCTCACCTACTCAATTCCCCAAGCAGGAGTCAGAGATCCTCAAACAGAGCATCTGCATCTTCTTCAAGATGGATATGTTTTGAAATATCACGACATTTAACATTCATACATTTCTCATAAAAGTCATAATTCATGCATATGTCATTCATATACACTGTCATGCATCATACTTTGCATAAGACTAACAAATATTCTATCAAAGTTTTTCTTGTTTTCTCCAAAACAGGTAACAGTCACTTCTGACGCAAACAGGTCCAGGATTAAGCCCCGAGCCGACGGGAAAACTATCTGAAAGACCGCCTCCAACGACAGGTCCAGGATTAAGCCCCGAACCGACGGGAAAACTATCCGAAAGACCACCTCTGGTTATCCTCCGATAACAGGCAATGGATCAACACCCGACACACAACAGGGAAGCTATCCACATTTTTGCCAACTACAATCTCTCCCAGAGTAATCAGTGCGAAGATTTATTCTGATTATCAACAGCAACTACAGAGTCTAGCGTACGACTCAGTTGCCTTGGATGGCATCTTAAGCCCATCTCCGACTATTTGTCAACATCTCTTCACTTTCAGAATGCTGCATATATGGTTAAAAATCAATACAAACCAATAACCTCATTCAAGGTGAACACGAAGTCTAACGTACGACTCCCTTCGGATGGCATCTTAAGCCCATCTCCTCTCAATTCCAGGAACATCTACAGAGTCTAACGTACGGCTCGCTCCCCAGCGTCGACCTTTCCAGATGGCATCTTAAGCCCATCTCTGTCAGCTCCTATTTAACGACTCCGAGTCTAGCGTACGACTCGTTCCCCAGCGAAGTCTCCAACTTCTCCAAATGGCATCTGTAAGCCCATTCCCGCATCATCCACCAACAGCGAGTGCAAATTTTCAGGTGTACTCGGTGTTCAATCATCTTCTACCTCCAGGTCACGAAAGACAAGCATGTCAATCTAACCCTTCCAGTACAAGAAGATTGAACAGGGGCAGCTGTCATACCCCAAAATTTGCCCTCCATCTTCTCAAAGATATTTCATACATCCCTACTCAAGGATTCCTCAAGAGTTGATCAGACAAACTCTCTCCTAGACAATCAACCCAAACTAGGGTTTGGTATCTCTCAAGCCAAGATGGATTTCCAACATCTCCAATGGTCTTCATGCCTCCTCATATGCTTCAAAGATTCTCCATGTCAAATTTCAAGCCTCACAAGTCAAGTTTCCTCAGGCAATTGCTCAGATGGTTGAAAATCGGGTGTATTGGACAAAAAGTCAACTGTGGTCAACATACAGTCAAAACTTCTGATTTTTGGTCAACATCCTCATTTTGAAGTTACATTCATCATTTGATCAAGGGTTGATCATGATTCATCAAGAAAACTCAAGATTTGCCCAAAAGTCAAACTTTCTAAATTAGGGTTTCTAGATGAAAAGTCAACTGAACTTTGACTGATCATAACTTTCTCATACTTTCTCAAAAATTTTTCCACCACCTCTTGTTTTGAAGGAAATTCAATTCTCTACAACTTCATGTCTCACAAGAATGTCCAAAAAACGCTTCATTTGAGAGGTATAGCTCAAAACATTACAGGTCATTTTCAAAGTCAACAAAAAGTCAACTTTTTGTTTTGAAGATATTTTGAGCATGGTAACTCCAATTGAGATGAGACCAAAGACATTGGTTAGAGGACTCTTAGAGCTTTCCAAAAAGTCCAAGAACACTCAAAAATGTGGAAAATTGAGCAAGATACACCATTCAGAAGTTGGGCAATTTTGGACAATTGCACAAAAGGACATTTTGGTCAAATTGCAAAATTTTCCAAATGGGCCTATAATCTTTTGATCCAAACTTGTTCATGACAATATTCTTGACTCATAAATGCTTGGCCATGGCAATTTTCTATTTTATTGATTTTATTTTGGATTTTAAACCATTTAATTCCAAATTAAATTACATAAAATATGAAAATAAGGTTATTTTTTCAAATAAGTTGGATTTATATCTTTCTTAATGTCCAAGAAAGCCCACACCAATTGCCAAATTCGTGACTCATGCATATGGAAAGAATAAATCAAGTTTTTAAAGAAATTTGATTTTATTTATTGGAAAATATTTGCACATTGATGAATGGATCTTTTTTGCTTGCTTTTGCCATCCAATTCTCTCCTATAAATACCCAGCAGTACACACAAGACAAAGGACGGAACCCTAACCTAAAAACAAACCCAAACTCTTGCAAAAATTTTCAAGAATCTTGAAAATTCGAATTCTAAAAGCCAGCCGTTCTCAGCCCGATCTAGCCATTCCATTGTGCTCAGGAGGTTCCCAGGAGTAAGAAACATCCCTTGCTCGAAGCCCAGGCAGCCCAGATCACGACATCCAGCTCTCACCGGAGGTTCATTAGAATGCATATGAACCATTACATGTGAGCTTGAACGTTTGGTAATCGAATTGCCATTGTTAGGGCATTTTAGGCTGTTTTGATCGAACCGGGTCATACAGGCGTTTTCAGAGGAAACCAATATCACCATTGGATTCGTAGGGTCCGATTTAGGTGGGTAGGGTACCTTAGAACTATTTATTTTGCGTGTTTTTCCAGTTTCAGGTGGCTGCTCATCGGGGAAGACGACCGGAGCTAGGGCTCCGGCGTCGTTGACCTGAGTGGACCGGCGAGCTGCATGCGTGGCGAGAGAACGCGTCCTGATTCGTCCATTCAATACAACTGGGGCCCGCGCGCTGACTGTGTTTGATTTTCAAAATATTCCTGACGCGTGTATATTCATATTGATTTATTTTTGGTTTTCCAAACACCAAAGGCAACGTGGCTCAGTGGTAGATGCAAGCAGACTCAAGGTTTCATCCCCTGGTCTCCAGTTCGAACCTCCTTGAAACCGGTTTTGAGTTTCTTTTCCAAAACTTGCATTATTTTCCATGTTTTCATATTTTTTCAATATTTTCTTTTATTTTAATTTCTTTTCATGATTTTTATTCTGCATTAAAAAATTACCAAAATATAATTTTCTTTTTGCATCCATATTCTAAAAATGTTTATCTAATTTAATAAATTTTAAAATATAATTTTTGCATGCATGCTTATTTTATTTTTATTTTTGCATTTAATTCACCTTTAATTGCATTTTAATTATTAAATCCTTTCCAAAAAATCCCAAAAAATTATTTTAATATATTTATCTTATTTCTAGCATATATTAATTTTCTCATATTAAAATTTGCATTTTTCTAACATTTTTTCTCTTGTTCAATTCATATTGCATTTCCCGATTTTCTTATTCTTTCACAGGTTGCTCCGATTCGGACGTTTCTCTTTTATCGTTTTATTTTTTTCCAATAATGTAATTGCTCATGGGTTGTAATAGTTTAATCTAGGGTTTTATTTTCCGCATTTTTAATTATGTATCTGCCCCAAAGCCATGTAATAGCGTAGGATTTACCTTTCCGCACTTTACATTCCGCATTTTACTTTCCGCACCCTTATCAATTGCTAGTAATTAGGCGTGTATGGCAAGATAATAATTGGACATAGCTCACTCTAATCTCCAAGATAAAATATCTGAATTTGACACACTTCTTTCACACATGCACCCCTTAGGGTAATTCTCTCTCGATGCCTTTCGATTTCAAATGGTCATGTCCCTCGAACGTAGAGGTATTCTAGCACCGTTGCCTTCCAAACAAATCATCATAGTCCCTTCGATACAAAGATCATAAGACCCACGATGTCGCCTCCGAATACATGATCTTGACCCTCGATTGTCGCCTACGAAAAATGATGATAGTCCCTTCGAATGTGCTAGGATACTTCCTACAAGTTGCCTTCTATGACCATCCGATGTCCCTTCGAATGTCCCGTTTACATCCAACGAATGGAGCTACCTACTAACTAATGGTACGGCTAGCGCTATTCTAAAGGAATGTAGAAGTACAACAAAACGACCAATTCTGAGTGGGTAATAAGTCTCCTAGTTGCTTGCTCTATCAAATGCTTTTCACACCACACACTTTTTCAAAGTTCAAATACTTTTCAAAAAACATTTCCGAACACTTTGTATACACTCCTACATGAGTCATTACAAAGTCAAAGCGAAATGCCTTTTTCAAAACATTTTGTCAAACACACAGAAAGCAATTTTAAAAAGTGATCTAGAGCAACTAAGAGCCCGTAGATAACTACGGATGGAAAGGGGTGCTAATACCTTCCCTTTTCATAACCATTCTCCCGAACTCAGAATCTAACGAAGGTCTTTTTCTGTTACTTTTACCTTCCCTTAATTGGATAAAAATAAAAGTCGGTGGCGACTCTTGCTATCCGCACATTTGGATACAAAAATCCTACAAAGTCAGTTCACCGTATTACAGTATGGAAGCTTTATATTATACATTTGGTTTCTCATGAATCATATCTTGAGTTAAACTTATGACACAAGTCACACATGGTTTTAATTTTCTAATTAAAACCACTTTGTTTAAATCTTTCTTAAGTGTCATGTTTAACTAGTTTAGATGTTTTTCTTCCAATGAACTTGTGTGTGTAAGTTTTTTTTTACTTTATTTGAATTGACTTTGTTTATAGTTTACTTAGGTCTTAAGCTAATGAACTTATGTTTTACATTCCTTCTCCATCTTTCTTCTTCACCATGATTGACTCATTCACTTGTTTGTTCATTCACAACTAATTCTAGGGTTTAGAATCATCCCTTTTCACCACTAACCTTTGCATTAAGAGTAATTGTGAAGCATAACCTTTTGACAATTGTTTTGTGTTCATGTGAGCATCATGTTTACATCTTCATCATTCATTTCATTTGTCCACAACACTTGACACAAACATTTTAGGACACATTCATATAAACACATTCACCACACACCTCAAGATGCATGTTTAAACTTTTCCTAGTTGTTTTTGTTTGTGCATTATAAATTATGAACATGTACATGATGATCATGCATTATTAACATGCTAGCTACTTCCATCTACATCTTTGTATGCCATTAGTTTCATCCTTTTTCATCCATACCCTCAACCATGCTTCATTTCATCTTTAGTTGCATTTTAGGTTAAGTTTTCAACTAGTTCTCATGTAGATGTTGTATGTGTACAATTTGAAGCATCTCATGGCTTGATAATGTGTAATTTTAATTGCTTTCCATCACCTATAATCTCTGATCCCAACACTATTTGACACTTAGCACATGTATGCACAAGCACAAACACACATACATGCACATGTCTACTCGCACTTGCACGAATCGAATGCATTTCTCTTGAGTGTTTTGCTTTTGAATTCTTTGTATGCATTTTTTTTAAAATGTTTTTATTGATGAAATAATATGTTTGCTAATGTAACTTGTGTATTTTAAATATTACTTGACTCATTTCTCTTTATCTTTGCCTTTCCATGGCTTCTTTTAGGTTGTAAACACCTCTTAGGATAAGCATTTCAACTATTTTTTGCATCCATGTTGTAATTGCATCTTCATGACATTTCCTTTATGGTTTGATTATTAATTCACTCATATGATGTTGGTACTGTAGTCACTTCAACTTGATGCCTTATTTGCATGTCATAAACCTCACACACTTAGATGCACTCCACTACACGCGTTTGTTACATGTTTGTGCACTTTTGGTAGATTTTTGCTATAGAATCTTCGTGGTTTGTTTTGCATGATGTAAATGAGCACTAACATGATTAGAACATGATTAGCTACTGACTTGTATGCCATTTTATTCTTCAATTGTCTATTAACTTCATCTAAGTTCATCACTTCGCACAATTAGCTACCTGCATGTTTTTAGGATTAGTTTCGACCTAGTTTGTGAACTAACTTGATTGTGGGTGTTTATAATGATGTTTGATGTTTGCTAAAGTCTTGTATAACTTTGTAAATGGATGTTGTGTCTACTGACCTCGCTTCACATGACACATTGCATGAGCATAATTCATTCGCATTTCATTACATCTTATGTAGCACTTGTTAGTGTTTAGTTTGTGCGCTTTTGCCAAAGCACTTTATTTGATTCTACACCTCTTCTCACTTGGTTTCCCAACCAAGATGATTGATTTTATAGGTTCTTCTTAGGTTTTTCTCGACTAAGTTAGTTTTCGAGTTTAGACATTAAGTTAGGCATCCATGCATGATAACTTTAGGTAGACCTTCCCCTTGTTTATATCCTTAACTTAGGATCAACTTTGCATGATAACATTAGGATTTAGAAGTGGGTTAGTTTCCCTTAGCCATTTTACCTTTATCCTTTTGCATCCTTAAGACTAAAATCTTGCTTTTGTCAAGCGCACTAAAACACTCTAATAAACTGAAACTCTTTCCAAAGTACAAAATACAAACCCATTAATTTTAGGATGTTCCGTCATCCGGTTTGCTGTTGATGCTTCGTCATCCTGTTGCCGATGTTTCACCATCTCATCTTCTGATGTTTCGCCATCTCATCCTTTGATGTTTCGTCATCCCGTCTCCCGATGTTTCGTCATCCCGTTTGTAGTCGATGTTTCGTCATCATGGAGGTGTTTTGTCATCGTTTGTTGTTTCGTCTGCTAATTTAAAAAACACAAACCAACCAAAACAAGTGAGCCGAACTACAGCGCTCTGACTTTCCCATTGCACAAGGGAATACGTAGGCATCCTGTCGCGGGGCTAGATCGAGCAACCTTTGTAAATATTTCCTTCTTTTCCCCGTCTTTTCTTTCCCTTTCATTCTTTTCATTATTTCTTTTCTTTCTCTTTTGCATGCATTATACCATGTACAGATATAGATAGACCTTTACACCCACTAGATAGAAAGAAAAAGCGGATACCGTAGAGTACTACGGACGTGTGGGGTGCTAATCCCTTCCCCTCGCATAACAGACTTCCTTACCCGATCTCTCGGTCGCAAGACCGTGATTTCTTCGTTTCAGATTTACTCGA
This sequence comes from Vicia sativa, assembly GCA_021764765.1. Lineage (NCBI taxonomy): Eukaryota > Viridiplantae > Streptophyta > Magnoliopsida > Fabales > Fabaceae > Vicia > Vicia sativa. The sequence goes on from CM038793.1 coordinate 69,603,445, forward strand.
TGTTTACCTTTCCCTCTTGGAGGGATAAAAAACGTTCGATGGCGACTTCATTGATATATAGTTATATCCATTGATTTTTGGCCGGGTGTTTCAGCTGGCGACTTCACTGGGGATCGTCTAGACCTCTTGCTGGTCCGATCAGAAGTCGATCCTAGCTTTTGTTTTCTTTTCTTTTTGGTGTTTTTTTGTTTTGTTTGTTGCTTTATAGCTTGTTTTCTGTTATTTGTATATTATTTGTATACTTATACTTGTACATGTTTGCATGCATCTGCATCTGGCTATATTATTCTGTGGCTGTTGGGCCGTTGTTGTTGTATTTTTTGGTGGGTGGGAGTTACAAGACGTAAAAGGTCCACTACCCAGGCCAGTGACATATAGGATAGACGAATGTTCATGTCGAATCCTGCATCCCGTGGTGCGTGTGAGGAAGCATGAAGTACCAAACTCAGATGAGGTTCGATGGATGGTGCTTTCTCCCTACATCCTTTGTGTAGTAAGCGAAGTTCTCGATAAAGAACCATCGACTCTGTTTATCATTAGGTGCCCAGTTGTGTCTAGTATTACCCGTGAGGTTGGGTTGGGATAGTTACAGGTATAGATGCTGACTTTTGTTTCTTGGGTTTTGTGGTTATTGGTTCTGTTACCTATGGTTTACTTCACCAGCAAGACAGTGTTCAGAAAATGGAGCTCGGGTCCTATTGCATTCATGAAACATTTTACAAATTGCATCCTTTTTTTTTAACATACATGTTTTATCATTTCAAGGATTACTAATCTCCGAGTCAGGTTATTGGGTCATTGTTAAAGATGGATATTGAAAAGAAGACTAACTACAGACGTCATCCAGTGTACAAGTTTCCTGCTCTAGCTCTTGAGGGTTTGATTTTGTTGGCCCAGAGGTCTCCTCCCGAGGTTGTTGTTGAGTTTACCAGAGACTATGGAAGGATTTTTTCGTATTTGAAGTACCATCTCCGTGAATACCAAGAAGATGGTCTTAAAGCTTTGTTTCATTTCTACGACTGTGAGTTGAGATGCTTCATGTTTCCAGATTATCTATTGCTACCTACCTTGGAAGAGTATTCTGATCTTTTGGACATTCCTGTGCTTCATCAAGTACCTTTTCACATTGCTATGGGGAAACCTACCGATGATCAGATTGTTGCTGCCTTGTTCTTAGAGAAGTTAGTGATTTTAGCTAATGCCATGAAAAAGGGGGCAGTGAAAGGTTTTCATTTGGGATTTCTATTGAGAGAAGCTAATGCTAACGCTTCGAAGTTTGATTGGAGAGGTTTTAATGCCATCTTGGCTTGTTGTATTTATGGTATGGTCTTGTTCCCAAATGAGCCCAAGTTCATTGATGAGAATGCTATCTCCTTGTTTACTCAGAAGAATCATGTTCCCACTCTCTTGGGAGATCTGTATCATTCCATTCATTCAAAGAGTTACAAAGGAAAGGGTGGTTTGGTCCATTGTTGCGCTCCACTCTTGTATCAATGGTTCCAAATTTTCCTCCCTCGAGCCGGTACTTTTGTGGATACTCAGCATACTATGCAATGGGTGCCTCGCTTGATGGCTCTCATATCTCAAGATATCAGTTGGTATAGGCATGTTGTGACTAAGACAGATAGGGAAAGTATCATTGTTCGTTGTGGGGAGTTCCCTAATGTACCTCTCATAGGTATTCGAGGTGGTGTTAACTATAATCCGTTCCTTGCTTTGAGACAGTTGGGATATGCTCTGATAGGCCCTCCTAGTAAAGAATGTGTGCGAGAGACTTCGTGCTTTAACATACCAGACATTACCGGATCTTTGGAAAGAGTTGTGCAAGCTTGGAAGAGAATTCACATTGAAGGAGGAAAATTCTTTGGCAAGAAGGATCCTACAGCTTATGCATCATTTGTTCATTGGATTGAAGAAAGAAACAAGGATCGACAGTGGCCTTCTATTACCGGAGTTGCACCTTTCCATCCTCAGGTTGCTATTGTTCCAGATGTTGTGCCCAAGGGAGACTATGAGCGAGTGCGCGCTCAGAACCGTCTTCTGATAAAAGAGAAGGAGACTTTGAACGTGAGATGTTTGGTTGCTACCCAAGAGAAGAATCAGTAGGCTCACAAGCTCAAGAAGTACGAGGGAGAGACATCTGATGCTGCAAAGAAGAGATCTAGGTCCGAAGAGGGGATGATACCATTGACAGACTACGTGAGGGCTATAGTAGAGATTGAGAAGCAAAGCAAAGATTCCAAAGTTGAGTTGGAGAACAATTATAGAGCAAAGATCAGAAGCCTAGAAAGGAAGATGCTAAAGGAAGCTACTCAGAGAGCAACATTTGAAGATCAGCTCAGACAGAAGGATGTTCAGTTATCTTTGGCCATAGAAGAAATTGGGTAGCTCAAGCTTCAGTTGGGAATTCAGGAGTCTGCAGGCTTTCCTATGTCAGATTTTTAGGCTTGTTATTTCATCTTATGTTTCAAAAGAATAACCATCAGGCTTGTTGATGGGATTCCATTTCTTTACTTTGCTCGTTGTCAGAATCTTTAGCATCTTGGTTTGTATTATGGTTGAGTACTTTGCGGAACTATTTGTATCTTTTGCTTCTGTTATTTTAATGAGATTTGCTCCAATTGGTGTTCGTCACTTTATCTTGTGCTATTTCCCAAAAAGCTTGGCTACGAGTGTTGGAATCCTGGAAATATAAACATGTCATTGCATGCATTGCATATATGTTCATGCATAAACATACCTCATGCATAATAGGTTTTCGGTTGGTGTTCTTGTTCTGACTTTACCTTTATTGTCAGAGGAGATTCAAGACGACAATTCACTGCTACCCTACCCGAAGTAATTTTCCAAAGCAGATGGAGCAAGTACAGGCAGAGCTTGCTGAGTTGAGGATCCAGATGGCTACCCAGATGACTCAGTTCATGGAGGCAATCACAAACTCAAACCGCAGACAGGATGAGTTGACTGCTCTGGTCAATAATCAAGTTCGTAACCGGGCTGATGCTGAGAATCAGGGGTTGTTTGCTGATATTTCTGTTGGGTAGGATCATGTGCAAGACCAGATAATCGTGAACCTTCCCGGACCTCAAGGAAATTCGTTTGATCTTCGTTGTGCTAATCTGGGGCAGTTTCCTCCACCTCCGGGCTCTCAGCTCGTGGGGAATCGCAGAGGTAATCCAATTGTTGTGAGGGGTAATCAGGAACGTGATCATGATTTTGAGGAAGAGGGTTTTTCTGTGCATTCTAACCTAGATTTCCCAATAGAAGACAGGAGGTATCGTCAGTTGGAGGAACGTCTGAAGGTTGTTGAGGGTGAAGGCGTCTTTGGCATGGATGCTAATGATCTTGGTTTGGTATCAGGGGTGAGGGTTCCCCCAAAGTTCAAGCCTCCGGTGTTTGAGAAATAAAATGGTTCGTCTTGTCCAGTGACTCATGCCACCGCTTACTTCGGGAAGATGTCAGTTCATACTCATGATCAGGGGTTGTTGATTCACTATTTCTAGGATAGTTTGACCGATGCACCCCTGGAATGGTATATGAAGCTAGAAAGAGCCCATATTCGCTGTTGGAATGACTTGGTTCGTGCTTTTGTAAGGCATTACAATTACAATAGGGATCTAGCTCCTAATCGCACTCAGTTGCAAAGTCTGTCACAGGGTCCGAGTGAATCTTGTAAGGAATATGCGCAGAAATGGCGTGAGTTGGCTGCAAGAGTTCAACCTCCTCTATTGGAGAGAGAACTAATTGACATGTTCATGAATACTCTACAAAGGCCTTTCTATGATCGTATGATCGGGGATACATCCGCTAGTTTTGCTGAATTGGTAATGGCAGGAGAAAGAATAGAGGCCGGAATGAAAGTCGGAAGGATTCAGGTTGTTGGTTCAGGATTTGCCTCGAATGGAAGTAAGAAGCCGTTTGTTGCTCACTCCAAGAAGAGAGAGGGGGAAACTAGCTACGCTCATGCCTATGAGGGAAGAAACAGAAGACAATATCCACAATAGATCAATGTTGTGTCTATTTCCGCAGTTGCTCCTCAACAGCAGCAACCACAACAAGCTAGACAACAGAATGTTCCAAGGAAAAACAACAACTATCAACAAAGGCAACCAAGGAAATTTGATCCGTTGCCCATGAGCTATGCCCAAGCCTTACAACATCTGCTTGATTTGAAGTTGGTTAGTCTTAGACAAATGCCTGTTAATCTTGATCATCGTCTAGCTAATTATGATGCCAATGCAAGATGTGAATTCCATTCTGGTGGTGTGGGTCATTCAATCGAGAATTGTTATGCTCTAAAGTGCAAAATCCAAGATTTGCTTGATTCCAAGGCTATTCAGTTTGAAGCTGCAGCGGGACCCAAATGTTATTCAGCATCCTATGCCCTCACATGATGCAGTTGTTAATGCCATTATTGGGGATGGCGAGTGGTTGGATCTGGTTATGGATGTCAATCATGTGACTACTTCTCTTCCTTATGTCAAGAGGTATTTGAGTGACACTGGTATTTTCCCGGGTTGTGATCCAGTTTGTTGCAAGTGTGTGGAACGACCAAAAGGTTGTGATGACCTAAAGGCGCGTATTCAAGAATTGATAAATGATGGTTCTCTTCAATTTGGTAGAGCCAGGAAGTACAGAAAGGTGACCCAAGCAGATGTTTCGGTGGTTTCTATTCCGTTTACACCAAGGCGTATTCCTATTGTCGCCAAGCCGGTACCATTGATGATTACTTTACATGGTCCTATGCCGTATGATAGTGAGAAAGAAATTCCTTGGCATTATGGTGCTGATGTGTATTATCATTGAGTTAAGCAAGACTCTGGTCCGTCTGGGAATAGCTTCGTGAAAGATAATGTTGTGGATGTCAATAACTTTTCTGGTGAAGGTCGTTTGATGAAAAGTGGAAGGGTGCTGAGTCCCCCAAATATTCAGAGTAAGGCAGATGCTTTAGCTAAGGCGAAAGGCAAACATTTGATGGTTGATGGTCAAGGATCTGAGCCAACTAATGCACCTAAGCCTCTTGTTGCACCTGATGTGTCTTCGACTCCAGAAGCTCGGGTTGAAGAGTTGATGAGATTGATAAGAAGGAGTGACTATAATATTGTTGAGCAGTTACATCACACCCCATCTAAGATGTCTATGCTATCTTTGTTGATCTATTCTGAGTCTCATAGGAACGCTCTGATGAGATTGTTGAAGAATGATTTTGTTCCCCAAGAGATTACAATGGGTCAGTTTGAAACAGTATGTGCTAGTATATCAGTCGGAAATGGGCTAGGTTTCACAGATTTTGATCTTCCACCCGAGGGCCGTAATCATAACAAAGCTCTGCACATCTCTATGGAGTGCAAGGGCACAGCCTTGTCAAGGGTTTTGGTGGATACCGGGTCATCGTTGAATGTGTTTCCCAAGAAGGCACTTATGAAGATCGATTATGCTAGTTTGGAGTTGCGTTCCAGTGATCTTGTTGTGAAGGCATTTGATGGTTCGAAGAGGTCGGTGTTTGGAGAGATTGATTTACCGATCAAGGTGGGCCCGAAGATCTTTACTTCCACTTTCTATGTGATGAACATTAATCTGGCTTATTGTTGTTTTTTGGGACGTCCTTGGATCCATAAGGTTGGTGCAATCACTTCCACCCTTCATCAGAAACTCAAGTATCCTCTTGATGGAAAGACAATTACTGTTTATGGCGAGGAGGAGTATATTGTAAGCCACTTGGCTTCTTTCCGATATATGGAAATTGAAGGTGAAATACACAAGACTCCGTTTCAAGCCTTTAAGACTGTTCAGATGATCAAGACTCCGGATGTTGAGGTTAAGAAGAAAGTTGAGACCTCTCTGACTTCATTGAAAGATGCTCGAGCCCTGCTTGAGGTTGGTCGCCCTGAGGGTTGGGGAAGTATTGTGGAGGTTGCTCCGAAATTTAACCGGTTTGGCTTGGGATTTGATCCCATTTTGTGCAGACAGATTCTCAAAACCCATGATTCTTCTACCCCTGTCAAGTTTGCTAGTGCCGGCATAAAGAAGGAAGATCAAGTCAATGCAATTGGCGATGAAGACGATGTGTTCAACATAGAAGATTGGATTCGTCCATGCATCCCGGGCAGCGAGTTGAAGAATTGGACATCTATGGACACCATTCAAGTTACAACCGCTGAGGAGTAACTTTCTTGTTTTTTCTTTATCATTCCATAATTCCTACGCTCTGCCCAAGGCGTAGTGAATCATTGTGTAGGGCCACCATGTTTCACATTGCAATTTTTATCATGAAATAAAGGACGTTTTTATTCAAACTTTTTGCGTTATTTTTACTTTCACTTTTACCATTTATTCGTTTTTTCAAAAAATGTGGCAATGTTTTTATTCTTCACACATTGTCATTAAAACAAAAATTAATCATGCAGATACATGTCCACATCAGATACCAATGATCACAATTCTGCTATTGCTCATTATGACTTCAACAATCTGATTCACCAAGCGGAGGAGGAAAGTGATGAAGATTGTGAGCTTCCTGCAGAGTTGGCCAGATTGTTAGAACGAGAAGAGAAGAAAGTTATTCAGCCGCATGAAGAACCTATGGAGTTGGTTAATTTGGGTACAGATGAAGCAAAGAAAGAAATCAGAATAAGGGCCGACTTGGAAGAGAGTGTGAAGGCAAGGCTGATAGATATGCTCTGTGCGTATGTTGATGTGTTCGCCTGGTCTTATGAGGATATGTCGGGTTTGGATACTAATATTGTGGTACATAAGCTGCCTCTCCGGGAAGATTGTCCTCCAGTCAAGCAGAAACTTCGAAGGACTCATCCAGAGATGTCTAAGAAGATCAAATAGGAGGTACAGAAACAGTTAGATGCCGGTTTTCTGAAGGTTGTCTCGTATCCGATGTGATTTGCAAATATTGTGTCGGTGCCAAAGAAGGATGGTAAGGTCCGGATGTGTGTTGATTACAGGGATTTGAATAAAGCAAGCCCTAAAGATGATTTCTCGTTCCCTCATATTGATATTCTGGTTGATAATACCGCTCAAGCCAAGGTCTTCTCTTTCATGGATGGATTTTCTGGCTATAATCAAATTAAGATGGCACCCGATGATATGGAAAAGACTACTTTCATCACGCCTTGGGGGACTTTTTGCTACAAGGTTATGCCTTTCGGTCTGAAGAATGCAGGGGCAGCGTGTAATGGTCACTCTCTTTCATGACATGATGCATAGAGAGGTTGAAGTTTATGTTGATGATATGATTGCGAAGTCTCAAATAGAGGAAGAGCATTTGGTTGATTTGCAAAAATTGTTTGAAAGATTAAGAATGTTCAGGCTAAGGTTGAATTCGAATAAGTGCACCTTTAGGGTGAGGTCAGGAAAGCTGTTAGGCTTCATTGTGAGTGAGAAGGGTATTGAAGTTGATCCTGCCAAAGTGAAGGCGATATAAGAGATGCCTGAGCCGAGGACAGAAAAGGAAGTTCGTGGTTTCTTGGGGAGATTGAATTATATCTCCAGGTTCATATCTCATCTTACCGCCACTTGCGAACCTTTATTCAAGTTGTTATGGAAGAATTAAGCTGTTGTTTGGAATGATGATTGTCAGATGGCATTTGATAGAATCAAGGGATACTTGCAAGAGCCCGCAATACTTGTGCCACCAGTTGAGGGAAAGCCATTGATCATGTACCTAACAGTTCTGGATAATTCCATGGGTTGTGTGCTTGGTCAGCATGATGAGACCGGAAAGAAAGAATAAGCCATCTATTATCTGAGCAAGAAGTTCACTGAGTGTGAGTCAAGGTATTCTTTTCTCAAGAAGACGTGTTGTGCACTAGCATGGGCTGCTAAACGTTTGAGGCAGTACATGTTGACGCATACCACTTATCTGATTTCTAAGATGGATCCCATTAAACTCATATTTGAGAAGCCAGCTCTTACCGGCCGAGTCGCCCGTTGGCAGATGATTTTGATAGAATATGATATCCAGTATACTACCCAGAAAGCTATCAAGGGTAGTGTTCTGGAAGATTACCTTGCTCACCAACCTGTGGATGATTATCAACCGATGAAGTTTGAATACCCAAACGAAGACATCTTGTACATTAGAGACTGCAACGTTCCCGGTCAAGAGGAAGGGCCTGAGCTAGGGTCACAGTGGACGATGGTGTTTGATGGAGCATCGAATGCAATGGTTAATGGTGTAGGAGCTGTTATCACCTCCCCCGAGGGTTTCCATATTCCTTTTATAGCCCGGATTTGTTTTGACTGCACCAACAACATGGCAGAGTATGAAGCCTGCATTTATGGAATTGAAGCGGCAATTGACTTGCGTATCAGGTTCTTGAAGGTTTTCGAGGATTCTAATCTCGTTATCAGTCAAGTTAACGGTGATTGGGAAACTCGTCGTCAGAACTTGATTCCTTATCGCGAGCATGTGATGAAGTTGATTCCTTATTTTGAAGAGATCACATTTGAGCATATCTCCAAAGAGGAGAATCATCTTGCAGATGCATTGGCCACTTTATCATCTATGTTCAAGGTGAAGTGGGCTAATGAGGCGCCTTCGATCACTATTAGAAGGTTAGATGAGCCAACTTTTTGTTTTGAAGAGAAAGTGGAATTGGATGGTAATCCTTGGTTTTATGATGTTAAGAGATACTTAGAAACTCAAGAGTACCCAGAAGAAGCGTCCATCACAGATAAGAAATTCTTAAGGAGGTTCGCTGCAAAGTTCTTCCTCAGCAATGGTATTTTATACAAGAGAAACCACGATGGCATGTTGCTCAGATGTGTGGATAAGAATGAAGCGTCAAAAATCATCGAAGAGATGCATGAAGGTGCTTTTGGGACCCATTCCAGTGGTCACACCATGGCCAAGAAGATTCTGAGGGCTGGCTATTATTGGTCCACTATGGAGATAGATTGTTATAATCATGCCAGAGTTTACTACAAGTGTCAAGTGTATGCTGACAAGGTGCATATTCCTCCTACTCCCCTGAATGTGTTAACATCTCCGTGGCCCTTTGCAATGTGGGGCATTGATATGATTGGGAAGATTGAGCCGACCGCTTCTAACAGTCACCGTTTTATCTTGGTTGCTATAGATTATTTCACCAAATGGGTCGAAGCTGCTTCTTTTGCTAATGTCACCAAGCAGGTTGTGGCTCGTTTCATCAAGCACAATATCATTTGCCGCTATGGGGTCCCTGAGAAAATCATCACTGATAATGGATCCAATCTCAATAACAAGACGATGAAGGAGCTTTGCGAGGCTTTCAAGATCAAACATCATAACTCCTCTCCATACCGCCCAAAGATGAACGGTGTCGTCGAGGCTGCAAATAAGAACATTAAGAAGATTGTGCAGAAGATGGTGGTTACTTACAAGGATTGGCATGAGATGTTGCCTTTCGCTTTGCATGGATATCGTACCTCAGCGCGCACGTCGACCGGGGCAAACCCGTTCTCCCTTGTGTATGGGATGGAGGCAGTTTTACCAGTGGAAGTTGAAATTCCTTCTTTGAGAATTATGAAAGAGGCTGAACTCGATGAAGCTGAGTGGGTGCATAATCGGCTAGATCAGTTAAACCTCATTGACGAGAAGCGTCTAGCAGCTGTGTGTCATGGCCAAGTGTATCAAAATAGGATGAGAAAAGCTTACGACAAGAGGGTGTGACCTCATTTTTATCAAGCAGGTGATTTGGTCCTTAAGAGGATAATCCTTCCTCAAGGCGACCCCAGGGGAAAGTGGACTCCGACTTATGAAGGACCTTTTGTAGTCAAGAAGGTTTTCTCTGGTGGGGCAATGATGCTCAAGACTATGGACGGTGAAGATTTCCCGCTCCCGGTGAATGCTGACGTGTTGAAGAAGTTTTTCGCCTAGCTTGTTAGTTGTATGAGTAGTAGCAGAATCATAGATCATTGGTCATCTATTACTGTATTGCCACTTTTTTAATGTCCTTTCATTTTTATGTTTTAGGTTAACCACCTTTGTAGGAGTTGTGTTTTATTATAAAGAGCCTTTAATGGCCATTCTTCAATTAATGAAAAGAAAAACTTCTTTGTTTTATTTTTTGCAGTTTTCAATTGTTTAATAAAACGTCCAATTTTCGTGATAATTACTTGCATTTGAAAAACTTTGATGGTCCCTGCACAATAATGATAATTGAAAATGGATAGTTCTGTTAGATCTGATGGTGCCCTGTTGTTGGGACGCTTGTACCACCTCCTGGAGATCATTCATGAAGGGTGGATTTCAAGAGCCAATTTTGTTTGGCAAGCCAGTGCATGATCCTTATCTTGAGAGGTTTCACTCTTGTGTGGCAGAGAGAGGAGATCGGAGATCCTCGCTCTGCATAATTTTCATCGTTTCGTTTGAAGAAAATCCCCTGTGAATGTTGCCTGGGGGCACTCGACCGCTTGATTAAAGATGTTTTGTCGTTCAGAGATAAGGTTCGAGTTTGGATTAGTCCGAAGATGGTCGTGTCAACGATAGATCAGAAGGGGAATCTCTTGTCCAAGAGCATCAAGAATGTAGAAAGTCCTCAAAATCAAGAAGTCCAGACGGAGTCGAGTTTCCTCAACAATGGCAATCTCGAGTTCCTTTATTACATATTCATTTGCACCCTTGTTTATTTGTTTAAACATTGCTATCATGTAAAAAAAATTTATTTTTGAATGAAAATCTTAATGCATTAAGTATGTTTATCTTGAAGAAATCTTTGTTATCACTCATCCATTCGCTATCCCTCATAAAATGACTTGCTTGCATATTGATGTCAACTTCACCAAGTCTTTTGCTTAAGCAAATATTGGGGAGGATGCGATACTAAAATGATAATCTTTGGTTTGTATGCTTTTGAGTAGAACCCTGTTGAAGATGCACAGGCCTTGTTTCAATTCCCAAACACCAGAGATATAAGGGAGATAGACCCTCGTTAACCCCTTTGAGCCTTGAAGTAGGAGTTTCTTTTCTATTCAGAAAAAAAACCTCATTTTCTAACTGGGAAGGGTAGAGTTCTTAATCGATCGAGCATTTATAAGAGCGCAATCAAAGGATACAACAATGGTTATCCTCCAAAAGGGTGAGGAAAGTCCAAACTGCAAAGGTCAAGCTTCGTTTGTCAACGTGGAATCCCTCAAAGACTCAGACAGTCATAATTACTTCTGACAATTTGAAGATGGTGTAGGGATCACACGATTTGTTCTGGAAAAAAAGGAAAGGATTGAAAAATGATTTTAAAAAAAAGGGAGAAGCCCACTAAGTCGAACTTGGTAATAGGTCGCTTAGGCAAAACGGAGGGCAAAGCCTTGAAAAAAGAGATTCTCAACAAGAGAGCAAAGTCGTGTGATCTGACACCGAAGTTAAAGGTGAGTCGTAGTCGTGTCCGTAAACCTTGTGGATTCCTCGAGCACATCCAGGAAATCCTCAGTCGAAGCAGCCATACTATACTCTGTTGAGAGTAGGATGCTCGTATCAAGTTGACTGAATCTAGGATTGGAGAACATCACGAACGGGGTGGGCACCAAATATTTTGAGCCTAAAAACTTTTTTTGAAAACCGTGAACTAGGCCGCGTTACAACCCTCAGAAGTCCTAACTGAAGCATGGGTCAATTCGAAAGCATACTATAATGAGATAACATTTTCCAGACTCCTAAATTGCGCTGATTTTTGTGTTGGCATAATATGTTTGTCTTGTCATTTTGAAAAGAAAAAAAAAACTTCAAGACTTACATAAGTGTTGCATTTGAATTTTCATTCTCATAATAAACATTTTTCTGTATACGAAACAACTTTCTGACATCAAGTGAGTGTGCAATAAGCACCAAAGAAGGATTTAACCTTGTCAAAGGAGAGGGCCTCGACCCCATGTAAGTCTTGAAGTTTTTTTGGGGCAGGTACAAATCAAGAAGACTCCTCAAAACCTAGTGCTTGGGGGGCCGCCACAAATCAGAAGACTGATCAGTCTTCTTGGGGTAAAAGTAAATCTGGAGTACAAGATGATGGAGCAGAAAAGGCCAAATGGGAGTCGGGGAACTCTCAAAAGTGGAAAGCTGATGTTATCCAAGAGGACTCCTCAAAACCTAGTGCTTGGGGGCAGATGGAATTGATAGGGTTGATCATTTGAAGTACTTTCAGCATGGGGCATCCCCAGTGACGCCGAAGTCTCTACTTCTCCCTAGCAAGTCTCCCAAAATGTGAAGAGATTGCGCCCAGAAGATTCCCCAGTTTTTACCTCAAGAAGAATGCCCGTTCGAGGTGGAATGTTTATTGATGACTTTTTCTAATTCCCCAGTCAAGTTGTTGCATTTGGAAGATCTTATTCAAGAAATTTCCGCTCTTCCCGAGTATATCAGTTATTCATCTGATCTCTTCTTCTTCAAGGTTTCTCCTCTCCCCAGCGAGGAAATTTTATTTCAAGGTTGCGGCGCAATATTCTTTGCTCCCCAGTGGATTCATTTCCACTCCTCCCCAGTAGAGTTGTCCCCCTCATTTCCCCAGTGGAGCTGTCATATATGAGGTTTCTTGTTTCTTCATGCCCGGATGAACTATCTGACTTGGACTTCAATTCCAAAAGCCCGCCCATCCCCAATGGGTATCCCCAGTGAGTATTCCCGAGACGTATGCTTTTGTGGGTGCGCATCCCCGCAAATATCCCCAAGTGAATATCGCAAGAGTTGTGTGCAGATTGTCTTCTATCATTGACCAAAGATTGGTTGCTCCCCGTGGAGTCAGAGGAATCCTTATTCCTGTGTCGTTTGGTATATTCCCCATTGAAGTTCAGTTTCCATTTGGGTCTCTTCTTCAGAAGTCACTGTTTCGCCTAGATCTTTTCTGTCTCCGTCCAACTTCATTTGGCATCCCATATCAGAATCAACAGTTTCGCCCAGAATTACTTCTCCAGCGAAGTCTGCAATTTATTTTTGCAACCCTTCCTCAGTGATTGTAGCCTGTTTCTATCAGTTACACAAGTTATTGCTCCTCGCAGAGTTTCATCTTTGAAGGTTTTCTCCCCAGTGAATTTTGCAATTTATATTTGCAAGTCTTATCAAGTTTTGGGCTTGGTGTTTGGTTGGCTTTTTGATTATCCATTCCCTGGTGAAACATTTAATCATGCATCATTACATTGCATCCTCAAAGTGTGATTTTCCATAATATTTTGGAACTTTACTCCATAGAAAAAATTTCAAACATGCATTGAAACATAAGCCTTTATTGCTATTATGTTCCCCAGTGAATCTGCTAACTTCGGATCATTTCCCCAGTGAGGCCTTATCTCGTTTTGTTTCTTAAACTTGTGATTCCTTCAGTTCCATCATACTGTCTATCTCAGGTTGAAACCTTTCCCCGTTACCCCGTAGATTCAATCAGGTTCGTCTACTGTCTATCTTCAGTTGGGATGGCTCTGTTATAACTATTAGGTTCAATCAGTTTCGTCTACTGTCTATCCTTTAGTTTGAGAACAACAAGTGCTCTAAGAAATATGCGCTCGCATCACTTCGCTTTGGGTCGAGTTTTGTCTCTTCGCCTGTGCATGAAATCCAGTTGTTGTCCTGGTACTCATCTAGTTTGTTTCATCTAACTAGCCTCCATGAGTCGAGTTTTATCTCGTTTCATTTCTTACTCCTGTGATTCTTTCAGTTCCATCATACTATCTATCTTAGGTTGAAACCATTCCTCGTTACTCCGTAGATTCAATTAGTTTCGTCTACTGTCTATCTTCGGTTGGGATGGCTCTGTTATAACTATTGGGTTCAATCAGTTTCGTCTACTGTCTATCCTTTAGTTTGAGAACAACAAGTGCTCTGAGAAACATGCACTCTCATCACTTTGCTATGGGTCGAGTCTTGTCTCATTTCCCGTGCGTGAAATCCAGTTTTTGTCCTGGTACTCGTTTCTAGAATGTATCATTCTTCTAGTTTTATCGAGTCGAGTCTTGTCTCGTTTGATGTCACTCCTCGGATTCAATCAGCTTCGTCTATTGTCTATCCTTGGTTGACCAGTCTCATTCATACCTTTGGTTTGTCACAGTTTCCACTGTTTACCCCTGGTTGAGACCAGTAGGTGCTCCTAGAATCACGCGCTCTAGTCACCTTGCTAATAGGACTCTTTTCATATTTATCCTATTGCGTACGTTTTCAGAGTCTAGTTTTATCTGGTCTTCTGGTCTTAGTATTATCTCATCTTTATAACCCGCATAACAATTTCGTCTTGGCGCATATTTTGAGGAAAGCTAATGTTCATTAGACTCTCCCGCTTGTTAAGGCACAATGTTATTTGGGGCTCTTACATGAAACCAATTTCATTTGGTATTCTCTAAGTCCAGCATTCTCTGGCTCCCTTTGGAAAGTTTCACTCTTTTTCTCAAGAGTGTAAATTTTCGGGTTCTTTTGTATTCAATCTTCTTCCACTTTGAACGCTCGAAGGTTTCCACCAGTTCTCGCTTATCAAGTTAAAGAAGATTGAATAGGGGCAGCTGTTGCACCCCAAAATTTACCCTCTTGATTTAGGCTTATGTTGCATCATAGACATCATATTTCATTGCATTCACATCTCATGATAGGATCCAAGCTCTTTGGGTTCTCAAGACTTCCACAAGCTGGGGAGATTGATTGTGTTAGCATGCCCTTCTGAGGGAATCTCAAGTTGCCATATCTGTGGATCTTTCAAGTTACAATGGTGTATTATGCCTCAAGGCATTCCACTTGTCCCATTGATCCCTCAGGAAATGAAGTTTTGAAGAGGATTGGTGAGAAATTCATCTGTGGCACTCATCTGATGAAATTAGGGATTTGGTGCTCTGTGGAGTTTGAAGCTTGGATGAGTCATTTTCTTGGAGTATTACCTTCTTATTATCACTTGAGTTATAATGGTTCAAAGGATTGCTCAGCACATTCAGAAGATTTGAGGTTTTGAAGCTTGATTGGTCACCTCCTAACACATGGAGAAAAAGTGACATAAAGCTAATTTTTGGATAGTTTGATTTTGTGCATTTTTTTAAGTTTGTTTGTGCAAGTTTGTTCAAGCCATCAAGCCGGGGATCGAAGCAGCCAGCTAGCATATGTTCCTTGCCATAAAAAGCGAAGCATACTTGAGCACATTTTGCTCACACACATTTCATGCACTCTTTGATTTTTTTCTCATTTTGGCAAGCTGGAGGATTCCATCACGTGAGCTGATCATTCACTCATATTCCAGCTCACCAAAACACAAGCAAGCAAGGATAAACAAGCACAAAATGCAAGCCATATCCAAGATGCCATTTTTATAATATTTTTGCAAATAACGGATTTTGATTAAAAGGACCAAGCTACCCTCTTATTTTGGACACAAATATAAATTGGAAGCTTCATTTTGTAAAAAGACTCTCTCTCTCTCTCTCTCTCTCTCTCTCTCTCTCTCTCTCTCGTTTCCAGATCCCAAAATTGCTCTGCATTTTTCCATTTTTCTCATACTTTGAAGTTGCTACAAATCGTGTTTGAAGTGGATTTTCTTCATCATTCAAGCTTCATTGAAGATCTAAGAGCAAGATTGTGGTATTTTCTCTTCAAATCCAGAGGCACATTTGGATTTATTTTCCAAATCAAGAGGTAAGATTCAAACATCAAATATAGACTTCCAGCTTGTATTTGATGAATTTGATGATTTGTATGCGTGGTTAGCTGGCCAAACACTAGGTTTGATGTATAATTCCAACTGTTTGTGAAGCATATTGCATAGCATGAAGTTCTAAAAATCTAGATTTAGGATGATTTTTGTGATTTTCGTGCTCAAATTTCTTGAAGTGTGATGAATCATTTGATGTTTTACAAGTTGTGTCTTGTAGCTTGCCATGAGATCTTTATTTTGAGCTTTGAATCATTCATTTTGGTTGAGAATCGAGTGAGATATAGTTGCTAGAAGTTGCTTGCATGAAACTGGTAAGATACGCGTTTAGGGCAAGGGCTGGAGATAGGAGACGATGAGGTGGCGTGTTCTGGTTGGCTCATGCATTTTTGAATTTCCATTTTAATTATTCCATAATTAGCATTTTGCATCATTTAATTTTGCATTCAAAAATCATCCAAAAATTCCAAAAGAAATACCATAGGCTCAAAATGATTTTAAATATTTTGTGGAATTTTTTTCCAAATTTTTAAAATTGTTTTGACCGTTTAAATAAATTCTTCCTTTAATTAATTGCATTTTCATTAAAAAGTTCTTTAAAAATACTTTTCAATGTTAAAAAATTCCACAAAAAATATTTGGAACCTTTCATAAGATTAATTTTGAGTTTCTAAATTTTATTTGATAATTTTTGCATTTTAGAATAATTAAATAAATTCATGCATTATATTGCATTTCATGCATATTTAAATCATTTTAAAATACTTCCATGTATATGAAAAATGTATAAAAAATATCTTGGTCCATTTAAATCATATCTCATGCATTTTTGAATTTTATTTCAGAATTCTTGCATTTTTTCCATTTTTAGACCATTTCATGCATTATATTGCATTTCATGCATATTTAAATCATTTAAAAATACTTTCATGCATATAAAAAATATTCTAGCTCATTTGAATCATACTTCATGCATTTTTTTTAATTTTACTATTTTGTCATTTTTGCATAATTAAATCAATTTTAGCATTAAATGCACCATTTGCATCATTCATTGTTGCATTTTTATTTGTTTTTATCATTTTCCTTAAAAAATAAAAATGCCAAAAATATTTTAACCATGTTTAAGGTGTTGAGTCACTGTTTCTATTTTTATAGATTTTATTTCTGACTTTTGAATTTTATACCAATTTTTCTTATTATTTGGTCATATGAGCATTAATATTTATAGTATTGACTTTTTGAATTTTGTTTTGACCATTCCATGAATTTTTAACTTGGGCAAGGATATGTCCTGACTTGTAAGGGATTTGAGCCCCTTATTTCATTTTTATTTGGATTTTATCCCTCATTTTCCTATTTTCATGGAATTTCAAAAGTGAACATACATTTGCCTAGTGTAATTGGGATCCATTGGTTCTTAAACCCTTCTCTTGTATAGTTTATGTTTCTAATTGATGATTAGGGGGAATGATGACCTCAAGGATATTCTTCTAAGACTTGAGAGACAATTGACCTCAAGGGATCTCCTTGATCTTTATTTAGAAGTTTGATTTTCATACTATTGGTTGCATCCTTGTGCATGGATTGTAAGGTGAGGAATGCATTCATGCAATTCCTTAAGAATTTACCTCTCATTCTCTTACTACATACTCATAGCATATCTAGAGCCTTCATTCCAGTATGATTGATTCATCTAAGCCCCTAATTTGCTCAAGCTCATGGAACTTTTGTTGATTAGAATGTTACCAACTTATGCTTATGTTTGTATCACTTGTGTTGTATGTATCATGCATGGCTTTAGCAATCCAATTCCAATTGAACATTTGATTGTCACTTATGACCTTGTACATTATATAACCAATAACCCAAATTCTCTTTGATTCATTGGCTTGCACTCATTCGTAATGTCATCATGATGACCTAGAAAGAGCTAGATTTTCTTTCTTCTTCTTTTTCTATGGTTGGTTGAAACATATCTTGAGGGATTATAGGTTCATGATTCTTGAGGTGTGTCACTTCAATTGACATTATTTCAAGATCATGACAAGCATCTTGTGAGGGTTCTATCATCACCCTATGACATACAAGACATCTTTCCCTTCCTACAAATCTTAATCAATGATATTTGATCTGAGCTAGGTGGTATCTTGCTTTGGATGATTTTGATCATTAAATAGGTGATTTGTTTGTGTATGGAAGCTTTATCTTCTATATTTGGTTGCTCATGAATCATATCTTGAGTTAAACTTATGACACAAGTCACACATGGTTTTAATTTTCTAATTAGAACCACTTTGTTTAAATCTTTCTTAAGTGTCATGTTTAACTAGTTTAGATTTTTTTCTTCCAATGAACTTGTGTGGGTAAGTTTTTTTTTACTTTGTTTGAATTGAATTTGTTTATAGTTTACTTAGGTCTTAAGCTACTGACCTTATGTGTTACATTCCTTCTCCATCTTGCTTCTTTACCATGATTGACTCATTCACTTGTTTGTTCATTCACAACTAATTCTAGGGTTTAGAATCATCCCCTTTTCACCACTAACCTTTGCATTAAGAGTAATTGTGAAGCATGACCTTTTGACAATTGTTTTGTGTTCATGTGAGCATCATGTTTACATCTTCATCATTCATTTCATTTGTCCACAACACTTGACACAAACATTTTAGGACACATTCATATAAACACATTCACCACACACCTCAAGATGCATGTTTAAACTTTTCCTAGTTGTTTTTGTTTGTGCATTATAAATTATGAACATGTACATGATGATCATGCATTATTACCATGCTAGTTACTTCCATCTACATCTTTGTATGCCATTAGTTTCATCCTTTTTCATCCATACCCTCAACCATGCTTCATTCCATCTTTAGTTGCATTTTAGGTTAAGTTTTCAACTAGTTCTCTTGTAGATGTTGTATGTGTACAATTTGAAGCATCTCATGGCTTGATAATGTATAATTTTAATTGCTTTCCATAACCTATAATCTCTGATCCCAACACTATTTGACACTTAGCACATGTATGCACAAGCACAAACACACATACATGCACATGTCTACTCGCACTTGCACGAATCGAATGCATTTCTCTTGAGTGTTTTGCTTTTGAATTCTTTGTATGCATTTTTTTAAAATGTTTTTATTGATGAAATAACATGTTTGCTACTGTAACTTGTGTATTTTAAATATTACTTGACTCATTTCTCTTCATCTTTCCCTTTCCATGGCTTCTTTTAGGTTGTAAACACCTCTTAGGTTAAGCATTTCAACTAGTTTTCGCATCCATGTTGTAATTGCATCTTCATGACATTTCCTTTATGGTTTGATTATTAATTCACTCATATGATGTTGGTACTGTAGTCACTTCATCTTGATGCCTTCTTTGCATGTCATAAACCTCACACACTTAGATGCACTCCACTACACGCGTTTGTTACATGTTTGCGCACTTTTGGTAGATTTTTGCTATAGAATCTTTGTGGTTTGTTTTGCATGATGTAAATTAGCACTAACATGATTAGCACATGATTAGCTACTGACTTGTATGCCATTTTATTCTTCAATTGTCTATTAACTTCATCTAAGTCCATCACTTCACTCAATTAGCTCCCTGCATGTTTTTAGGATTAGTTTCGACCTAGTTTGTGAACTAACTTGATCGTGGGTGTTTATAATGATGTTTGATGTTTGCTAAAGTCTTGTATAAATTTGTAAATGGATGTTGTGTCTACTGACCTCGCTTTACATGACACATTGCATAAGCATAATTCATTCGCATTTCATTACATCTTCTTCTGTAGCACTTGTTAGTGTTTAGTTTGTGTGCTTTTGCCAAAGCACTTTATTTGATTCTACCCCTCTTCTCACTTGGTTTCCCAACCAAGATGATTTATTTTATAGGTTCCCCTTAGGTTTTGCTCGACTAAGTTAGTTTTCGAGTTTAGACATTAAGTTAGGCATCCATGCATGATAACTTTAGGTAGACCTTCCCCTTGTTTATATCCTTAATTTAGGATCAACTTTGCATGATAACATTAGGATTTAGAAGTAGGTTAGTTTCCCTTAGCCATTTTACCTTTATCCTTTTGCATCCTTAAGACTAAAATCTTGCTTTTGTCAAGTGCATTAAAACACTCTAACAAACTGAAACTCTTTCCAAAGTAAAAAATACAAACCCATTAGTTTTAGGATGTTCCGTCGTCCGGTTTGCTGTTGATGCTTCGTCGTCCTGTTGCTGATGTTTCGCCATCTCATCCTTTGATGTTTCTTCATCTCATCTCCCGATGTTTCGTCATCCCATTTGTAGCCGATGTTTTGTCATCATGGAGGTGTTTCGTCATCGTTTGTTGTTTCGTCTACTAATTTTAAAAACACAAACCAACCAAAACAAGTGAGCCGAACTACGGCGCTCCGACTTTCCCATTGCACGAGGGAATACGTAGGCATCCTGTCGCGGGGCTAGATCAAGCAACCTTTGTAAATATTTCCTTCTTTTCCCCGTGTTTTCTTTCCCTTTCATTCTTTTCTTTATTTCTTTTCTTTCTCTTTTGCATGCATTATACCATGTACAGATATAGATAGACCTTTACACCCATTGGATAGAAAGTAAAAGCGGATATCGTAGAGTATTACGGACGTATGGGGTGCTAATCTCTTCCCCTCGCATAACAGAATTCCTTACCCGATCTCTCGGTCGCAAGACCGTGATTTCTTCGTTTCAGGTTTACTCGATGTTTACCTTTCCCTCTTGGAGGGATAAAAAACGTTCGATGTCGACTTCATTGATATATAGTTATATCCATTAATTTTCAGTCGGGTGTTTCATCTTCCTCTTCCTCTGCCCCTTGATTCATACATAGCATTGGCTTTAACTTCTTTCCTCTTGAAGCCATTGAACGACTTCTTTACTGCAGACGTTCCTGCATTCCCTCCGGATATCTTACCGGTCTTCAAACCTTCCTCAATCTTCTCGCCCACCATCACTAGATTGGAGAAATCAGAAAAAGTACTTCCAATCAGTCTTTCGTAATACTGCACCGACAATGTTCCCATGAACAAATCATTTAATTCTCTTTCTGCTAAAGCTGGTTGAACCCTCGAGGCTACCTCCCTCCACCTCTGAGCATACTCTTTAAAAGATTCTCTTTCCTTCTGAGACATATTCTAGAGTTGTACACGATTGGGAGCCATAGTAGTGTTGAAATGGTACTGCTTAAAGAAATCGGCAGATAAATCATCCCAAGAGCGGATATTCGACTTCTCTAACTGCATATACCAGTCAAGAGATGCCCCTGAGAGGCTATCTTGAAAACAATGAACCATCAATTTGTTATTTTTAACATATGCCGCCATCTTGCACAATACATCCTCAAATGGGTATCCGGACAGCTCACTCCCTTATACTTTTCAAAGTCAGGTACTTTGAATTTTGGTGGAATGACAACATCAGGGACAAGACACATGTCCACAGCACTCATACCAACAGCGTTTTTCCCTCTCAACTCCTTCACTTGCTCAGCTAGCTCTTTGCACATCTTCTGGGCAGCCATATCTTGAAAAGGAGTCGGATTGCCCACAGGTGCAACGTTCTGGTATAACTGTCTCATATAATCATCTTGTTGGTCCTCCTCAGCTTGAGGAGTGGTAGACCAGTGATTTTATTGCTCATCCTCACCCTGCTCTTGCTCATTATTTCCCATAGTTTGGGTAGCAACATGCGATGCGGCAGCATTACCTTGGTTGTCAGCTCCATTGAAGAAGTCAGTAGGCATCCCATATACTAACAGATTAGGTGCTTGCACTCCTGGGGCATTGCCACCACCTCGATGGGTTCTCACATTTCCCATAACAATGGGAGGAATGATAGTAGTTGCATTGTTTGCTGTAGCGGCAGCGGCGGTAGCAGCGGCAGCAGTAGCAGCGGCAGTGGCAACAGTAGCGGCTCGCTCCTCTTCCCTTATATGCTGAGCAGTCATCATCTCCATAAACTGGTCCATCTTGGACTTCAAAGTGTCGATGTCATCTTGCATGGCATCCTGTCTTGTCTCATACTGATCCATTGCTTTCTTCGAGTTAGCCCTGGTTCCGTACGGGTGTCGGGTAGTCAGCTTGAATCTGTGTGAGGCGAGATAAAAATGAGTATCCTTTTTGGTAACAGGTGCATGATTATGTACGTTTTTGCGTATGTATGCATGTGAAAAATATATGGATAATTTTCTTTTAGTTTCGGGGAATTTCTCATAAGTTTGTTAGCAGTAAGCAAAACATTCAGACAAAGAATCAACTGGAATCGCACATCAACAAGTTCTTATATAAATCAAAACGTCAGGCGTGTCTTTGTTACTGACCAAGTTCCAACAACATAGCAAAATACAAATGAGGATTTCAAAATATTATAATATTCATCCATAGTTTAATGACATAAAATAATTCAAATGCTATCCTACTAAAAATCTTTCCCACGACGAGGCTTCAAATCCTTGGTCTCTGCTTTGAACCTATTCACCACATCCTGGCAAAGAAAGAGAAAATCACTCACTGCTGGGGGAACCTGATTATCTTCGAGATCTTCTAGAGCCGACCTAAGTCTCCAAGGCACATCAACAACCAAGCGGTTACACATGTCCACCATATCACAATATCTCCTATAAAAGTACTCATTCTTCTCTTCTAAAAAGGACACAGTTTCGTCCTCAGTATACGCTCTTCATCTTCTTCATCTTTCTTCTTCCTGGAGGTCAGCTTCCAATCTTTTAGCTTTATACCAAATACTAGAGTTCACACTTTGTAGCTCCAATCTTTCCTCTTCCATCTTCCTAATGATTTCTTGAAGCCTCATGCTCTCTTCTATCGGAACATGAGTAACCACGGGTTCTGGATGATTGAAAGACACTTCCACACAATAAAGTAACTTGATTTATTTTACTCTATCTACGACCCACTGACGGTAGGATCGTCCATTAATACGACCCCTTTTGATCAATTCCCTGCTCTCTCTATGAATCTGATTTCAAGCTCTTCGGATCTTCTTTACCTCATTACGATCTTTTTGGCCAAATTCATGTATAATGAAGCTTTCCAAGTGTTCAGACCTTGGTTCATTTTCCATTAGATATCCCACCTGTCTTGTTGCCAATATTGGATTATAGTTAATATAGCCCACAGACCCAATCAAAGGAACATTGGAGTAACATCCACAATGTGTGATAATATCAACAAATCCCCAATTTGGAGAATGCCACAAAACACCATCAGTAGTGAGTGAAGCCAACTTTTGAGGCCATGTCAACCCTCTCAAAATCTTTTCCCATGGTCCACTTTGGGGTATATGAGATTTCAACCATAAATACAGCAATGGAGAACAACACAAAATCACACCCCATTTCTTCAGGTACCTCTCATGGAGATGATAAAGAACATCGACCAATAAAGCAGGAATAGGATTCCCTGACATGAATATACTGATAGCAGAAGTACTCATGTAATCACTTTCATTGGTTGGAAACATGACTACACCGAAGATGAGAAAAGCTAAGATGGAACTGAAGGTCGGCCAATCTTCTTGCACTTTCAAGTTTGAAAACTTATCTTCTAAATTCTGCCTGAGAATGCCTTTATCTATAACCCACGGTGCCACCTCTCTGACAGGAAGAGATAAAGCAGCAGCTACCTCAGCCTTATTCAAATCCTCCCCTATATTGATGAAAGGGACATCATTGTTCAAAGGCCAGTTAAGAATTCTTTCAAACTCTTCAATAGTAGGAACAAGCTGGAAATCTCGGAACGTAAAACATCGAAGAGGTGGATCATAATATTTTGCCAAAGTAACCAAAGCTTCTGTGTTGGTGTTGGTAGTTAACAAATCCAAAATATTCCCAAATCTCTTTCCGAAGTAAGCCCTACTGACAGGTGGAATCTTGTCGCTCATAGTCACCAACTTTCTAATTTTCAACTCTTTGAACTTGAGATGAGGAACGTTCTTCATTGTTGGGTCCATTCTTCTCTTTTGCTTACTGCACAATCAAAGCTTATAAGGTTCCCTGGAAATAAATGTTATATGCTAAATCAACTTATGCGAATGCATGCAATGTATGATAAAGAAATGGATAGAACCGGTTCACAAGGTAGGATGGTCATGGCTTCGACGTCTACCCAACGAAAACCCCACACATGGTTGGTTCTAAAGTTTTTTAGCTAAATGTCTCTTGGAGTCTCAGATCCCCTTTTAACAAACATTATCATCATGCGAACGGCCTACGTGGTGATAATATTTCCAAAAGTATACTCCAAGAAACGGCTCTTAAAGGGATACTCAAAATCCTTTATCTTTGAGCGGTCGGTCTCGGTTTGGATACCTTAAAGAACAACTTAGAGTTATAGGCCATTTATCCAGAAATTAATGTCCTGCACTATCGTGCGGGGCAAAAAATTCCTTAAAACAACCAACTCTAGGCTACGCAATCCCTCTATCCTAAATGTTACCTAGAAGCCTGGGTATTAGGCTTATCTATGAACCTTAACAAACAAATTCTCAATATTGTAACATACATCAACAGGATAATATACAAAAATAATAGGCAATGAATATCAAAGCAATAAACAAACACAACACACATGCAAAGAACTAAACTAGGGTTGACTCGCTTAGTCAAAAAGAATTTTAAAAATTTTCCCCAGTGAAGTCGCCAACTGAAGAAACTCGTTTTCAAAAATCATTTAATTTTCAAACAAAACGTGAAATCGCCACCTAATTTTATTTGTTCTAAAAAGAACGGGAAAATATAGATAAAACCCCACAGATGCAGATAAGGCGGTCTACGTGACAAAAAACATGGAATCGGGAGTCGGTTATGTAAGAGGAAGGTATTAGCACCTCTTACATCCATTGTACTCGATGGGACCCGTTTAATTCTAAGTGTGTGTGTATATTCGCTAATTTCTAAGTTATAATCGAAAGATAAAAGAAACGGAATTTGTTTTTTATTATTTTGAGTTTGGCACGGCTTTGAAACCGTGTGCCTACGTATTCCTTTGTGCAATAGGAAAGTCAAAACTCCGTAGTTCCTCTTAAAAGGTTTTTATTGGTTGTGTTGATTTTATAAGAAAAATCATGCATTAGACATTTCAAATGCTCGAATTTAGACTTGTTTAGTTTGTTTGAAAAGCTTAAGTCCTCATTCGTATTTGAAATTTCTATTGCACACTCTTTATAAGAAAATAGTTTTGATGATCGCGTATGAGCGATAAAAGAATTTGAGTGAGTTGCGTTGATTTTAAGTTGTGGATGATAAGTACGGAAACATTAGGCTATCATCTAATGATTCAAGTACCCGAAATTGGCGAGCAAGTTTCGTCAATCCTCTCTCATCCAAAATCTTTATTACGAAAACGGTGAAGTGAAGCAAAGTTCACATTTATTTAGTGTGCGAATAAAAGTATTTAAATCATTAGGCTATCGTCTAACGACCCAAATACTTTAAATTCAATTAAATCGTCGGGCTATCATCCAACAATTTAATCGAATGTCACAACACTAAGTTTTTATTTATTAAAATATGGGTAGAAGTTTTTTAACTTATTAGGTTATCACCTAACAACCTAAAAAACTTTAAATTTGTTTAAACCATTAGGCTAACATCTAACGATTTAAAAAAACCCCATTGTAATACGGTGAACTGACTTTGTAGGATTTTTGTATCCAAATGTGCGGATAGCAAGAGTCGCCACCGACTTTTATTTTTATCCAATTAAGGGAAGGTAAAAGTAACAGAAAAAGACCTTCGTTAGATTCTGAGTTCGGGAGAATGGTTATGAAAAGGAAGGTATTAGCACCCCTTTCCATCCGTAGTTATCTACGGGCTCTTAGTTGCTCTAGATCACTTTTTAAAATTGCTTTCTGTGTGTTTGACAAAGATGTTTTGAAAAAAAAAAGCATTTCGCTTTGACTTTGTAATGACTCATGTAGGAGTGTATACAAAGTGTTCGGAAATGTTTTTGTTTTGAAAAGAATTTGAACTTTGAAAAAAAGTGTGTGGTGTGAAAAGCATTTGTTTTAGAGCAAGCAACTAAGAGACTTATTTACCCAGAATTGGTCGTTTTTGTACTCTTCGTTCCTTTAGAATAGCGCTAGCCGTACCATTAGTTAGTAGGTAGCTCCATTCGTTGGATGTAAGCGGGACATTCGAAGGGACATCGGATGGTCATAGAAGGCAACTTGTAGGAAGTATCCTAGCACATTCGAAGGGACTATCATCATTTTCGTGGCGACAATCGAGGTCAAGATCATGTATTCGGAGGCGACATCGTGGGTCTTATGATCTTTGTATCGAAGGGACTATGATGATTTGTTTGGAAGGCAACAGTGCTAGAATACCTCTACGTTCGAGGGACATGACCATTTTGAATCGAAAGGCATCGAGAGAGAATTACCCTAAGGGGTGCGTGTGTGAAAGAAGTGTGTTGAATTCAGAATATATTATCTTGAAAATTAGTGGGCTAAGTTAATTTTAGTCTTGCCATACACGCCTAATTACTAGCAATTGATAGGGTGCGGAAATAAAAATGCGAAATGTAAAGGCGGAAATGTAAAAGTGCGGAAAGATAAACCTACGCTATTACATGGCTTTGGGGCAGATACATAATTTGAAATGTGGAAAATAAAAATCCTAATTAAAACTATTACAACCCATATGCAATTACATTATTGAAAAAAAGAATGATAAAAAGAAAACGTCCGAATCGGAGCAACCTGTGAAAGAATAAGAGATCGGAAAATATGATGGAATCGAAATAAGAGAAAATGTTAGAAAAAATGCAATTTTTAATATGAGAAAATTAATACATGCTGGAAATAAGATAAATAAGCTAAAATAATTTTTTGGGATTTTTTGGAAAACATTTAATAATTAAAATGCAATTAAAAGTGAATTAAATGCAAAAATATAAATAAAAATAAATATGCATGCAAAAAGATATTTTTTAATTTATAAAATTAAATAAACATTTTCAGAATGTAAATGCAAAAGGAAAATAATTTTTGGTAATTTTTAAATGCAGAAATAAAATTGTGAAAAGAAATTAAAATAAGAGAAAATATTAAAAAATATGAAAACATGGAAAATAATGCAAGTTTTGGAAAAGAAACTCAAAACCGGTTTCAAGGAGGTTCGAACTGGAGACCAGGGGATGAAACCTTGAGTCTGCTTGCATCTACCACTGAGCCACGTTGCCTTTGGTGTTTGGAAAACCAAAATTAAATCAATATGAATATACACGCGTCAGGAATATTTTGAAAATCAAACACAGTCAGCGCGCGGGCCCCAGTTGTTTTGAATGGACGAATCAGGACGCGTTCTCTCGCCACGCATGCAACTCGCCGGTCCACTCAGGTCAATGACGCCGGAGCCCTAGCTCCGGTCGTCTTCCCCGATGAGCAGCCACCTGAAACTGGAAAAACACGCAAGATAAATAGTTCTAAGGTACCCTACCCACCTAAATCGGACCCTACGAATCCAATGGTGATATTGGTTTCCCCTGAAAACGCCTGTATGACCCGGTTCGATCAAAACAGCCTGAAATGCCCTAACAATGGCAATTCGATTACCAAACGTTCAAGCTCACATGTAATGGTTCATATGCATTCTAATGAACCTCCTGATCACAAATAAACACATGAAAGCAGTTAATAATGCATGATGAATACAAATCGAAATTTGAAAAAATCCAAACCGGTGAGAGCTGGATGTCGTGATCTGGCCTGCCTGGGCTTCGAGCAAGGGATGTTTCTTACTCCTGGGAACCTCCTGAGCACAATGGAATGGCTAGAAGAGGCTGAGCCTTGCTGGAAATAAGGATTCGATTTTTCAAGATTCTTGAAAATTTTTGCAAGAGTTTGGGTGGTTTTTAGGGTTAGGGTTTCCGTCCTTTGGTTTGTACACAATGCTGGCAATTTATAGAAGAGATTGGAAGAGAAAAAACAAGGAAAAAAGATTGGAAATTGAATGTGCAAATATTTTCCAATAAATCAAATCAAATTTCCTTTAAAACTTGATTTTTCTTTCCATGTGCATGAGTCACGAATTTGGCAAGCATCTTGGGCTTTCTTGGTCATTAAGAAAGATATAAATCCAACTTATTTGAAAAAGAAACTTAATTTTCATATTTTACATAATTTATTTTTGAATTAAATGTTGTAAAATTCAAATATAAATTATAAAAATAGAAAATCACCAATGCCAAGCATTTATGGGTCAAGAATGTTGTCATGAACAAGTTTGGATCAAAAGATTATAGGCCCATTTGGAAAATTTTGCATTTTGACCAAAATCTCCTTTTGTGCAATTGTCCAAAATTGCCCAACTTCTGAATGGTGTATCTTGCTCAATTTTCCACAGTTTTGAGTGTTCTTGGACTTTTTGGAAAGCTCTAAGAGTCCTATAAACAATGTCTTTGGTTTCATCTCAATTGGAGTTACCATGCTCAATATATCTTCAAAACAAAAAGTTGACTTTTTGTTGACTTTGAAAATGACCTATAATGTTTTGAGCTATACCTCTCAAATGAAGCACTTTTTGGACATTCTTGTGAGACATGAAGTTGTAGAGAATTGAATTTCCTTTAAAACAAGAGGTGGTGGAAAAATTTCTGAGAAAGTATGAGAAAGTTATGATCAGTCAAAGTTCAGTTGACTTTTCACCTAGAAACCCTAATTTAGAAAGTTTGACTTTTTGAGCAAATCTTGAGTTTTCTTGATGAATCATGATCAACCCTTGATCAAATGATGAATGTAACTTCAAAATGAGGATGTTGACCAAAAATCAGAAGTTTTGACTGTATGTTGACCACAGTTGACTCTTTGTCCAATACACCCGATTTTCAACCATCTGAGCAATTGTTTGAGGAAACTTGACTTGTAAAGCTTGAAACTTGACATGGAGAATCTTTGAAGCATATGAGGAGGCATGAAGACCATTGAAGATGTTGGAAATCCATCTTGACTTGAGAGATACCAAACCCTAGTTTGGGTTGATTGTCTAGGAGAGAGTTTGTCTGATCAACTCTTGAGGAATCCTTGAGTATGGATGTATGAAATCTCTTGAGTAGATGGAGGGCAAATTTTGGGGTATGACTTCCTGTTCAATCGTCTTGTCTTGGAAGGTTAGATTGACATGCTTGTCTTCGTGACCGGAGGTAGAAGATGATTGAACACTCAACACACGAAAATTTGCACTCGTTATTGGTGATGCGGGAATGGGCTTCTGATGCCATTTGAGAAGTTGGAGACTTCGTTTGGGGCAGTCGTCGCTAGACTCGAGGTTGTTAATAGGAGGCGGAGATGGGCTTAAGATGCCATCCGGAAAGGTCGATCTTTGGGGAGTGAGTCGTATGTTAGACTTCATGATGTTTACGGAAGGAGAGGAGATGGGCTTAAGATGCCATCCGAAGGAGTCGTACGTTAGACTTCGTGTACACTTTGAATGAGGTTATTGGTTTGTATTGATTTTTAACCATATATGCGGCATTCGAAAGTGAAGAAATGTTGACAAGTAGTCGGAGATGGGCTTAAGATGCCATCCAAGGTATGGCGAGTCGACGCTAGACTCTAGTTCTTTTGATAATAAGGAATCGAATAGATCTTCGTCTGATTACTCGAGGGAGATTGTAGTTGGCAAAATGTGGATAGCTTCCTGTTGTGCATCGGTGTTGATCCATTGCCTGTTATCGTAGGATAACCGGTGGTCTTCGATAGTTTTCCCGTCGGTTCGGGGCTTAATCCTGGACCGGTCGTCGGAGGACAACCAAGGGGCGGTCCTACAGATAGTTTTCCCGTCGGTTCGGGGCTTAATCCTGGACCAGTCGTCAGAGGACAACCAAGGGCGGTCTTTCAGATAGTTTTCCCGTCGATTCGGGGCTTAATCCTGGACCTGTTTGCGTCGGAAATGACTGTTACCTGTTTTGGAGAAAACAAGAGAAACTTTGATAGAATATTGTTAGTCTTATGCAAGGAATGATGCATGACAGTGTATATGAATGACATATGCATAAATTATGACTTTATGAGTAATGTACGAATGTTGATGTTGTGATATTTCAAAACATATCCATCTTGAAGAAGATGTGGATATTCTGTTTGAGGATTTCTGACTCCTGCTTGGGGAATTGAGTAGGTGAGAACCCCGCTTTGGGAAGGAGAAGAAAGATATCCTGAATTCCTCCGATGCACTATCTGACCAAGTCTTGGGCTTAGATATTGTTGAGGAAGGTAGAGATTGAGAAACTCGTTGTTGGAGATCTCATAGGCCCTGCTGAGGAGAATCTGGGAGGCGATCGGTTGGGGACCTTGCATGTAGATCCTGCCGAGGAAGTTTAGGAGGCGCTCTACTGGGGATTCCGAGTGTAGATCTCGCTGGAGAGCATTTGATGGTTGCTAAAAGACCGGGCTAGAAGAGTCTGGAGTCCGTTGTAATCTCTGGCTGGGGGATGAGGATGTGGTTTTCTCCGATGCACTATCTGACCAAGTTTCGAGTCTGGATACCGCTGCCGGGGAGAAGGGGAAGGATTGAGAAATATCCGCTGGGGATGAATACCTTGACTGGGGATGAAGTGTTCTTGAGGCGTATACTTATTTGGGAAGGTGTATTGTGAGTGACACCTTTGTGGGGATCATGCTCTGTGGGGACTATTTGGTGACTTTCGTCGTCATCTCAATTCTTGGAACCTGTAGTAAGTACTTTTGTATGTTCACTTTTCGTATGTTTGTGATTAGATTCTTATTGTCAAATGCATATAATCATTCAAGGCAAACGTTGGACTTATTGCAAATAACAACAACAGAAATTGTAAAGAGAAAGAATTTTGCGTTTATTTGAAAGGTGGTGTATGGCCAAGTAGTTTGTACACAAGAAAGGTAAAAAGCTATGCGGAAACAATCTCGTTAAGTTCCAACTATGCTAGTACTCATATATTTCAACTATCTCATCTTCTTCTTTGTCGAGAAAGTGAGTAGCGATCTTCGCCATTTGAATCTTGAATGTTGATAGTAGTCAGGCGGTGATCGGAAGAGACATAGTCGTGCGCTTGAATCCTAACTTTTGCCTAGACCGCCCTTCGGGTTTTCGATGTCTAGGGATACCCTTTTTGCTCAAGCCGCCTTTTTAGGTTTTGACTTGCGGTGTACATGTTTTGTATATATCCTTTATTTTGCCGAACCTTTTGGTTCGCCAGATGCCCTTATTTTTGCCTAGGCGATCGACCTAGCGGGTCTCTTTATGCGTAGTATTTTTGACTATATCTGCGTTCGGTGTGGGAAGTCTTCGCCATCCATGGTGCTAAGTATCATAGCTCGGGAAAATCATCTTGAATACAAATGGTCCCTCATAGGTGGGAGTCCACTTGCCCTGGGATCACCTTGTGGAAGAATGATGCGCTTGACTACTAGATCACCAACTCGGTAGACTCGGTGCTTGACCTTCTTGTTAAATGCTCGATCATTCGTTTCGATAAATCGTCCGTGGCGGATGGACGCGAGTCGTTCTCATCAATCAAATTAATCGGTCAAGGCGAGTGCGGACCCAATCGTCTTCGCCTAACTCGCTGGAGGACTCTAGTTGAGGGTATCCGAACCTCGATGGGTAAGCGGCTTCCATACCGTATACAGAGAAGGGGTTGCCCTGTTGATGTTCGTCTTTGAAGTGCGATAACCATGAAGAGCAAATGGTAACATCTCATGCCAATCTTTGTAAGTCACATCATCTTACGTATAATCTTCTTAATGTTCTTATTGGCGGCTTCCTGCGCCATTCATCTTAGGCCGATAAGGAGATGAGTTGTGATGCTTGATCTTGAGCGTGCGAGTTCGGTGATCATCTTATTGTTGAGATTGGAACCGTTATCGTGATAATCCTTTCGAGTGCCATACCGCGGATAAGATTATGCTTGATGAATCGAGCCACTACATTCTTGGTAACAGATGCATACGAGGCTTCTACCCACTTGGTAAAGTAATCTATTGCCACAAGGATGAAGCGATGTCCATTGGGCGTGGGCTTAATTTCTCCGATCATGTCAATGCCCACATTGCAAAATGCCAAGGAGAAGTCAAAACATTCGGGATCCGAGTGCGTGTACTTTGTCGGCATAATCGGCACTTGTGACAAGATCGAGCATAGCGGTGACAATCGGCTTCCATGGTGGACCAATAGTAACCGTTCTCAAAATCTTCTTAGCCATGGTGTGTCCACTAGAGTGGGTACCAAATTAGCCCGTGTAACTCTCCCATGATACGTCTCTTTGTTTTCGGTCTACGGTGGAGTAAGCACAAGTCGTGGTTGCGCTTGTATAAGATGCCGTTCTTGAGGAAGAATTTGGAAGCAAATCTTCTCATGAACTTCTTATCATTATGATGCCCTGGATATTCCACGAGTCTCAAGATACCTCTTCACGTCATAGTACCAAGGTTTCTCTTACGTATCAAGCTCATGACAATCTGTTGGTTCGTCAAACTTCTCAATGATGATCCGGGAGCCTCGTTGTCCCATCGACCTTGAACATGGATGACATAGTAGTAAGCGCCGCCAACCGATTCTCTTCTCGTGGAATATGATCAAAGTAATCTCTCAAGTAGGGATCAAACTTAGAACATGCTCTCGATATGGAATGAGATTCGGATGCTTCGTATCCCACTCGCCCTTATGTCGGTGATCACCAAAGCGAGTTTCCATACACTTGTAAGAACTTGACTCTTAAGTCAATAGCGACTTTAAGACCCATGATGCGCTTCGTACGCCATGTTGTTCGTTGAAACATAATCTGGCGGTGAAAGCGTGTGTCGCTGCGGGGATGTAATGATGGTGCCAATGCCATTGCCAAGTGCGTTTGAGGCTCCATCAAAGACCATAGTCCATCGGGATCCGTTCGAGTCCTTCGTGCAGGCTCTTCAATCTATAACTAGTAAAACATCTTCATCGAAATTGAGCGCATAGGCGATAGTCATCTACGACTTGATGAGCCAAATGATCGGCTACTACACTTCCTTTGATCGCTTCGAGAAGTGTACTAGATGTCATACTCGGTCAAGATCATTTGCCATCTTGCTATTCTTAGGAGAGCTGGTTTCTCAAAGATGTATTTTATCGGATCCATCTTAGAAATCAACAAGGTAGTGTGAGTCAACATATCTTGTCTCGGCGACAGCCAAAGCGTTGCAAGTTTTCTCGGTGTGAGTATCTTATTTCACGATCGGTAAACTTTTGCTAAGGTAGTATATTGCATGCTCTTTTCGACGGACTCGTCATGTTGCCCCAACACACACCCCATTGAGTTCTCTAACACATCAAGTACATGATAAGAGGTCTTCCTTGAGTGCATCGAATAGGAGGATTTTGTAGGTACTCCTTGATTTTGTCAAAAGCGATCCGCAATCGTCGTTCCATTCCACTACTTGATCTTTCTTTAATAACTTGAAGATTGGCTCACAAGTAGCGATTAGGTGTGCAATGAATCGGCAATGTAGTTCAATCGGCCCAAGAAACCTCGACCTCCTTCTCGTGGGGGCTGGCATCTCTTGAATAGCTTTAACCTTCGGGTCAACCTCAATACCTCTTCCACGACTACAAACCCTAGGAGCTTCGGATCGACTCAAAGGTGCACTTGTTGGGATTAAGTCTCGATCATACTTCTTCAACTGTCAAAGAGTTTACGCAAATGATCAAGATGTTCTTCTTGATGCGTGATCGAGCTATCATGTTGTCGACGAGACCTCTATCTCGTGATGAATCATGTCATGAAATAATGTAACCATAGCACGGTAAGTGGCGCTGCGTTCTTCGATCCGAACGGCATAACCCAGTGCTTGTGTAACAAAAGTAGTCTTCTCCATGTCTTGAGAGCCATTTTATCGATGTAACCGGAGAAACCATCCATGAAGGAGAAAACCTTATGCTGAGCGGTATTGTCGACCAGAACATCAATATGAGGAAGTGGGAAGTCATCTTTCGGACTTGCTTTGTTTAGATCTCTGTAATCCACACACATTCGTACCTTGCCATCCTTCTTAGGTACGGGTACCACATTTGCAACCCACTGGGGATAAGAGGTGACACTAAGAAACGGCGTTGAGCTTCATAACCGGCTTTGATTTTCTCGACATCTCGGACGCATGCGACGAACCTTCTGTTTCACTGGGAGAAAACCTTCTTTTGTCGGCAATCGGTGAACCACAATATCAATGTCTAAACCCGGCATGTCTTCGTATGACCAAGCAAAAACCTCAATATAGTCTCGTAGCATCTGAACCAACCTTTCTTTAACACTGTTCTCAAGACCCACTCCTATCTTGATCTCTTTTACGTCTTCGTCGACTCCAAATTCACAACCTCAACTTGCTCTTGGTGGCTGTATAACTCGCTCTTCTTCTTGTAGCGATCCGCAAGTTCTCCGGCACTTCACAATCTTCCTCACTTTCGTCTTGACTTGGTAGATCGGATTATCGAAGTCATATTTAGCACTAGCTGTTATTAACGAGATTCGGAGTGATTACTGTGTATCACGTGGGTGTGTGTAAGAAACACATAGCCTTTTGAAGGGTGATAAAGTAAAAGAAAGAAAACAAACAATTGAATGCAAAAGTCCAACGAATTTATTAAATGAAAATACATGCAAACGACGGATAATAACCCTCATAAGCGAGCCATGATGCCGGGCAAGGCACTAGGCTTTCAAAGTTTATTGTTCAAAACATAAAAAATACGAAAAGCAAAACAAAACAAAAGCAATTACTCGGCTAAAGGAGATTGGTGTGACGTCTTGATCTTCCAATTCCTGAGCCCATGATCTGGAGTTGGGAAGATCCACTTGCTGATGTCGAAGCCGTTGTCGTCGTCTTCTATAGCATGGATTCCACTCTGACTAATGCGGAAAGGAAGTCGGCCGGCACGTTCGCGGTGTATCATCTTCTGACCCTTGATGGTGAAGCCTAAACCAGTCTTGTCGGATTTGAAGGAAGATCAGGGAGCTGTCCCAAATAGAACTACCTTCTTCAACAGCAGCTTGAGCATCTTTCAGTGAGGCCATCCTCGGCGGAGCTTGTGTGACTTCAGGAGTGACATGAGAGTCAACAGGCATGACTCTGGGTATTGTTTCAAAAGCTTGACAGGGCGTTTCAAAGAATTCTCCTTCCATCTCGAGGTATCGGAATGACTACAGATGACTGACCATATATTCTTCTTCACCATATACTGTGACAACCTTCCCTTTCACCGGGTATTTGGTTCGATGTAAGGTAAGGTACCGCCCCATGTATCAAGGCGTCAAGTAGGCAAGAATAAGTGGACGGATATCCATGACAAAGAAAGTAGAGTCAAAAGTGGGGAACCGACTTTATGAGTGAGCTCTCCAAGCACCGTTCGCTTAGAACCATCAAAAGCTCTCACAATAATGTCACTGGGTCTCAGAACCAACCCTTCGACATCAAGCCGATCAGCGGTCTTGGAAGGATATTGAGGCGAGCAGTATCAACAAAACATGAGATAGGGTAACGCCCTTGCATTCAACAGAGATGTGCAAGGCCTTGTTGTGTTTCTTTCCGGCAGGAGTCAAATCAGCATCAGAGAAGCCTAGGCCGTTGTTGGCAGCCAGGCTAGCAATACAAACTTGCGGTCGGTGGTAGTGTCTTGCGGCACATGAGCATTCTTGAAACTTCGCCAAGGCATTAGCATGAGCCTCGAGCACAAGAGCAAAGCGAGCATGGAAATCTTGGATGAGTCTGTCCTAGCTGTTCCACAACATTGTAGTCACTCTTCTTGATAATCTTGAATTTCCTCCATTTCTGTTTGGAGGTGCCTTGAGAACTTCCTTTGGTACTTGGTGGCGGGATGAGTCGGTTCTTTCCTCTAGCGGGGATATTGATTGAGTAGGCGGAATGCGGTTTGGAGTCGCGATGTCTTTTGGAGGAGAGATTTGGAGAGAATACCCTTCGGTTCGGTCACCTTCTTGGATCCGGTGATGTTGTCGATGTCGAGAATGGTAGCTTCAATGTAAGATCTTCAATGGTCGAGGGTCTTGCTTGACGCCATGATAGTAGACATCGACTCCATAGTTCTAAGGGATAGCTTTGTCGGAGGAATATGGCATGGTCTTGGAAGTAATAATGAGGGTGCCACTCTAGGCACGGATCGTGAGAGGAAATCCTTATTGTGTTAACATCGGATAATCTTGGAAATCACCCCATCCGGTCCTTAACATCTTCAATAGGAATCTTGTAACTATCGGACGTGTACTTCACCATGTAATCATACTTTCCACTTGGCTGCCCCAAGGTATCCCACAGATGGCACAGTTTCGTTCGCATTGTCAATCTTCAACTTAGACATTTCTTCACACAACTTCGCGGTGGTTTCGAAATAGTATCTCACGGTTGTCCATCATGCCCGAACACGTCTTCAACCAAGCAACCATCGGTAGAGAGGGCACCAACGACAATTCTGGGCATCTGGATTGACACGGCTTGCAACAAATTCTTCTTAATCATCGGAGGAATGGTCAAGTCATCTATGTTGAAAACATAAGTATCATCACCATGACATTGGAACTCTTGTCATGATTAGGCATAGGCGCGTTGATCACATTCGGTCTCAGCGGGAGGGTCAAACTCAATGCTTAGCTTCAATCATATCTTGAATCTTGTTCTTGAGCCCAACAATTGTCGTTGTCGTGCCCGGCTGTTGGAATGGTAAGCACACTTAGCATTAGGATTGTACTGGAGAGGAAGTGTTGACATTCGAGGAGGATCCTCAAGGTTATCGACTGCGTTCAACATGTGTTGCAAGGCTTGCGACAAAGGCATGTTGATCTTCATAAGTCTTGGTGCGTTGTTCGCGTTGTCTCACCGAGGTTGTCTTGATGTAGGATTGGAGATCAACTGCCCCCGATTGAGCGGTCGGTCTTGGCTCGGCTTTTCGACCATACATTAGCTTTCTTAGCACCAAAAGATTTCTTTGCGATTTGAAGATGACTCTACATGGATCTTCCCTCTTGATACCGGCTTCAATGCGCTCTTTGTCAATATCAACTCGGTGAATCCGGATGAAGAATTTCCAATCGGATGATTGAAGAACGGGCTGTCGGTGTTCCCATAAACATATCAACCAACTCCCTATTGGACAAGGGTGGTTGAACTACTGCTAGATCTCTCCATTTCGAGCATACTCCTTGAACTTCTCGTCACGACCCATAGACATGCTTTGTAGTTGCATGCGGTGGGTGTCAATTCAACATTGTACTCGTATTGTATGCAGAAGGCATCACCAAGTCATTCCAAGTACGGATACGGTCATTCTCTAGTGATAGTACCATTCCAGCGGGTTCGGACAAACTCTCTTGAAAATAGTGCATCCACAACTTTCATCATCGGTGTGGGGATTGATCTTACGGACATAGGACTTCAAATGCTTAGGGCAAGACATGCCATCATACTTGGCAAAAGTAGGAACTTTGAACTTGGGAGGAATCACAACACCAGAACAAGACTCGGATCATCAAAGTTCACCGGACATCTTGATTTTCCATTGAGACGGTTTCGAGTTATTTGTACTTGTCATCTTCATCAGAGTGTTGTCTATAATCAGAGTGGTCCTCTCCTCCTTTCTTTGGCTCACGCTGTTCACCTTCATCACCCTTGGTACTCCCCTCGGTATGGACACTTCCTTGAGAGCTCGATCCGGTGACCACTTTTGGACCCCTTTGAACGTCTACCCATGTTGAGGAGACCAACAACCTTCTTCTTCTTGTTGATGAGCTTCTTCAAATCTTCTTGGCCTTGGACCAAGTTGGTGAACATCTGAAACCGAGCACGAGCACGGAGATCTTTGTGATCTGTTCAAGAGCCATTTATGCTAAAATAAATAGCGAGCAAATGAGAAAACCAATCTCCAATGTACCTGTGATGCAATGTTATGCTATGCTATGCAATGTTTATGCGAATGCAATGCAATGTTTTCAAGGACCTTAGAGATTTAAATTTGTTAAACAAGCAATGAGCAAACATTTATTAGTACTCTTCTCATTATTCTTTTTCTTTTTAAGTACAAGAGATAGTTCAAAACAATAAAAGAAAACAAAACATCCTAAAGCTCTAAGTCTCCCATGGCGCTTCCTCTTGGTGCCGATGTAGCGTTGATGTTTCGCTCCTCGTGAAGTAGCTTGGTCAACTCTAGAACTTTCTTCTCGCTTGTAACACCGAGCTTCAAAGGTATCCCTTTCTTCTTTAAGTTGAATCCGGGATCTCTTCAAGTCTTCAAAATCGTAGGCATGTCGGGATGGAGAACAAGATAGGTACGTCACCTATAGCAACAGTTCCATAATTCTTGGTAAAGCAGTGAATGGCATCATGAGGTTTTGAGCTCGAGCTCGCACCACTTGAGGTAAGGTTCCCAAGGAATGGAGTTCGGTGCCCCAAAGTCTTGGTATCGTCTTCTTTACCATGCCCCAAGCATGTATAAACCTTCGTCGGTAATCGAGATCGTGGTTGTAGTCGAACACAATATCTTGGAGAAGCATATCATGTGGACCATCTCTTGAGCAAAACCAAACCGACGTAGAGCTAAAGAAGGATTGTAAGTAATACCTCCCCTTATACCAAGTAGTGGTACATTAGGGAATTCTCCAC
Organism: Vicia sativa; assembly: GCA_021764765.1. NCBI lineage: Eukaryota > Viridiplantae > Streptophyta > Magnoliopsida > Fabales > Fabaceae > Vicia > Vicia sativa. The sequence goes on from CM038793.1 coordinate 69,641,712, forward strand.
AACGCTCAATGAATGTGAAGTCCTTTTGAGAGAAAAGACTCCAACGGATATCTGAATGAGAGAGTGACATCATCCTTTGAGACCATCTCATCCTTTGTTCATTCTTCAAAACTGATGGAGGAAGGTGCGAAATAAACCACCTTGAAAGTAACGGTATACAACACATGAGAGTTCCTTGTCACTTAGTAGTACGAGTGTGGAGAGAATGTAGGATGTCTCCAAGTAAAGTAGGCACAGGATTGCGGGTAAGGAACAACTTGATGGCATTGATATCTATGAATTGATCCGAGTTAGGAAATAGAACCAAACCATAAATTAATAAGGCCACAATGTTTTCAAATGCATGGAAACTCATAACTTTGAGGAATTCTCGGGCTTTCTTAATTAGGAATTTGGAAAGTAAACCCTTAACTCCACTTCTAGTTTCCCAATTGGCTTCAATATCTGAGCGCTTAAGATGTAAGGCTGATGCAATGTCTTCGTACTTAGGAACCTTTTCTAAACCAGTGAATGGCATTTGGTCAAGAATAGGTATCCCAAGTAACTTAGAGAATTCTTCCAAGGTAGGAACCAACTGATAATCTGGAAATGTGAAGCAATGGTGTTTCGGATCGAAGAACTGGAATAGGACATGCATCATATCTTCTTCAAAACCGAAGATAACCAAATCAAGCAGATAACCATGTCTTTTGATGAACTGAGCATGGTCGGGAATTTTTGAAACCAATTCTTTGAGTTGAGAAGGGATACCCATGAAGTTGATTCGGATAGTCTTTCTAGAAGCCATAATCCCTACAAAACAGAGCAAAGATAAATACCTAGGTCCTTGAAATAGTTAGAAATGATATGCAATGCGAATGATGTCATGATGTCATGTTTAGCACACACAAACAATTCACACAATGATCCTAGGTTTAAGGCTTGCATGAGGTATAGGTGATTACCCCACCAAAAGTTTGAGTTGGTTCATCCTGTCCTATAATAGTAACCGGGTTCTAGGAATCTCATATCACGATCTTTCGTAGGCGCTTATTTCAATACGACGGCCAAGTGGTTGATCGAAAATGTCCCAAAAGTCTAATCTCAATGAGCGTAGTATCGAGTATCAACCAACCTCGGTCTACACCAAAGTCGGCCATCTCACTACCTTCTAATGGCCAAGATGGGTCAATTAAGGTTCTAAAAGTTTAGTTAGCGCTTGATGACACCACGAAGCCAAATACTATCTTCAACTTGGGAATGAAGAGTATCGGGACAACCAAAGTGTCACGCTAACGTAGCCATCATGTTAACCGTTTAGTTATCGTCTAGCGGTCGCGATGATCTAATGCTACTTACCTAAAAGGCCGGATCCGGTGTAGGATCCCCAACAATATAATACCCAAGCAACCCTTAAAGATAAAGCATACAAGTCAAACAAAAGCAATAAAGGTTATCTAGAAATCCCTAAGGCAATTCTCTCTTTTAGGGTGTGTCCCAGAGTCGATTCATGTCTGGTGAACCGACTTTGTAGGATTTTTGTATCCAAATGTGCGGATAGCAAGAGTCGCCACCGACTTTTATTTTTATCCAATTAAGGGAAGGTAAAAGTAACAGAAAAAGACCTTCGTTAGATTCTGAGTTCGGGAGAATGGTTATGAAAAGGGAAGGTATTAGCACCCCTTTCCATCCGTAGTTATCTACGGGCTCTTAGTTGCTCTAGATCACTTTTTAAAATTGCTTTCTGTGTGTTTGACAAAGATGTTTTGGAAAAAAAAGCATTTCGCTTTGACTTTGTAATGACTCATGTAGGAGTGTATACAAAGTGTTCGGAAATGTTTTTGTTTTGAAAAGAATTTGAACTTTGAAAAAAAGTGTGTGGTGTGAAAAGCATTTGTTTTAGAGCAAGCAACTAAGAGACTTATTTACCCACTCAGAATTGGTCGTTTTTTGTACTTCTACGTTCCTTTAGAATAGCGCTAGTCGTACCATTAGTTAGTAGGTAGCTCCATTCGTTGGATGTAAGCGGGACATTCGAAGGGACATCGGATGGTCATAGAAGGCAACTTGTAGGAAGTATCCTAGCACATTCGAGGGTCAAGATCATGTATTCGGAGGCGACATCGTGGGTCTTATGATCTTTGTATCGAAGGGACTATGATGATTTGTTTGGAAGGCAACGGTGCTAGAATACCTCTACGTTCGAGGGACATGACCATTTTGAATCGAAAGGCATCGAGAGAGAATTACCTTAAGGGGTGCGTGTGTGAAAGAAGTGTGTTGAATTCAGAATATATTATCTTGAAAATTAGTGGGCTAAGTTAATTTTAGTCTTGCCATACACGCCTAATTACTAGCAATTGATAGGGTGCGGAAATAAACATGCGAAATGTAAAGGCGGAAATGTAAAAGTGCGGAAAGATAAACCTACGCTATTACATGGCTTTGGGGCAGATACATAATTTGAAATGCGGAAAATAAAAATCCTAATTAAAACTATTACAACCCATATGCAATTACATTATTGAAAAAAAGAATGATAAAAAGAAAACGTCCGAATCGGAGCAACCTGTGAAAGAATAAGAGATCGGAAAATATGATGGAATCGAAATAAGAGAAAATGTTAGAAAAAATGCAATTTTTAATATGAGAAAATTAATACATGCTCGAAATAAGATAAATAAGCTAAAATAATTTTTTGGGATTTTTTGGAAAACATTTAATAATTAAAATGCAATTAAAAGTGAATTAAATGCAAAAATATAAATAAAAATAAATATGCATGCAAAAAGATATTTTTTAATTTATAAAATTAAATAAACATTTTCAGAATGTAAATGCAAAAGGAAAATAATTTTTGGTAATTTTTAAATGCAGAAATAAAATTGTGAAAAGAAATTAAAATAAGAGAAAATATTAAAAAATATGAAAACATGGAAAATAATGCAAGTTTTGGAAAAGAAACTCAAAACCGGTTTCAAGGAGGTTCGAACTGGAGACCAGGGGATGAAACCTTGAGTCTGCTTGCATCTACCACTGAGCCACGTTGCCTTTGGTGTTTGGAAAACCAAAATTAAATCAATATGAATATACACGCGTCAGGAATATTTTGAAAATCAAACACAGTCAGCGCGCGGGCCCCAGTTGTTTTGAATGGACGAATCAGGACGCGTTCTCTCGCCACGCATGCAACTCGCCGGTCCACTCAGGTCAATGACGCCGGAGCCCTAGCTCCGGTCGTCTTCCCCGATGAGCAGCCACCTGAAACTGGAAAAACACGCAAGATAAATAGTTCTAAGGTACCCTACCCACCTAAATCGGACCCTACGAATCCAATGGTGATATTGGTTTCCCCTGAAAACGCCTGTATGACCCGGTTCGATCAAAACAGCCTGAAATGCCCTAACAATGGCAATTCGATTACCAAACGTTCAAGCTCACATGTAATGGTTCATATGCATTCTAATGAACCTCCTGATCACAAATAAACACATGAAAGCAGTTAATAATGCATGATGAATACAAATCGAAATTTGAAAAAATCCAAACCGGTGAGAGCTGGATGTCGTGATCTGGGCTGCCTGGGCTTCGAGCAAGGGATGTTTCTTACTCCTGGGAACCTCCTGAGCACAATGGAATGGCTAGAAGAGGCTGAGCCTTGCTGGAAATAAGGATTCGATTTTTCAAGATTCTTGAAAAATTTTGCAAGAGTTTGGGTGGTTTTTAGGGTTAGGGTTTCCGTCCTTTGGTTTGTACACAATGCTGGCAATTTATAGAAGAGATTGGAAGAGAAAAAACAAGGAAAAAAGATTGGAAATTGAATGTGCAAATATTTTCCAATAAATAAAATCAAATTTCCTTTAAAACTTGATTTTTTCTTTCCATGTGCATGAGTCACGAATTTGGCAAGCATCTTGGGCTTTCTTGGTCATTAAGAAAGATATAAATCCAACTTATTTGAAAAAGAAACTTAATTTTCATATTTTACATAATTTATTTTTGAATTAAATGTTGTAAAATTCAAATATAAATTATAAAAATAGAAAATCACCAATGCCAAGCATTTATGGGTCAAGAATGTTGTCATGAACAAGTTTGGATCAAAAGATTATAGGCCCATTTGGAAAATTTTGCATTTTAACCAAAATCTCCTTTTGTGCAATTGTCCAAAATTGCCCAACTTCTGAATGGTGTATCTTGCTCAATTTTCCACAGTTTTGAGTGTTCTTGGACTTTTTGGAAAGCTCTAAGAGTCCTATAAACAATGTCTTTGGTTTCATCTCAATTGGAGTTACCATGCTCAATATATCTTCAAAACAAAAAGTTGACTTTTTGTTGACTTTGAAAATGACCTGTAATATTTTGAGCTATACCTCTCAAATGAAGCACTTTTTGGACATTCTTGTGAGACATGAAGTTGTAGAGAATTGAATTTCCTTTAAAACAAGAGGTGGTGGAAAAATTTCTGAGAAAGTATGAGAAAGTTATAATCAGTCAAAGTTCAGTTGACTTTTCACCTAGAAACCCTAATTTAGAAAGTTTGACTTTTTGAGCAAATCTTGAGTTTTCTTGATGAATCATGATCAACCCTTGATCAAATGATGAATGTAACTTCAAAATGAGGATGTTGACCAAAAATCAGAAGTTTTGACTGTATGTTGACCACAGTTGACTCTTTGTCCAATACACCCGATTTTCAACCATCTGAGCAATTGTTTGAGGAAACTTGACTTGTAAAGCTTGAAACTTGACATGGAGAATCTTTGAAGCATATGAGGAGGCATGAAGACCATTAAAGATGTTGGAAATCCATCTTGACTTGAGAGATACCAAACCCTAGTTTGGGTTGATTGTCTAGGAGAGAGTTTGTCTAATCAACTCTTGAGGAATCCTTGAGTATGGATGTATGAAATCTCTTGAGTAGATGGAGGGAAAATTTTGGGGTATGACACCCATCTAAATGTTTTTTTGAAAATCAATTTAGGAAAATAAGTTCAATTAAGTAATTTGATCTTTTGAAAGTGTTTTAAGATTCGGTACGCGTAGAAGAGAGAAATAGAATCGGGCTATGATTAATTAAGTATATAGACGTGAGGATAGGTGCTCCTATCCCCAACTATGAGACCCTGGTGCATGGAAGGTTGGTATACGGACCAATGTTATTTTCGGGTTATGATTAACTAAAGCAACAAGGGCTTTAGTTAACCTCGTGACGATGGCCATGTCCATCCCCAACTATGAGACCCTTTAAGAAATTGGCTTATGAGCCAATCAAAGAAATATCAGATTAATTTTATATCGATGCGTGCGAAGTGTACAACGGTGAATAAATACAGTATAAGCGAATAAATAAACCATTATCACACAATACAATCAGAAATTTAAATAATTATTAGAATAGATTTTTTCTATTTGATAAAAAATCAACTAATAGTTTAATCGATAAATTATCAAATAAAAACTATCATAACTAATTATTATTTAATACATCGAATAAAAATTAAGTCATTTGCATAAAATAAAATAAATTAAAAGATGAGAGTTTAGAATTAGCCTGTATGAAGCAATCTGGGAGATGCGAAAAGAAATCCAGAGATAACACTCTTGAGCCCAAATAAAGGGCCTAATAAGCCTTCGGAAAAATCCTGCATGGAGTACCAGGAGAAAATGCGTCATAGAATGTACCAGGAGAAAACGCGTCATAGAAATTTAGATCTGACCGCTTGATCAGGAGACCAATAAAAACTTTGAGGCAAATAGACGGCGAGATGGCAGGGGTATCAAGAAGATAGCATATTAATAATTAAAAAAATATTTTCTTAACTAAGGGTGGTGACAAGTGTCACCACCATGACTAACCAAAAAAAACTTAAGCTAAATATTTTATTAAACCATATATTAACCTATTATTATTTGCTAATTAACTAACAAAAGATACTAATCCTAAAAATAGTTTGAACTAACACTAAACTATGTTTTTTCTTTAAAATAAATTAATTAAAAAAATAAAATAGTTTAAACTAAATCCTAAAACTAACATTAACTTTAAAAAAAATTAAACATGATTAAGAAGAAAAAACAAACAAACAGAAACCAATCTGCTTCTCTCTCGATTCCTCACCCTCTCATGTTATCTCTCTCGTGACCTCTCATCATCTCTCTCGCGACCTCTCTCACTCACAGAGCCCCTCTCGCTCACTGAAACCCTCTCGTCTCTCTCGATTGCTCTCTGTTCTCACTTCTCGTGATGGCTCTCTGTTCCCCCTTTCATGGAACTCGCCGGAAATCGCCCTTCGCGGCGGTAGATGGTGGCTCGCGACGGTGATATGTTCCGATTCACTTGCTTCTTTCATTTTCCTGCTCGTTTTATACTTCTAATGCTTGACTTGATGTTTGGTTTTGCAGATGGTAAATGATATGGCCGGAATCTAAAAAAGGGGTTTTCAAAACCCTAGGGTTTCGATGGTGACGGTGACGGATCTTACCCTTGATTGTGATGAAGATGACGCCTCTAAGATGTTTCTGGTGAGATTGTTCTAAGCTTTTTTTTACCTCTTCTTCTTTCTCTGTTCAGAAACTTGATTTCTGAAAAATATACTTTCTGAAGGGTTTGGGTTTTCAGGAAGATGATGATTAGAGTTAGGGTTTTAGTGTTTCGGTTTATGGCTTGCTGGTGTTTGGGAACAATGGTGTTTGTTTGGTTTATCGTATCTGTTCTTGGTTTTTTCTGGTTTGGAATGGTTTCTGTTATGGTTTTTGGATACTGGCTTTTTGGTTATGGTTATTGGCTTCTGTTTTATGATGTTTTGGAACAATATTGCTTGTTGTTGGTGGTTTTGATACTTCTGGTGTTTGGAACCATGGTGGCTGCTAGGTTTATGGTTATTGGTTGTTTGGAATAAAGGTTGTTGAACAATATTTTGCCTCTGATTTTTGGCTTTCTGGTATTCTGTTTTGGTTTTCTGTTGTTCTGTATATGAACAAATGGCTTGTTGTCTTTCTTTATCTCTTGGTCCAACTGAGTTTGAATTGTGTTGGAACTAGTGTTTTGCTCTTTTTCTGATGCTGCCTGTGTTGTTCTGTGTTGCCTTCTGCTATGCTGCTTGCCCTTCCACTTTTAGCCATAACCTGCTGTTTCTTTTTCCATTGGCTTTACTGTCTTGGCATTTTGGTTTTTGTCTGTTCTGCTCTGCTCCTGCTGCTCCCTGCTATGCTGATAACCATGCTGCCTTTTGGTTTTATCCCTACTGTTGTGCTTTGCAATAAGTTAATTTTTAGCCAATGATCCAAATAATTAGTGAGGCTGCTTTGTAAATATGATGTTATTCTGATTTTCCTCTTCACACCTCCTTTTGTGAACCAAACTTTGTTTGCGATTTGCAATAGGAGGTTATGGCCGATGAATGAACTTTAAAGTTCTGAGGCTTTGTTGCTTGAACATGATAAAAAAAACCCTTAACCTGATTCCTTAACACAAACCCTAATGATGAGTTTGAATAGAAACCTTTGGAAATGCTTGTTTAACTTCTTGATTAATTGCTAACCATATTTTCTTTCTTGTTTCATGTAACATTGAATGATGGGGATGGCTCAAAGATGGAAGATTCACCATGAAGAAGCAAATGAAGCATAGGAATTGTAAACCTTGCATTGTAAAATCTCCGAACTTAGTTTCTTTGTAAATTATAGGAACCTTGTAACATAATCATTCCATACTTGTAAACTTGGAAGTCCTTTGAAATTGGTTTGAATGTCATTCGTATGAATTTTGAACATAAACTTGAATTCTCTTTGTAACACAACGGAAAATTCTCTAGATAAATTAAAGTTTAACAATCCTTTAAGATTCAACTTTGAAATGTCAAATAGAAAAAATCTCCTCACATTTGGACTTGATTCCAATAAGAATTAATATTGAAAGTATATTGAAATCATGAGTGACATTAAAATTAAATTTGTAATTCAACATATCATGTATCAATTTGCAACATTTGCTTCAAGAACTTAAAGGCTCTTAAATGATAAGGGTAACAACATGCTCTTTAAATCAAAGATGTTATTCTGATTTTCCTCTTCACACCTCCTTTTGTGAACCAAACTTTGTTTGCAATTTGCAATAGGAGGTTATGGCCGATGAATGAACTTTAAAGTTCTGAGGCTTTGTTGCTTGAACATGATAAAAAAAACCCTTAACCTGATTCCTTAACACAAACCCTAATGATGAGTTTGAATAGAAACCTTTGGAAATGCTTGTTTAACTTCTTGATTAATTGCTAACCATATTTTCTTTCTTGTTTCATGTAACATTGAATGATGGGGATGGCTCAAAGATGGAAGATTCACCATGAAGAAGCAAATGAAGCATAGGAATTGTAAACCTTGCATTGTAAAATCTCCGAACTTAGTTTCTTTGTAAATTATAGGAACCTTGTAACATAATCATTCCATACTTGTAAACTTGGAAGTCCTTTGAAATTGGTTTGAATGTCATTCGTATGAATTTTGAACATAAACTTGAATTCTCTTTGTAACACAACGGAAAATTCTCTAGATAAATTAAAGTTTTACAATCCTTTAAGATTCAACTTTGAAATGTCAAATAGAAAAAATCTCCTCACATTTGGACTTGATTCCAATAAGAATTAATATTGAAAGTATATTGAAATCTTGAGTGACATTAAAATTAAATTTGTAATTCAACATATCATGTATCAATTTGCAACATTTGCTTCAAGAACTTAAAGGCTCTTAAATGATAAGGGTAACAACATGCTCTTTAAATCAAAGATGTTATTCTGATTTTCCTCTTCACACCTCCTTTTGTGAACCAAACTTTGTTTGCGATTTGCAATAGGAGGTTATGGCCGATGAATGAACTTTAAAGTTCTGAGGCTTTGTTGCTTGAACATGATAAAAAAAACCCTTAACCTGATTCCTTAACACAAACCCTAATGATGAGTTTGAATAGAAACCTTTGGAAATGCTTGTTTAACTTCTTGATTAATTGCTAACCATATTTTCTTTCTTGTTTCATGTAACATTGAATGATGGGGATGGCTCAAAGATGGAAGATTCACCATGAAGAAGCAAATGAAGCATAGGAATTGTAAACCTTGCATTGTAAAATCTCCGAACTTAGTTTCTTTGTAAATTATAGGAACCTTGTAACATAATCATTCCATACTTGTAAACTTGGAAGTCCTTTGAAATTGGTTTGAATGTCATTCGTATGAATTTTGAATATAAACTTGAATTCTCTTTGTAACACAACGGAAAATTCTCTAGATAAATTAAAGTTTTACAATCCTTTAAGATTCAACTTTGAAATGTCAAATAGAAAAAATCTCCTCACATTTGGACTTGATTCCAATAAGAATTAATATTGAAAGTATATTGAAATCTTGAGTGACATTAAAATTAAATTTGTAATTCAACATATCATGTATCAATTTGCAACATTTGCTTCAAGAACTTAAAGGCTCTTAAATGATAAGGGTAACAACATGCTCTTTAAATCAAAGATGTTATTCTGATTTTCCTCTTCACACCTCCTTTTGTGAACCAAACTTTGTTTGCGATTTGCAATAGGAGGTTATGGCCGATGAATGAACTTTAAAGTTCTGAGGCTTTGTTGCTTGAACATGATAAAAAAAAGGCAAAATACCCTTTTTGGTCCTTTAAGTTTACCCCAAGGTCCATTTTGGTCCTTTATCTAAAAAAGTGCCAAACTGGTCCTATAATTCTTTCAAAAGTGCCACGTTTGTCCTTTCCATCCACTCCGTTAGTCAGGGTTAATGGCAGCGCTTATGTGGCATTGTGTGGCATTACACGTGTGTTTAGAAAGCTTTCCATGTGGCATATGATTTTACAAGTCAGTTTCACAGTCACTCATCTTGAAACAAAGACTTCTCATTCTTGAAGGTGAAACGCGAGCAGAATGAGCAAGGTGACTGTGAAACGCGATCTGGCAGAACGAGCGAAGGTGAGTGAGGACACATTGCATGTTTCCTTGAAGGTGAAACCGACTTCTCATCGGTAAGTTTCGCAATTCTATTTTCGTAGTTAGGGTTTCGTTGCCATTATCTCTTCTCTGAAATTCATCTCTCTATTTAGGGCATTGTGTGTAATGGAGGAAATACTGAATATTACGATACACCACAGTGGTGAATTTGTTAGTGAGGACTTGAGTGTGTACGAAGGAGGTGAGATTGCTGATTTAAGAGTAGATGCTGATATGTGGGGTTATTTTGAGTTATTGGGTGTTATTAAGGAACTAGGTTACCCAGCCATAGAGAAGATATACTATAAGGATCCAACTGGTGGAATGAATCTGTTGTTTGATGACAAAGGGGCCTTAGAAATTGCTGATCTATATAGGGTTCATTTAAGTGTTGAAGTCTTTATTCAACACCCATTGTCACAGCCTGAGTATGTTGATGAGAGTGAACTTATTTTAGATGAGACACCCCTGAATGTAATGGAAGAGGATGCAGTTAGACAGAATGAGGTAAGTGAGGATGCAGTTAGACAAAAGAGGTAAGTGAGGATGCGTTAGACAGAATGAGGTAAGTGAGGATCTTTGACCAAATGAGGTAAGTGAGGATCTTTGTTGGACGAAGGAGGCAAGTGAAGATGTTGTTATGCGAGAATGAGGCAAGTGAAGATGAGGTTGGACGAAGGAGGCAAGTGAAGATGTTGTTATGCGAGATGAGGCAAGTGAAGGTGAGGTTGGACGAAGGAGGCAAGTGAAGATGTTGTTATACAAAATGAGGCAAGTGAAGGTGAGGTTGGACGAGAAGGAGTGAAGATGTTGTTATCGAGAATGAGGCAAGTGAAGATGAGGTTGGACAGAAGGAGACAAGTGAAGATGCTATTGAACAGAATAATGATGATAGTTCTGATGATGATAGCTCTGATGATAGTAGCTTCAAGTATGATAGTGCAAAGGAGGTTGTATTTGATGATGAAACTGATGAGTGTGATCGAGTTGGAAGAGGAAGAAGGTAATGATGATGTAACTAATGAGTGTGGCCGAAGCAAATAAAGAAGATTGTAAAGGAAGTGATAATGAAAGTGAGGATCTTGTAAGTGAATGTGATAGTGAAGATAGCAATACTACCAAGAGAAAGAAGTATCCCATTTTCAAGCTTCTAAAGGATATGTCCAATTACAAATGGGAAGTGGGTACATATTTTAGTACAAAAGAAGATATCAAGGAAGCAGTTACCTCTTATGCAATCAATAAATTTAAAGTACATCAAAAATGACAAGATAAGGGTTAGGGTTAGGTGTAAGGATGGATGTGAATGGGAAGGTTATTGGGCTAAGTTGGATGTTGAGGATACTTGGCAACTAAGAAAGGTGGTAGACACCCATAGTTGTAGTAGAGAATATAATGTGAAGTTGTTGAAGACTAAATGGCTTAGCAAGAGGTTGCAGAATGCACTTAAAACCAACCCGAATGAAGGTTAAGGACATTAAGGAAAGGTGCGAAGAAGTGGAATGTGGGGTCAACAAAACCAAGGCTATAAGGGCTAGGTTTGCAGCAAGAGACATGGTTGATGGGTCATTCTTAGGGATTATGCAAGGATTTATGACTATGCACATGAGTTGTTAAGATCTAACCTGTGGTCAATCGTGAAAGTACATGTCCAACCAGCTCAAGAAGGTAGTGGTGTTCGAAATTACACTTCAAAAGGATTTACATATGCTGGCGCTTGTAAGGAAAGCTTGAGTTAAGTAGACATTTCATAGGGCTTGATGGATGTTTTTGAAAGGGCTCGTGGAGGTCAAATCCATCGACCATAGGCGAGATCCCAATGATCAAATGCTACCAATAGCATATGCGATGGAGAGTGAAAATAAGGAAAGTTGGACATGGTTCTTGGAGCTGCTTATTGGTGATCTAAGTGGAAGAGAAGAGTGTCTCACTTACACTTTTATTTCTGATCAACAAAAGGTATGACTCTATGGTTAATTCTCAATTGATTAGTATTATTAATAATTAAATTCTCATGTTTATCCTGGTATTCTCATGTTTAATAATTAAATTCTATACATATCATATCCCAGGGATTATTGCCTGCAATGGAGGAACTACGCCTGATTGAACAAAGATTCTGTGTTAGGCATCTCTACAACAACTTTAGGAAGAGATTTCCAGGAAAAAAACTAAAGGAAATTATATGGAAGGCATCCAAATCAACTTACTACCAAGCTTGGGAAAGAGAGATGAAAGTTATGAAACATATCAATGGAGAAGCATACAAGCACATGATGTCTACCCCTCCAAGGTTTTGGAGCAGATCATACTTCAAGACTCATAACAAATGCGATGCAGTTCTCAATAATATGTCAGAATCCTTTAATAGTGTTATTTTGGAGTCAAGGGCCAAGCCATTAATAACCATGGTGGAAGAAATTAGGATGTACATGATGGAGAGATGGGCTACAAATAGGATGAGGTTTCAGAAATTGGCAGATGCAGAAGTGTTGCCAAACATTATGAAAAAGGTTGAGAAAACAAGTTCATTCACAAACATGTCGCTTCCCAGGTAAAATTATTAAAACAAGTTCATTTTTTCTGTGTTAGAATGTCCATTTGATGTCTTAATTTGGAATGTTTATTTTTCTGTGTTAGGATGTCGATGAGCATATGTTTGAAGTGAGGCATCCGGAAAATTCTGAAAAATTCATGTAAACTTGAAGGAAAAATATGTTCATGCGTAAGATGGGAGCTAACAGGCCGCCATGTGTTCATTCTCTTGCAGAATGAAAATAGGAACCATAGGATTGATGAATACATTCACGATTATTACAGAAATCTAGATATTTGCAAGTGTACAAACTGTCATATTTCCATTAATGGCTCAAACCTATGGGTTACAACCGAGTACCCGATGTTATGCCACCCAAATTGAAAATGCGGAAGGCCAAAGAAAAGGAGGAATTTAGAGCAAGGTGAGCTAGATGGTACGATAAAAGATGAGAAGAACAGATTCATTGTAAAGTGTAGTAGGTGTAAGAAGGTAGGTCACAACAAGCTTACTTGTAAGGTGCCTTCTACTAGTCGACAACTACTACACAAGTACCACATGCACTCAACCATACCACGTGCACCATCATACCACAAGTACCACGGTGGCTTCTCAACCTTCTCAACCATCTCAAGCATCCGCATGGCATCCATACCGTGGCATCCGCACGATGGCATCTCAACCATCTCAAGCATCCGCACCGTGGCATCATACGTGGCATCGCACTGGCATCTCAATCATCTCAAGCATACGGTGGCATCATCGTGGCATCCGCACCGCTGGCATCTCAATCATCTAAGGCATCCGCTAGTGGCATCCGCTGGCATCTCAATCATCTAAGTCGGTTCGGTCAAGCTTCTCACCATCTCAATCTAAATCATCCAAAAGTTGTCGGTTAGAAGGCCAAATGCACCATTTGTTCCACCAGGTCCAACAACGAGGTTAAAGGCATCAAGAAGTGTTTTAGGTCCAACAACAAGAAGGACAACACCAACTAAAAGAGCAGCACCACAGTGGAAGCTTTAGTTTGATTTTATGTTTGTTTTGGATTAGGATTGGACCTATAGTTGTTATGTCTGTTTTGGCTTTTATGTTGTTTTGTTAGAATTGGTTATGTTAAGTTGTTTTGATCATTCAAGCTGTTTTGTTCTTTTTTGGACCTGTAATCTCAGGCTGTTTACAACTGGACCTGTAATATCAAGCTGTGTTGTTACCTATCCTAAATTGCTACAGTAGGTTACATTGATTAAAATGCTACTAATATCTTACAGTATGTTTTACATTGATGAGAAGTTTCATCAAGTTGAACTTTTCATTTAAATTACATTTTCAACTATGTAAAAATCAAACCATTTATGTTTTGAACTATGTAAAATTTCCATTTATGTTGCAAAACTGTTTATGTTGCAAAACCATTTATGTTGCAAAACTGTTTATGTTGCAAAACCATTTATGTTGCAAAACTATTTTGAACTATCTTCAATTTCTACAGTATGTTACATTGATCAAAATGCTACTAGTTACAGTATGTTTTACATTGATCAAAATGCTACTAGTTCAAAAATTCAAATTCATAATGATACTCTCTTCATCATTCAACAGTCTACACCTTAAACATGCTACTCTCTTCAAATTCATAATGATCAAAATGCTACTAGTTACAATATGTCTTACACCTTAAACATACAATCTCAATTCAACAGTCTATTACAACATCATCCAAATTACAACAACTAACATAATAAAGAAGAATCTTTTCCATTTTTTCTGAGAATTCATCATCTTCTTCATTTCAATTTGTAACTCCATTATCTTATGTTTCAAAGACATCCTTCCTTTCCTTTAGATGATGTATCTCCATCTTTGCTCCATCAAGCTCATTTTGCGCTTCTCCAACCTATTATTCTTTCTTTATAAACCGATCCTTCTCATCCACCACATCATCAAAGAACCATTGAAAGTATCCACATTCGGATGAACCTGTAATGGTGACATCCATTCATCTCACTATCGTAACAAGAATATATGAAAACCCATTTTAATTTCATGCTTACCTTGTAATGACAACAACCCCAGAATTGCTTCCCAAAGTTTGTGACAGTCGTAGCCCTTCGAAGAACCGCAGATTCTCCACAACCACATATAGGTCTCCATCGCAACTTTCCATCTAAGCTTCCATCTCTATTGCAATCGTACGAAGACCGGATCTCTGATGATGCTTCCTTCATCATATGGAGAGAATTTCAAATTCAAAATGGGAAAATTGAGGTGCAATGTGTGAACCCTAGAATTTGAGGATTTTTGGAAGTATCTTGAAGATGGTGTACATAACATTCCATGTCATCTGCCACGCATGCAAACCAAACGTCCGTTTGTGCCTTTTGGACGGAAAGGACTCCTATGGCACTTTTGAAAGAATTATAGGACCAGTTTGGCACTTTTTTTAGATAAAGGACCAAAATGGACCTTGGGGTAAACTTAAAGGACCAAAAAGGGTATTTTGCCTAAAAAAAACCTTAACCTGATTCCTTAACACAAACCCTAATGATGAGTTTGAATAGAAACCTTTGGAAATGCTTGTTTAACTTCTTGATTAATTGCTAACCATATTTTCTTTCTTGTTTCATGTAACATTGAATGATGGGGATGGCTCAAAGATGGAAGATTCACCATGAAGAAGCAAATGAAGCATAGGAATTGTAAACCTTGCATTGTAAAATCTCTGAACTTAGTTTCTTTGTAAATTATAGGAACCTTGTAACATAATCATTCCATACTTGTAAACTTGGAAGTCCTTTGAAATTGGTTTGAATGTCATTCGTATGAATTTTGAATATAAACTTGAATTCTCTTTGTAACACAACGGAAAATTCTCTAGATAAATTAAAGTTTTACAATCCTTTAAGATTCAACTTTGAAATGTCAAATAGAAAAAATCTCCTCACATTTGGACTTGATTCCAATAAGAATTAATATTGAAAGTATATTGAAATCTTGAGTGACATTAAAATTAAATTTGTAATTCAACATATCATGTATCAATTTGCAACATTTGCTTCAAGAACTTAAAGGCTCTTAAATGATAAGGGTAACAACATGCTCTTTAAATCAAAGATGCAATTGCACATGGATTCTCTTGACTTTAACCTCAATATCTTAAATTTTTGAGCACACGAATTGATAACATGATATTGGACATAAATCTAAACTTTCTAACCTTCAAACAATTGAATCACCTTTGGTAACATCTCAGAAAGATGATTCCTTGCACACCATAATTGGATCGAATGGAAATTCTAATCACTTGATTCTCAAGAGTTACAGTGCACAAAAATATTGTAACTTGACAAGAAAGAAATCCATAACGATAATGAGTTCAAACCCTAATTCAATGATTTATTTCAAATTCCCTTTCCGAAGGAGCGGGCACCAAAACCCTTGTAAAAACATGTGATCAAATCTGAACCACAAACCAAACTTCTAGATTGCTTATCCTATGAGATGGACCCAGATAGCTTAAAACATGAACAAACACAATCTTGACCTGAATAAAAACTACGAGCCAAATGAGGGTGAAATTGGATGATGGTAGGGAAAATTTTGGGGTGCGACAAGATCCAACTTCTTTTGTCAAATGTCCTATTCAGACTCCTTTTTCTAATCACATCCCCATGCTTACCATTTCGGTTAAATCATTTGGGGCACTGGCGATCATGCGTTCATAGTAGAAAGGGCCAAGAGTATTCAAGAAGATCTTGGTCATCTCTTTCTCTTCCAATGGTGGATTGATTTGGGCAGAAATTTCCCTCCATCGTTGTGCATACTCTTTGAAAGTCTCTTTATCCCTTTGAGACATTGATCTGAGTTGATCTCAATCTGGAGCCATGTCCAAGTTGTGCTTATATTGTCGAACATAAGCTTCGCCTAGGTCGTTGAAAGTTTGAATGTTAGTACTATCCAATCCCATGTACCACTTTAGAGCGGCGCCAGTAAGGTTGTAACACCCCATTTCTACCCAAGGTTTTATATGCAAAAATTAGAGTAATTTAAAATTTTATAAATTCAATACTGAGGCATCACACCTTCAAAACAAAATCACTTTAAATAGTTTGCTTTAAAGTATAAATCTCGGATACATAGCATCGTCGGAAATCATAAATTGATTCATAAAATCAAAACATCTTCTTAATTAAACTTCCTCATCAAATCATGTTTTCATAAAGTATGATTCTTAAACACAAAAGGAATAACAACAAAAGAACAACAACAAGACAACATAAATATTTCCCCTCGAGTGCTACGTATCAGAGTGACACCGACTCGACTAACAACAGCTATAAACTCCGTCTTCATAACCTACATGTTACCAATATAAAGGTAACGGTGAAACAAGTAAAGGGTGAGATACTCCAAAACATATAATTAAAGGCATGATAATATATATATATATATATATATATATATATATATATATATTCGGAATTATAAAGGGTATAGATAAATAAGTGCATTCCAACACATATCAAAAACTCACTTACTCTTATCGTCATTATAATGTGTATAATCTACACTTTGTCGCCATAACCTCATCGTCATAAATCATCACAACAACACATAAATGTTCATCACCACGAAATCATCACAAGTTAATACGTCACTAATCAACACGACAATCATAAACAACAACATCAAATAACAACATCAAACAATGCTAATAACATAAGCAACATAAATAAAATCATCACAAATTGGCTAAAGCCCATTGTCGCTTTTGGCATAAAAGTCCATCGTCACAACATCATCACATCATATTTGCATTAGGCATTTCATCAAAGTTAAATCATCGCAAAACTCATCATTTATATTCATGAAATTATCAAGTCATATTCAATTCGTGTTCATCATAAAGATCATCACCAAACAAAGCATCATATATCATTGCAATTCAACATCATCCATCAATTAAAACTCACGCCAAACAACTCAAACATAAACATAACTGACTCCATGAGACACGACTATGTTATGCATGTGGTACCCGTCGCTTTGTCCATAATTAGGAACACTTGGCATAAAGCCCATCGTCTCTTGGCATAAAAGCCCTCGTCGCCAATGCAATGTATGTGACTCGACAATAAAACAACACAACAAAAACATCATCATCGCTCATCAAGATTGGCATAAAGCCCACATCGCTATAATTTATCCACATCAAGATAAATATATCATCGCATCATATTTGCATTATGCAAAACATCACCAATAATTCATCATCATCAAAAATCATGCATTCACAAATCGGAAGCATTTATTAACAACATCAATATAATCATGACATCATCATGTACAAAGACATATATCCTTACATCGCATATCATCAAGTATTCATTGATAAATACATCGTCGCAAACATCATGTTTAATCACACCACATCATTATCAATTCATTCACTAAATTCCAAATACAGAAAAATAGTCAAACACCTATAATCGTCGCGAAAGCTATTCCTAATAACTGGCATTAATCATAATCGTCAACCTCGCTATCGGATTGTCCCTACGTGTCTTAACTCGACTAAAACGCAATCTGATTCAATCTAACCGTAATTTGGCCTATTTCGGGTCGTCTCGTAAAAAATCGTAATTTCGAAAAACTAACCTCACCACTACGTTCTACACGCCGAACTTAGCTAGCACGTCAATTTTCGTTGAATTCGGAGCAACTTGCTCCGTCATCGAATTTACCGAAATCGGAAAATCGGAACATAATTGGGTTCCAAATTTAATTGGCTAACTTATGTCCTAATTATATTTCATTAATACCAACTAGTGGTATATGGAATTAATGGAATTGAATGAAGACAGAAGCTAATTATGCAGGAAACCATTATGCAGAAAAATAGAACTTCCAAAATACAGAAAATGGCACGAAACGGTTTCCTCCTGCTACCACTCAGGGACGGACGTCCCAAGCCTCTAATGGGAAGGAGACGGGCGCCATGCAAGTGGGGACGGTCGCCCCTCAGTGGATGTGGGCGCCTCCCCTTGTCCATCCTCTCCGATTCGTCTCTTTCCACGGTTTTGCACAAACACAGTTTTCTGGTTTTTCTTCTAACAGTTTACAGCTTTCTTTTCTTTTTCATTTCCATTTTATAATTTCCATTTCTACTACTAGCAATGAAACACACCCATAATCCCTACTCCTAATCCATCTTTTCTAAACTATTTCAACAACCAACCAACCAAAACCCTATAAACCAACAATCAATTTTTCCCCAAATCCAAAATACAACTATCAACCCTAACTATATGATATGGAGAATCAAACCCCGTACCTCTAGTGCTTGGATGATTACAAGATGCTTCAACAAAATCCCAACCTCATGCTTGTTCTTGCTCTTCTTCTTCTTCTTCTCAAAACCCTCTTTTTCTCTCCATGTTTCTATGTTGGGTTTGGTGTTGGAAAATGGAAAGAAAATAGGAAAATGGTTTACATGTATTCTTACTAGCAACAAGGGTGCATACCCAATCCCTTCAATTACTCCCCACACCCTAACTTATTTTTACAAATTAATACCTTAATAATATCTAATAATATTATTAACTCAATTAATTAAAATAATTTCGGGAAATTAAATATCGGTCCGAATAATATTTTACCGAACCGAACGAAATAAAAACTGGATTGAACGAAACATCGCCAAATATATTAATAGATATATCGATTAATATAAATATTCTCGTCGCAAAATAAATATCGATCGGTAACTCGAAAATATTAATATAATATAATATTAATTAAAACGGGCGTTACAAAGGTTGTCTTGAAAGTAGTGAATGAGAAATTGATGATTATCGTTGTGAGTAGACATCTTCCTAGCGTACATCACAAGATGGCTTAGTGGGCAAGAGTTGCCTCTGTATTTATCAAAGTCGGGGACTTTTAACTTTGTTGGTATTCTTACATTGAGAACCAGACACATATCATAGGGATTTTTCGCAAACAAATCATTTCCACGGATTGTTTTGATCTCTAACTACATCTTATTGAACTATTCTTGGAGATCTTCCATACGACCACGTGAATCAATGTTGTCGCCAAGATCATGATAAACTTTATTGTTCGTATAAGGAATAGTGTGAACCACATGAGTTGAATTTGTCACAATTGGTTGAGAAACCGACATAGTGACTTGAGGAAAGGTTACTCCGGGCTGCGAAGTAAATGTTGAATTCTGCAAAGTAGGAACCTCAGTTGTGGGTGCCTGTACTTCAGAAGTATTTTGACGAAAACCTACGTCGAAGTTGAAAGGCATTCCCCAAGGGTAACCCTCTAGCATAGTGAAAAGCGGATTACTAACTACGACAGCAGAAGCTGGAGTAGTAGTGATTTCTAAAATCATTGTCGCTTGAATTTGACTGTTAGGTGGTGGTTGCTAATTTTGTGCAGCTACCAACGAGCTTACCAAAACACTGAGTCTTTCCACTTCCTCCTGAAGTGTGGTTACTGTACCACGAAGCTCAATATTCTCTTGTTTGAAATCTTCCATTACTTTCTTTCTATTTGCACGAGTATTGTATCTGTGAGTTGACTGTGAACACAGTCGAGAAACTCTAAGACGCGACATCTTGATGATCTCTGGAGAAAATTCCAAAAGATAAGACTCTAAATAAAAAAATCGAAATGCAAAGATGATGCATGATTATGGATTATCTTTGCATGATGATGCATGATTAGAGACATGTTTCAAACCTTAAAACATAGGCCCATTTGACAAAATTTCAAGATTACTCAAATTGTAGTTCATGCATTTCTTCAAAATTGTCAAATTTGCATCAATCATATCTTGCTCAATTCTCAACATTTGAGGATGATCTTGGACTTTTTAGAAATATTAAGATGTCCTCTAAAACATATCTTTGGTTTTATCTCACTTGAAGTTTCCATGTTCATGTACATTTCTTCGAGAAAAGATGACTTTTTGTTGACTTTTGAAAAGACCTATAATGTATAGAATTGAATTTCCTTTAAAATGAGCTTTGGTTGAGGAATTTCTAATGAAGTATGTGAAAGTTATGTTGACATCACTTCAAAATAAATTACATCGATATTAATGCCTATATTAACTCCTTTTAAACTGAGCTAAATAGTATTGGAAGTATGACTATTTGAATAGTTTCTAAATCAAGGTAAATCTGATGGAATCTCCCTAAAAATATTGCATAAATCAAATATGGTGCCTACAACCATTGCTTGGTCTAGAAACACAATGGTTGAATGAAATATTGATCCTAGCTGAATATGACCAAGAATCTTCACCGAGTTTATTTGTAAAATATCAATATTATTTAAAAAAAATTAAAAAGTAAAAGAAAATTGGAAAATAAATAATGAACAACAAATACAGCTTAAAAGTTAGATTAGTAGGTCTAAAACCGCTACACTTGTTGTCATTTAATCCAACTCGTCCTTTATTTAAATATTTTATTGCCCTTAATTTTGTAAGGTGTTGCGCTGTGTGCCTGGTTGTCCTGTCCTAGGTAGGACACTATATATAAATTTAAAAGGAGATGGATGAGAGTATTAATAAATCAAAACTTTTAAAATTTTATCTTTGTTTCTTTTAAAATGTCAAAATATTTCTTTAAAAAAAATTTTATCTACATTTTCATCTTTATTTTTTATCTCTTCGTAATTAATAATGATTTTTAAAATTTAGTGAGATGATTAATAATGGTTTTAACGACGATTTATAACTTAACAAATTAACAATAATTTTAACAATTTTAACGATAATTTTAACATTAAAGACTAAAAATATGAATGAAAGTTTTTTAAAAATCATTATTTAAAGTAAGTATTTTGAAGGACTAAAAACATGATTTAAAATATTTAGGAGAATCCTAAACATATTTAACTTATATAACTCAAAGAATATAATTTGTATTTTAATTGATTTAGAAATTTATAAGAAGTGATACCACAATTTATCTGATATGTATTAAACGATCAATCATTTTTGCACTAAATATAAGCTTTTTATTTGATGATCAGCATAAAAAACACATAATTTTAAATACTAATAGATTATATATTTATTTATGAAAAAAATTTAGATACAATTTATTAGATATAATCTTTTACTATATATTTCAAATGAATCTTTTCTTCATGTTCATTCTTATCGAATGACGTTCCCTTTATTGCAACCAAATGAAATTCATTAATCCAACCAAAGTTCTCTCTTATTTTATAATTTTAGGCCACACAATATAATAAGTTGAGATTTAGGTTATTTCTTAGAAAATTTACTCTAATAACTTATATTAATGAAATTTTTTCATATAAAATATATTTTTAAAATTATATGTTATTCTAAAACTTTAATGCATTGAATCTATGCTGCTTTTTACTTTAAAATTTTTTAATATTTTCTTTTTCATCAAATATGAGCATCATTACTCACACATGAGATATCAACAACTTACTATTAAAAAATAACTCATTTAAACAAATGTTTTTGGCTTAAAAGATGATTATTTAGTAAATCTTGATATTTATTTACGTATTTAATTAATTGATATATTATTATGTTATTTTTATATAACATATACTAAAATTAATGTTAGTCAAAATTAATTGATATAATTTTTTTAAACTGAGTTACTTTTTATATAACATCATAATTATGTATTGATAAAAATCCAGTAAATTAAAATATTAAATAAAATCATCAATAAATTAAATTCCTCTTTAAAATATATTTATAAAATAGAAAAATTTGACAAACACATAAAATAAAATCAATGTCATCTTTAAAAAATGGTAAAAATACAAACTTAAACACAAGAGAATGAGTAATTTTCACTACCTAACTATTATCAACAACAGATATAAAATATTATATTCTCTTTCATATTTTGTCACTCATCTTTTAATCTAAAATCTACTTGATCTTTCTTTTTACTAAACTTCAAAATAAAGACTTGTAAACTTTGTTATATATCATCCAATAATTAATTATGAATCATTACTTTTGTATTTAAATTAGTTTCAACCACTTTCCTCTTTCTTTTTTTATGATCACACACGTTTTTGACGAGAAAAGAAAATCATGTACGAATATTTTATTTAAGAATATCAAATAGTAATCTTAAAGAAAAAAAACTAAAAAAAAAACTTTAACCAATTCAATTTTGTAATAGATTATAGCTCAATTAAATTTATAAAAATTTAAATATCCGATCAACATCAATTTAATTTAGTAAAACATTAAAGATTAAATATATTTTTGGTCCCAATAAATTACTAAATTTTATTTTTAATCCTTAAAAAAAAAATAGGCCACCGCAAGAAAAATGCTCTATTTTCACGGTCAATTATTTGAGCTTTAACTACGGACAGTATTTGACCATCACTAAAACATAAAATAGTGGTAAGAAATATATTATTATTATTATATTATTTCACATAATACTGATAAATTTGATTAAAAAAAATTAATTAAGATAAATGTCTTTCACAATTGGTCGAAATCCTGATCAATTAATTTGTTCACCCTCTTCTGAATCTCTTAATAACTCTTAAATCGACGACCCTCGTTCTTAATCTCTCAAACCCTAAATCGTTTGCTCTCAATTCCCCAATCCCTCGATCGCGCACTCGCAATCTCTCAATCGCGCACTCGCAATCTCTCGATCAAGAGCTTTTGAAGCTGGTACCTTCGATAATGGTGAGCTGGAGGTTTCAGTACATAGACCGCTTCATGAAGGAGGCTTTGTTGAGAGTTCGTTGGTAGAATCGGAATCGATCATTTCACCTCTCATCAACGCCGCGAGCTGCGATGTATTGAAGATCTCCGATCCCGCTGTTGATGCTGTCTAGCAACTCATTGCTCTCGGTTACCTCCGACGGAAGACGAACGCTTCCAGAGAGCAACTTTTGGCAAGTTTGATTGAATATGTGTGCAAGTGTCATGATCTAGGTGTGATGAGGCAATGGAGCTTTTGGTTGTGAAGACGCTTTTGTCAGCTGTAACTTTGATTTTGCTAAATATTCACGGTGATTTTTTGCATTTGATTTTGAGGACATGTTATGATATCTATTTGGGTAGTAAGAATGTGGTGGATCAAACTACAGTGAAAGCGTTGTTAATTCAGATGTTGGTGATTGTGTTTAGAAGAATGAAAGTGGAATCGTCTACGGTTCCAATTCATCATATTGTCGTGGCTGAATTGATGGATCCAACCGAGAAATATGATGTTGATAGCTCCATGACACAGTTTGTGCAGGGTTTTATAACCAAGGTCAGAGTATGTACAATACAACTTTGGAGGATAGGAAAGGGGAGCTGGTGGTCGGAGAGGTAGTTTAGAGGGAGAGATGCAGATTTGCAATAAGCTGAGGAGAGATGCTTTTTTGGTGTTCAGGGAACTTTGTAAGTTATCTATTAAGACACCCCTAAGAAGGCCTCAGATGATCCTCAGTTGATGAAAGGGAAAATTGTGGCTTTGGAGTTGTGGAAAATTTTGTTGGAGAATGTCAGAGCTGTCTTCAGATTTAGTGAAAGGTAGAGTAACTTTCTGTGTTGATATACTATTTTTTAAAATGAGATAACAGTCCTTTGGGATAATTTAAAAGTATGTAATATGTTGGTATATAATTTCTATCTTATGCCCTAAATGACGCTTGCTATATTATTAGTCAATCAGTTGTCATATATATTTTTTGTTGCAAAATGTTGCAAGTTTCAATATAATATTGCTTGCAATGTGTTTTTTCATTTTATTATTCTTTGTTTTTAAGCAAAGGGATTTCCTATATATCCAAAGGAAGTCACAGTTCAAGTTCAACTATTATTATTGAGAAACGGGGATTGTTTAGATTAAAAAACTGGTTTTTCCAAAAGAAACCTCTTCCTTGTTGAGGATGATTGAGAAAATATCTTGGTTGTTTTTGCTTTATCTAAATGATTGTGAAAAAAAAAATCAAATTAGAATATGATCCCAAAATGAACATGAATAACTGTTGGCAATCATAAGAAGTCAAGTGAGTGTCACAGTTAACCTGATAAACCCAGAATGAACATGAAAAATCTAGTGTTATATGTAAATATATTGGAATGATGAATGCATATGCACATGTTAGTAGCTTTTTATTCAATGTTATTTAACAATGAGTAGCTTTCTCTTCTTCTCATTAATGGAATATCTACCGCCTGTAATCCAAGATAAACTATTCCACATTTTCAGGTTAGAGAACTCTACTCAAACATAAGGTGGCATGATATTGAGAATAACCATCCTCTACATGTACTGGACAAGGAATCTAGAAAATCATCCAAGCTGTTCAAAAAAGCAATTGTGCGTAGGAAGTTGCCAGATGGACAATCTGTGAAATATCTTCTAGATTTTGGGAAGAGGAGGGCTATTCCATATATTATTACTAAACATGGTTCTTTATTGGTGGAGGAACCCGAAATTTAGAGGAAGAAGTATTGGCTGAACGAGTCTTATGTTCCTTTACGTTTTGTAAAGAATCTTGAGGAAAAAAGAATCGTCCGCAAGTCCAATAATAAGAAACATGGAAACATTCTTGGGATTGATAGAGTAAAGAAGGCTCCTTAAAAAAGGGGGTTTTCATATTTGTTTTCTAGAATGGAAAGATCCACTTGTTATCCGTGTGAGCATTGCAAAAAAGATGTTCCAATCAGGTATTTGCAGTATTCACTTATCTGTACATGTTTTCAGGATTTTCTATTTCATCTTTTTCATGGGTTTTTTGTCTTAATTTAGTTGAGTATTAGACTCATATTTTCTTAGTTTATGACGGTATTCCTTTCTTTAGTAGCCAAATCTTCTTTTACCAAATATCATTCCAAAATTGATATTTGATTCATAGTTCAATCTTGGATACTAGTGGTATGTAAGAATTATATAGTTGTGAAGTAAATTTCCTTGTATTTTTTGTTTGTTTTTGACTCGCCTAGAATTAATATTAAAACTCATTTAATGATTAGTATAATATTTCCATTTTACCATATATTACCTATTTGTTATTCTTCTATTAAAACTCATATAATGCTTTTCCTCTTCCTCATCAATTTTGACTTTCAGCCATTGAATTATCTATTTTGTCTCTTACCTATTTGTTATTCTTTTATTTTTCCATTTTTAGCCTATAACTTATATCTCACCAAATCTGAAATTGGTAATGTCAAGTGTTGATGAGAAAAACATTTCTTAATGTAAAAGAAGTTCATACTTTCGTGTTCATTTATTCATTTGTGGAGTAAGCAGTTTGGATTTGGGGTATAGTTATTAATTTAGCTCATTTGGTTTTATTGATCCTTTTTGCTGTTGTAGATTGAACGTGATGCTGGTCGTATGGTTGATTGTAGAGCTAGGATGAATTTCAGTTCTTTAGGGGCTTGTACATTGGCCAGTATAGGGCGCCTTCCATATGTGAGACTCCTCCGCCTTCTGCTACTTTGGAGAGCGATGTCGATTTTGACACCCTCTGATTCAAAAATTCCCATCTTCCATTTTCCAAGGAGTTTCCTGCTGACTAACAGACTCTTTGCTCTAATTTAACACATGTCATTGTAAGCATGAAGAATAACCTTCTACTGAGGACACTAATGATGCATGATGTCAACTAGGAGAGGCGAGATACGAATGAGATAGAGAAAAAGGCAGAGCTCCAGAAGTATGTGGACGTCTATAATGAGAGTCAGAGGCAGTTGAAAGACCTCTAGAAAGACAAGGAGATGTGGGACGAGAAGATGGCAGATGTGAAGGCCAAGGATAAAGAGATCTCCAATGAGAAAAAAATAACTACATGAACTCGTGGTTATAACACCCCAGACTGCCTTCAGGATTACTAGCTGACCCCACAAATCAATGCATGTCTTATCAGCATGTTTTGGCCTCACCCGCACACTTTGCTAGAAACTTCCCAGAAGTTCACCCATCCCATAATTGCTCCAAGTCAAGCACGCTTAACTGTGGTGTTCTTATGAATGAGCTACCAAAAAGAAGTTGCATTTTATTGGTATAGGTAGTACCAATTAATCCTTATAAGACTCCTTCAACCATGTAGTCTCATATGTGCACATCCTCAGGATCTCTCTCATTCCGATGTGGCGACCACTCTTAGCCCTCTTCGACCTCGAGTGTTACATGCGGTGTAACCACCACTGTCTTTTTTGACCTCGGGTGTTACAGTGGTGCCACCCCCATTTGCCAACAAGAGCTATAAAATAAGGTTGCAGAGCTTACTGACTAGGTGATATCTATTTTTGGCGTCTACTTTGAGCGCACCAAATAATGTGTTTCATACCTTTACCCCAAGTTGTATCTAATTCAAATGTACTTCCTCAAAATCGTTTGTGGTGATCAACTAGTGGATCAGAAGGCGATGACCTCCCTACTAGATGAAGTGAGAAGATTTTAGTTTTTTAAATATATTTGAGTTTGTTATTCCTCTATGTCAAAGAATATAAATCTTTTTTCTAACATCTGCGTAGTTAATTCTGTTGGGCTGTCATTAAAATAAACCCTACTCAACTAATATTTTGAGGTAGAAAAGCTCTCACTTCATATGATTCCATCAATTACCTTGTACATACACTTCTGAATTTAGCTTATTGTGTCTAAGGAGGATTCATTGAATCAGCCTGGATGGAGGGTATGTAGTCAGAGTCCGAGAATGTTCTCGGGTGGACCTAGAATAAAGCCCAAAAATAAAGTGAAAATTGACGATAATACCTACTTTCTTACTAGACACTTAGGCATGAATTTGAGATTAGTATTGTGTTTCTGGACCTTCTGTTGGTAGCACTTCTGGGCATCCAGAAGTTAGAACTTTTGGAGACAACACTTTTGGGGATCCAGAAGTTGGAACTTCTGGAGATGGTGCTTCTGGGGATCCAGAAGAAGTTGGAACTTTTGGAGATGGTACTTCTGAAAACGGTACTTCTGGGGATGGTACTTCTGGAAACCCAGAAGTTCGAACTTCTGGAGATGGTTCTTCTAGGGATCTAGAAGTTCGAACTTCTGGAGATGGTTCTTCTAGAGATCCAGAAGTTGGAACTTCTGGAGATAGTACTTCTGGGGATGGTACTTCTGGAAACCCAGAAGTTGGAACATCTGTCAGAGACGCCGGGAGAGAAGCTCCGGTCACCACTTTTTGCAAAACCTACGAAAACAAACAGAAAGGCAAAAACAAAATGTCCAGATTCAATAATTTGACCCTTGCGAACACGATGGTGGGGTTCGTTCATCCTAAAACAGCCCGTAACTATGATTTTGAAACTCAACAGTTCATTTTCCCTAGCCATGACAATTAATGATTTGGCCACCAAACCTTGCAAGCGATGGATGAAACCTGTCTTATTTGATCCCAGGAAGACGTTAGTGGTGTTAGTTTCGATTAAAACAAGCTATAAATTAAAATACGATTTTGAAATATTTACAAACGGGGTGAATGCATGTTGGATGATTCAGCGAGCATGAACTATGTACAAGGGTGTATTCTTACCTTTACCTACCTCAGGAACACGACTGGATGATTGGAACGGCTTGAGGGTGGCTGGAAATAGGGTTTTGAATTTTTCAAGTTTCTTGGATTTTTGTAAGAATGAGAGTTGTTCTTGAGGCTAGGGTTTTCTCTTACCGTCTCCTTCGTGATCTGAGCTTGTCATGTATTTATAGGAGTGTGAATTAGGTCAAGCATAATTGGAAAATACTTTGCCTTGAATGGGAAAATATTTGATTTGGAATTTTCATCAAATCTTGCCTTTTTTTGAACAAATCTCCATTAAGTCTCTTACCAATCAATCAAATTTCGAAATAATCAAATCCCCTGGCTTTCTTGGATCTCAAGAATGAGAGAAAATAAATCTTATATTTAATATTTGATTTTATATCTTTTTATTTTAGTTAAATTGGTTTTAAATGAATAAAATCCAAAATAAATAAAAAAATAAAAGATAAAAACGTGGCCTTGGGCTTGAAGATTCCCATTCATATGAGAAACAAGTTTGAACCAAGAAAAGTTAGGCCCATTTAGAAAAAACTTGATTTTTTCAAGTATTTCTCTTTATGCACCTCCTCAAAAATGCTCAACTTGCACAACTTGTATCTTGCTCAATTTTTAACATTTTTGGGTGTTCTTGGACTTTTTAGAGAGCTCAAGATATCCTCTAAACATCCTTTTTGGTTTCATCTTTATTGATGTTTCCATGTTCATGAACACTTCTTTGCAAGAAGATGACTTTTTGTTAACTTTTAAAAGGATCTGTAATGTTTTGATCCATAACTTTCAAATGAAGCATTTCTAGCCAAAGCTTGTGATACATGAAGTTGTAGAGAATTGAATTCCATTTAAAATGAGCTTTGGTGGAAAAATTTCTGATCAAGTATGTGAAAGTTATGTCTGGTCAAAGTTCTGTTGACTTTTGTTTGAAAATCCCTAATTTAGAAACTTTGACTTTTGATCAAATCTTGACTTTTCTTGATCAACCCTTGATCAAATGATGGATATTACTTCAAAATATTGGATTTGACAAAAAATTATGAAGTTTGACTGTATGTTGACCACAGTTGACTTTTTGTCCAATACAGCTGATTTTCAACCATCTGAGCAACTGGATGAGCAGTTTTTGAAGCATATGATGAGGTATGA
Source organism: Vicia sativa (assembly GCA_021764765.1). Lineage (NCBI taxonomy): Eukaryota > Viridiplantae > Streptophyta > Magnoliopsida > Fabales > Fabaceae > Vicia > Vicia sativa. The sequence goes on from CM038793.1 coordinate 69,670,913, forward strand.
TGACCACCTAGAGCACTGGAAATCCATCTTGACTTGAGAGGAGCAAAACCCTAGTTTGGATTGATTGCTTAGTAGAGGGTTTGTCTGGTAAACCCTTGTGAAATCCTTGAGTATGGAGTTGTGGATTGTCTTGAGAAGTAGGAGGGCAAATTTTGGGGTATAACACCTATTCATATCATCAAATCTAGTTTTTCTCATCAAAATCCCCAAATCCCCAATTCAATTTGAGTGAAAAAAAACATAGAAATTTATATACCCAATCCTATAGCATGTTACTAATCACTACCCAATAACATACAAATGAATAATAATGAAGATTATCCCCCTTACCTCTTGAATATTCTCTTCTTCTCTTCTCTCTTCCTCTTCTCTTCTTTTCTCTTCTTTTCTCCAAATGAAAAATCTAATATATATTCCTCTCAACCCTTACTAACTAGTAAACTCTAGTTTGGGCTTAGAAAATAACACCTCCTTATTACTTCTATTCATTATAATTAGGCCCAACACCAAAAATCTTATTTCTAATCATAAACTCAATTATTCAAATAACACATATATTCAAATAATCCAATTATTCATCAATTCACACTATTTAATTAATTATCATATAATATATAAAATAATTAATAATTAATAAAAAACTATTAAAATTTGGGATGTTACAACTCTCCCCCACTTAAAAGATTTTCGCCTCGAAAATTACCTCAAGCAAACAACTCAGGATACGAATCCTTCATCTGACTCTCAAGCTCCCAAGTCACATTACCATTTGCAGGACCTCCCTAAACCACTTTCACTAAAGCGATTTCCTTACCTCGAAGTTGCTTAACTCTTCGATCCTCAATATGCATCGGTGATGTTTCAACCATCAAATTATCTCTTACTTGCACATTACCTAACAAAATAACATGAGAAGTGTCCCCCATATATTTCCTCAATTGAGATACATGGGACACATCATAGAGATTATCAAGTGATGGCGACAAATGTATATGATAAGCCACTTCACCCACTTTCTCAAAAATTTGATAAGGACCAATAAAATGCGGAGTCAATTTTCTTGACTTCAAAGCTCTACCAACACCAGTTACAAGAGTAACTCTCAAAAATACATGATCTCCTTTATCAAAACTAAGATCCTTTCTTCTCTTATCATGGTAACTCTTATGATGACTCTAGGTAATCTTCATCTTCTCTCGAATCATCTTAATCTTATCTGTAGTTTGCTGAACTATCTTAGGTCCGACCACATCACTCTCACCAGATTCATACCAACATAAAGGCTTCCTACACCTTCGTTCATACAAAGCCTCAAATGATGTCATTCCAATACTTGAATGGAAAATAAGTTAGAAATATCTCCACAAAGGTCAACTCAACAATCCCCGCAGAGCCATCTCTCTCCCTAGAAATATCAGCTCTCACTAGATGGGTTTAGTGAATATTGTACCCGAATTAATTGTCAATTCAAATATTGTAGAATTTGGTGTCTAAAAATTCTATTGGCTTCTCTATGCCAAACTAATAGTTGGGGATACCTTATCATCAACTACTCTAGATGGCATCTTTAAGCCCATCTTCGACCATATATGGTCATCTCTCCGCCCAGAGAATGCTACATATCTAGTTAAAAATCAATGCATACCAATAATCGCATTCAAAGAGGAACATAGAGTCTAACGTACGACTCACTCCCCAACATCAGCTTCTCCAGATGGTATCTATAAGCCCATTCCAATGCATCGTCAATTGACGATCTCATTACATACACCAGCGAGTGCAAATTTTCAGGTGTACTCGAGTGTTCAATCATCTTCTACCTTCAGGTCATGAAAGGAAAACATACCAATCTAACCATTCTGGTACAAGAAGATTGATCAGGGGCAACTGTTATACCACGAACTTTGCCCTCTTACTTTTAAGGTCAAGATACATCTCCATACTCAAGAATTTCTCAAGGGTTGACCAAACAAACCCTCTCCTAAGCAATCAACCCACAAATAGGGTTTTTCTTATTTCAAGAAAAAATCAATTTCGCTTGTGATTAAGTAAACTGAAATTAAAATTGTGTTTATGATTATGGAGTGTGTGGTTGTTCATAGGTTTAAGCTTATCTTATGTCAGTGAATAATAGGGTTGAGCTGAATAATGTCCTGTATTTTTAATTATATTTATTCATAGTAGCATGTAGTAGTAATGTTAAATCAGATAGAGAAAATCCATAAGTTAGAAAATGACAAATTTATATGATTTATGGAGATGTTTCATACATAGTTGTCAAAATAGCGACGTTATGTTTTATCAGAATTTAAACACTATTTTTAGTGTTATATAGAGAAAATTCATCAATTTGTTTAGACTCAGTATCTACAATAAGTGTTTCATAGATTTTATCATTGGAAACAATTATATTTGAAGTATTATTGTCAAGAGTTTTGGAATCAGTAGCTACTGAGAAGAATTTTTTACTATGTTTTTCTATTACCTTGAAACTTTTCTCATTCTGATTCTGCCATTCTTACATAATCTTTTCTGGTTTTCATGTTTTCTTTTGCCATATGAGTGGTTTAATAATGTATGTATTCCAATAGTAAGTACATTAGAACCTCCAGTACTGCATCATATTCAGTCACACTCACTTTTCCAATCCAATTATTTGAACACTTATAGCGTGTTTGGAAACACTTTTAGTTCAACAAAAACACTTTTGGAGAGTAGACCATTGTTGCACCCCAAAATTTGCCCTCCTATCTCGATTTTATCTGGCTTAGGCTTCACATTCATCTGCATGCACGTCCATTAGGTCATTAACATTAAACAAACATTCATCCATTGCATATGCATCATTTCGTCGTATTTAAATTGATCAAAAGTCGGTTTAAATCGATATCTGCACCGTTTTATAGTTATAAAATACCCGATATTTCACTTAATTCCTTTTTATCTCCTTACCTGTTTATTGTATCGTTTTAAGTTGATTATATGTCGATGATATCAATATTTTGGTTTTATAAACAAACTGCTAAAAACAATTCGACACTGTACGAAAATTAGTGGGAAAAATATTTCAAACTTTCGCCTCTAACTCACTGCTTTATGAATCTACGTGTCACGTAGATCATGAAAATGTGATCTCTCTAATTTTTCGATACATTTTCGAAGTTTTGTTTTTAACCGTAAGTGTTTTAAAACCGGGTATTCTTCATTATTGCTTTATTTCAATTTTAATATATTTCGATAATTTTTCTTTAATCCTTGATACCCGTAATTTATTTTAATATGTTTATTTTATTTTTTTCGGATAATTTATTGTCCGAATTTTTATCATTTTAACAATTTTAGGTGTTCACTTTTTTATCTCTAAAAATCAAACAAAAAATACTATTGGGCTTATTAATTTTTATCAATTTCATTTTTAGGCCCATTTTATGATTAAGGGTAATTTTGGCATTTGAAAAAAATATGAAAACCCTAATTTATTGGGTATATATATGTGTTATGTCTTTGTTACAAAGGGGGGCAAAATTTGGAAGGAGGAACAAACGAAAGCATGAGGCGGATCTGAAAATTAGAGAAAAAAAATAACTTTTCTCTTCATTTTGATACAACGGTTATCTCCTTCAATTGTTTCCTTCATCATCTTCCACCCTTACCCATCTTCTTCCTCTCAACCTTCTACTTCCAACGCCTCCATTCACATTACTACTCATACATCACTCAAAGCCACCCTCCACTGTAATCTCACCCTCGTTTAGTATCCGCCGTTCTCTCATTTGCCTGTTTCTCTCAGTAGCTCTCACAGTAAAACCCCTTCGTAGCTCCTCCTTCTACACCCTCACAACTTTGTTTCCACGCAACATACCTCCATCCATCACTACCTCCAAACCTCACCGCACCACCCAAGCAACATCATCCAACAACCTTACTCCCATCTTCATCCAACCTCGAACAAACCTCCCTTCTTCATCCGTTTCACCCTCATCCAACTCCTCGCCAAGCCCTCTGTCTCATCGTAGTTTCCTCCATTCTCAACACCACCGTAACCCCAACCTTCCACTTACCTCCGTTCATTCGTTTCTCACTTCCACGGAACCCTCTCGAGCGATTACTTCCCTTGACCACTTCCATCTCACCTCTATCGCCTCCGTTCACCAACACGGAACCTTGACCGTCGCGACCCAATCATCACCTCAACTCCATCGCGCTTTCAACCATCGCATAACTCTCCAACCCTCGTCAACCTCGCCGCCTCCATGACCATCGACTTGACTCAATTAGTTTCAAACCATAAGTCTGGTTTACGCTACGAATGTTTGAGCGGCGATCTTGACACAAATTCAAATTCCATTCGTTCGACATTTTGGCACTATTACGTAAGTTTCGACACCTGTTATATGGATTTGAAATTATGCTATTGAGTTTTATTACTTGTTCAAACTGTTTGTGTTGTATGATTTATGTCAAACAATCGAGGATTATTAATGTTGGGATACTATGTGGAGATTCTGTCTGAAATTATCTCTAACTGCGGTTGCTATGTTCGCAACCATCGTGTTCACAATGTGTTGGTTACGATTAATCTAGATTGTCATGTTTACATTTACATTTGAGTATCGGTATCTTGTTGTTTCATTCTAGTTCCTAAGTGTGAAGTCATATTGTATCTTGATGTTTTGTATTATGATTGTAATTGACAAATATTGCTAAACATTACACGTTTTGAGGTTCCGAAATCGATTATTGATTTAGTTTCGATGATGGTTTATTGATTAACGCGTTACTCGCGTGTAAATCTAACCGAGAAACTTTGATGCGTTATAATGTTTGTTTCGATGAAGGTTCAATGTTTCGTGATTATTCACGAAGAAACTAACCGAGAAACTGTTGGAACATCATCTTGTTTGGTTCTTTAAATTGAAAGAGGGTTTTGACGTAAATCTGTGATACGGTCGATATCGTTTCGATTCATGTTAAACATGGATGGTGATAAGTGTGTAGTTTCGATGAAGGTGATGAGGATGCCACGTTAATCGTGTGTAAGTCAAAACCGAGAAACTTATGTAGCGGCTGCCCGACTTTGTTTTGTTTGAATTGTAATCAATTTTCTACGCGCAAGTGTATATGGCTGTCCGGATTCTAACATCATGTTTGAAACTTCAAATCGATCTTGTTTTGCTTTCTCTTTGAATTTAATTGAAAACCATGAGTTTGTTTATACTTGTGTATCGATGTTGATTTCGTCTTGGTGCTTAATTCACTTGAAAGTGATTTTTGATGATGTTTCGAGTTGATCTCAATTCATAAGTTTTGTGTTGGATGTCGTGGAATCACACCGTAAGGTAAGAACCTCTTTGGATCTCTTTGAGAGGATTTTCTTGAGTAAGTTTTGTATATGCATAGCGGCTGCCCGGGTTGGTAAGTGGTTGATAATGCAAGTTACCTTCGAGTTTATGAAATTTTTGATCGATATTGAGCGTTTGCTTAAGATAATGGTTGCTGCCCGCTTCCCGGTTCATGTGGTTTAAATGTGTTTAGAATTGAATCTTCATGTTTCGAACTTGTAGTGAACAATAGCATGAGGTTATGTGATTTTTATTTCATTTACGAATAACAATACTTGAATGTTCAACCGTTTGGTTCTTGAATCGTCCATACACATCATTACAATTTTGATTTATTTGAGTTGAATCCTAATGATGAGTTTTCTATTATTGTGCTTCCGTTTGCGTTAACTATTTGTTTGAGATGTTTGTATTGAGCACAATGTAAGAAGTTGCTGCCGTTTTTCGGTTTCATCGATTATAACATGCTTCGAATCGCTTTTCTCGTTTTGAACTCGAAATGAAGTTTAGCTTGAACCTCTTTGGTTTTGGTTCGTTTAAATCGAAATGCTTGAATAATCAATTGCTTAGTTCTTCGTTTTGTTCATGTACATTCATTTAATTTCATTCCAACTTCATACCTTGTTTACTAATCACTTTCCGATTTATTGCAATTTCATCTTATTTTATCACACTTATGCTACTAACCAATTTGTTTGTTGTGAAGGCATTCAAGAAAAGTCCGATCATCATTTCCTCTTAGTATATATACTTTTCTTCTTCCAATTACATTCTTATTATTGTTGTTCCATTATTAATATTTAGTAATATCATTTTTATTTTTGTAAATATAAAATACATAATATTTTTGTTATTATATTTAGTATGTAAATATACATATTATTTTTATTCTTATAACTTTATTCATATCCATTTGTAAATAAATTCAATTACATTGTAATTATTATTCTTGTGTTGCAATTTTGAATTTGGAATTTAATTCAACCTTCGAATGAATTTGGATGCAAATATATCTATTCTTCGCATAGTTTTTGTTTGTATCTTGAATGATGTAGGAACCTTCATTTGGTATTCATCCGATGCATCAAGCTTTGTTCGATCTTGAAGACTACTTGAAGCGCATTGCAAGCTATTTAATTATTCAAACTAATTCGATTTGGTTGTAATAGCTTAGAATTTATTTCCTTGTGTGTTCTAATTACCATTTAATTATGCGCTTATCATATTAGAACACATAGCCTCCCCTTGGGCTCCTCATCAAGAAGCAGGTGAACATACACAATGCACACTTGCACACATTTATAGTTTGGTCCTGGGCTTTTCTCTCGACAACTATTCGATCGATTGTTCAATCGGTCGTTTAGAATACTAGTGTCACGCTAGTCCCACTTTTAGGAGCATACATAACGCCACTTTGTATGGGCTCGCTTGTTTTCCTAATCAAATTATTCTATTCATATCGAAACTCTTAAAACACTTTCAAATTAAAATAATTAATTGAACTTGTTTTCTTTCAAAATCAATTTTCTACCAAAACAAAAAACATAGTGCTATGGTATTTAATTAAATTGTTAGAGGTTGACGATTTAATTAAAATGTAAAGTATTTGGGCCATTAGAGGGTAATCCAATGACTTAAATACTTTATTCCATACACTTAAATATTTAAAACACTTTCATATTAAATTAATTAATTGAATTTGTTTTCTTTAAATCAATTTTTCTACAAAACAAACAAAAAACATGGTGCTATGGTATTTAATTAAATTGTTAGAGGTTATGCGATTTAATTAAAATGTAAATATTTGGGCCATTAGAGGTAACCCAATGACTTAAATACTTTATTCCATAACACTTAATAAAAGTGAACTTTGTTTCACCTCACTCTTTTCATAATAAAGATTTTGGATGAGAGATGATCGGTTGACTTCAATCACCAATCTCGAGTATCGAATCGTTAGAGGATATCCCAGCGTTTTGGTACTTGTCATCTACCATTAAAATCAATTCAACCCATTCAAATTCCTTTTCCCCTCATACGCGGTCATCAAAAAAAAAATTTCAATTAAAATCAACACAACCAATCCAAGACATTTTCAACAAGAACTACGGAGTTTTGACTTTCCCATTGCACGAGGGAATACGTAGGCACGCGGTTTCAAAACCGTGTCAAACTCAAAATAATAATAAACAAATCCCGTTTTCTTCTTTCTTATTTCTTGATCATTAATTAGAAGATAGCATTTTTACTTTAAACACACAAACATGCATGAACTAAATGGGTCCCATCGAGTACGATGGACGTAAAGTGCTAATACCTTCCTCTTGCGTAACCGACTCCCGAATCCATCCTTTTTGGTCTTGTAGACCGCCTTATCCGATTTTCGTGGGTTTTATCTATATTTTCCCGTTCTTTCTAGAACAAATAAAATTAGGTGGCGATTTCATTGTTTTTTGAAAATTCATTTAAATGATTTTTGAAAATCGAGTTGCTTCAGTTGGCGACTTCAACTGGGGAATTTTTTTTAAAAATCTTTTTGACTAAGCGAGTCAACCCTAGTTTAGTTCTTCGCATGTTTGTGTGTTTGTTTATCGCTTTCTTCTTTATGCTTATCGATTGTTTATTTGCTTATTATTCTCTTTACTTTATGTATATTATTTTGTTGATATATTGTTGTGATGGGAATTCATGGGCATTGATACATAGATAAGCCCACTACCCAGGCTTCTAGGTCACCTTTTTAGGAATAGAGGGGTTGCGTAGCCTAGGTCCACCTGACTCCATTGTCTTGTTGGCCCGAAGCGAAGACTCCGGCTTAGAGTTGGTCGTTTTAAGGAGGTTCTTGGCCCGCGATAGCGCAGGACATCAATCTTTGGACAAATGACCTATAACTCTAAGTTTGTTCATGTTGTCCTAACCGAGACCAAACACTCAAATTTTGGATTTCAAGCATCCCGTTAAGAGCCGTTTCTTGGGGTATACTTTTACAAATACTATCGCCACGTAGGCCTCTCGCGCGATGATAATATTTGTTAAAAGGGGATCTGAGACTCCGAGAAACATTTAGCAAAAAAACATTAGAACCACCTTGTTCGGGATTATTGGGTAGAAGCCTAGAGCTGTCCTATTGTAGGAGCCCACCTAAATAAGTTGTTCTAATTACCAATACCATCCCTGATTCGCGTCTATGTGAACCTGTTATTATGATCATATTGCATACCATTTGCATCGATCATCATCAAAAGAGTTTATTTCTCTTATCATCCATGCATCATCATGCATTTCATTCATTTCAATCAAAGGACTCATTTCAACTTGGCTTCTTATTCAGAATCTCAAGACTGCAAGACTGATTTCCTTACATCATCGTCATCATGGATCAACTTCAGGCAAGTGTGGATGCAATGAATACTCATATAGATACCCAGATGGATCAATTCATGGAGATAATCCAGAACCTCGCCATTGGACAAGAAGAGTTAAAGCAAGTTGTTCAGAGGTCCGAAGTTGTTGCAATTAATCATGTTAATCCACCAGGTGTTGGTCTTAACCACATGGAGGTCCTTTCAGATCAAAATTTCAGAAACACCGTTCAGATGCATGTTAATGGAACTCCTCACTGTGAGGATATCTTCGAGTCTTCGTTTGACACCTTCAAGTTTCCGATTGGAGAGACTGAATCTGAGAAGAAGCTTCACCTCCTTGAGGAAAGGATGAAAGCTATTGAGGGTCGTGATTCCCTTGGTTTAGACGCTCCTAGTTTGTGCTTGGTGCCTGGTATCAAAATTCCTGCAAAATTCAAAGTCCCCACTTTCGAGAAGTATAAGGGTACCTCTTGTCCGATTGCTCACATTAAAGCCTATTGCAATAAGATGGCTCCCTATGCGGAAAATGACAAGCTCCTCATGCACTTTTTTCAAGATAGCCTCAGTGGAGCATCTCTCGAATGGTACACTCAGCTCGAACGAACTCACATTCAAACTTGGAAGGAATTGGCTGAAGCTTTTGTCAATCAGTACGACTATAATAGGGACATGGCTCCCACCAGAATTCAACTCCAAGGTTTAACTCAGAAGACTGAAGAATCTTTCAAGCAGTATGCGCAGAGATGGAGAGAATTAGCTGCTAGAGTTCAACCTCCTCTTTTGGAAGGAGAACTCATTGAGATGTTCTCCAATACCTCGCAAGGTCCCTATCTGATTGTTAGATATACTTCTAAATTTTCACACCTGGTTGTTGTAGGGGAACGAATTGAGCGTGGTCTCAAGATGGGTAATAGTCAGGATGTTGCTATTATTTCTAAATTTCTAGAGCAAATTGATCAAGAGGCAAGTACAATTTTCGAGGATGAGGAAGAAGCTCCTGTTTACCCTCCATTTCAGATGCCTAATCAAGTAACAAAAGTTAATTCAATTCTGTGTGCTCCACAAATCTGTGCTGAAACTATCTGTCGAACACCCGTTCAGTATGCTCCCCAACAGCAGAATGCTCCTCGAGAACAAGCTTATCGACAAACACGTCAACAGCAAGGTGGGAAGAATCTAATGAGACCAAGAAAAGTGCATGATCCAATCCCCATGCCACGCCGTGAGTTGCTCTCTCACCTACTCCAACATTCTTTGGTGGAGTTAAAAGAGCTCAGGACACCTCCTTTTCCGTATCCTTTGGGATATGATCCTGATGCGTACTGTGAGTTCCATTCTGGGGCACCTGGCCATACAATTGAAGGATGTAATCTTTTCAAAGGCACAGTTCAGAAACTCGTTGATTCCAAAGCAATCACGTTCACTCCAGAGGGCCTCCACATCAATTGAACTCTCCTTTGACTCAGTGAACACCGCGACTACGAAGTACATCTTTTGAAGCAAGAAATCCATACGGAGACTAGTCTCCTCAACATGGAGATTTCTAGTTTCATCTTGCATGCTCATTTGTAATCTTTCTTATTTTGTTAAGTACTTTCTTGTATGCAAAACTTGCGCATTTCTGAATACTAATCATAATGCATTGAATATGTTGTCTTGAATTGATCCATTCGTATTCACTCTTATTTGTTTTACTATGCTTTTGATATTCAACTCTTATTAATAAAGCAACACCTCTGTAGGGAGGATGACGAACAATTTACTAAGAATCTCAAACGGTATGCTTTCGAGTAAAAACCCTGCTAATGATGTACAGGCGTTGTTTCAAATTCCCAAACACCGGAGATATAAGGGAGTGAAACCCTCGTTAACCCCTTTTGAGCCTCGAAGTAGGAGTTTCTTTTCTGTTCAAAAAAAACTCTCATTTTTTAAACCTGGGGCATGGTAGTGTTCAGTTAACCCGATCAAGCATTCAAAAACTCATCAAGAGTGCACATCCAAGGATACAACAATGGTTATCTTTCAAAAGGTCGAGGAAACTCAAAGATGTAATGGTCAACCTTCATCTACCATCAGTGTGCATCAGAAGAGAATGATACCATAATGGTTAACTCTTGCACATCAGTAAAATCAACAGATGACGATACCACAATTGTTATCTCTCATCCGCCAAGGATTCAGCATCACAATCACCTCCAATCAAACAAAGATGGAAGATCACACGACTTGTTCAAAAGAAAAGTGATAAAAAAAAGGTGACAAAAAGCCTGCTAAGTCGAAACTTCATAATAAGTCGCTTAGGCAAAAATGGCAAAAAAAAAGAAAAGAAAATAAAAAAGAAAAGGATTACAAAACAAAATAAAAACCTCAGCACAAAAGAACAAAGGCGTGTGATCAGACACCGAAAGCAAAAGGTGAGTGACTGTCGTGTCCAAGAAACCTCAGTGGTTTCTCAACCGCATCATAAACTTCTCTCAAGAGATGAATGCTCGCATCAAGTTATCTGAACCTAAGATTGAAGAACATCACGGAGAATGGGAGGGCACCAAATATTTTGAGCCTAAAAATCTTTTTTTCTAAAAACCCGTGAACCAGACCACGTTACAACCCTTGAAAGTCCTAATTGAAGCATGGGTTAATTCGAAAGCAAAACTGTTACAAGAATATGGTAACCTGACTCCTAGGAGGCTTGCTAAACATTTGAGTTGGTATCACTCAATCTTTTACAAAAATTCAAAGTTTCGATATCTTTTCAATAAAAGTTTCTTTAACTTCAAGACAAACATAAACTTTGCATTAGAATTATCACTCGTAGAATAAAACATTCTTTGCATATAGATAAGTGCTTAAACATAAAGTAAGCTTGCATAATGAGCATCAGACGGATAATTTGATTGTCCTGAAAGACATATTGCTTCAAGTATCTGATTGAGCACATAACAGCTTTAGTTGAGGAGTAAGGTTATGAAGTAGCCTACTTTCAAGATGTGAGTTAACCACCCTGAGTAGGTGATATTTTCAAAGTTCCGCCAATCTGGAGCAATTATGTCGAGATTCGAAGAATCTCTCCAAGGGCTGAGTAATCAAGGGCATTCATCCGAGCAAGGTTGAAACCCTCTTTACCTTTGGTTAGTCAGGGGCAGTATTTCCAAGTTTATAACATTGGGGCAGATTATCTTGATGGTACAGATCTCAGGAAGCCTTCTCGAGACTATTTTCTTCAAAATCCCTACAGATTGGGGCAAAGCATTATGCAGGGGCATTCCCCCACCTCATAATTAATCAGGTCAAGTCCGGGCGCAAGTTAAACAACCTTTGAGTTTAAATGGCATGTCAGGAAGTCAGGATCGTTATCCTCAGCTCATCAGAGATCTAAGTCTGTGTTGGATTTTCTCCACCAGAAACCAAGGATCTTTATCTCCAATTCAAGTCAGGATCGTTATCCTCAGCTCATCAGAGATCAAGATTTTGTTATCCAAAGATTTTTAAATAAAGAGCGAGATGCGCCTGGGCATCGGTCAACTGACAAAGCTTATTTTCTCTCCAACAAGAGTTATCTATAACATATGTGTGCCCTCAAATGTTATTACTCTTTCCCCATCGCGGAAAAATCGCAAAGAACGGTTTACACCAGCAAGATCATTTTCAAAGGCTCACTTGTGCTAGAAGATGTTGTTAACCCCTCTTATGCAAAAGCTTGTAATCCAGAGCTATCGAAATCATGAACTCTACGCAACAAGATCATCATCCCAGATGAATGTCAATCTCCAAGAGTTACTTCCCCAGTGATGTTGATCATTGAAAGGATACTTCTATTCTACAATCCCCTGTCAGGGTCCAGACTATCATCTCTTTGACAAAGACCGGATGATCTTTATTCAATTCATGGATGGTTGATGTTTCCTCGGCAGCTCACAATTGCCTATAGTCCCAGGCGAAATATTAAAACATGCATCACTGCATTTCATAACATCCTCAAAAAAAACGCGTAGCATTTCCATTGATATGGAGCATTACGCTAAAAAATAATAATCTCAAACATGCATCATTGCATTGCATAGCATCCAAAACATGCGTAGCATTTCCATTGATATGGAGCATTACGCTAAAAAATAATAATCTCAAACATGCATCTAAGCATAAGCCAGATTAAAGTCTTTATCGAGTACCTTTTGCGTCTCCGAAAGTCAATCTAAAAATCCCCAAGTGGTATTCCCAGTCAGAGTTCCCTCAAGAAATTCTTCTTGTTGTTGTTATCTGCATTTTTGACCCCGTGTCGGTCTCTCACATCATTCAAATTCAATTCATTTACCAAGCGTCTTACTTTTTTGCAAATTTTTATTTTGGTATTCTTACCCGTGTTTGCCTCTATCGTTAGAGTGTGAGTAAGAGTCGGTGTCTAACCTTTCTTGCTTCTCGGTTATTTGAGTATCCATACTTGGTGTGTGGTAATTCATATAATTGCCTCTCTTGAAGAATTACACCCCGCCTTTAGCCTGAGGGATATTGTATTTCTTGCATATTTGCAACCTTTCAAAGTCCAACATAGCCTGGCAATCCTCGCTAGAGTCTCTTTTGGTTGGCCTTTTCCCCGTGAATTCGTCTTCGATCGACGATTTTACCATTCCATATATCTTCTCCCGGTGAGTGCTCGATCGGTCTCCTTCTTGTGTGTGTCTAATATCTTTACGACATATATCCCTTTGTTCTCATTTTGATCTGCGGTGCAACTTATTGAAGTATGCTCGTCCAAAGATCTATGAGTTCTTACCTTCGATCTGCGAAGCAACTTATTGAAGTATGCTCGTTCCAAAGGTGCATTTGGTTTCATTTTTGATCTGCGATGCAACTTATTGAAGTATCGCGTCCAAAGATCTACTTCTCATTTTGATCTGCGATGCAACTTATTGAAGTATGCTCGTTCCAAAGATCTATGAGTTCTTACCTTTCGATCTGCGAAGCAACTTATTGAAGTATGCTCGTTCCAAAGGTGCATCGGTTTCATTTTTGATCTGCGATGCAACTTATTGAAGTATCGCGTTCAAAGATCTACTTCTCATTTTGATCTGCGATGCAACTTATTGAAGTATGCTGTCCAAAGATCTATGAGTTCTTACCTTTCGATCTGCGAAGCAACTTATTGAAGTATGCTCGTCCAAAGGTGCATCGGTTTCGTTTTTGATCTGCGATGCAACTTATTGAAGTATGCGTTCTAAAGATCTACCTGTTTTCATTTTTGATCTGCGAAGCAACTTATTGAAGTATGCTCGTTCCAAAGATCTATGAGTTCTTAACTTTCTGATCTGCGAAGCAACTTATTAAAGTATGCTCGTTCAAAGGTGCATCGATTTCGTTTCGATCTACGAGCAACTTATGAAGTATGCTCGTTCCACAGATCTATCAGTTTTCATTTCTAGTCTGCGAAGTCGCTTATTTAAGCGCATTCGTTTCTCGATATACCAAAACCCTGTGCAAAAAAAAAGGGGTAAAAAAAAAATAAAAAAAATAATAATAACATCAAAAAGCATAAATATTTGTTCTTCGGAGCGCAAATTTTTGGGTTCTTGTAGTATTTAATCTTCTTCTACCTTGAAAGCTCGAAAGGCTATCGCCAATCTCACTTTCAGGTTTAAGACGATTAAATAGGGGCAACTGTTGCACCCCAAAATTTGCCCTCCTATCTCGATTTTATCTGGCTTAGGCTTCACATTCATCTGCATGCACGTCCATTAGGTCATTAACATTAAACAAACATTCATCCATTGCATATGCATCATTTTGTCGTATTTAAATTGACCAAAAGTCGGTTTAAATCGATATCTTCACCGTTTATAGTTATAAAATACCGATATTTCACTTAATTCCTTTTTATCTCCTTACCTGTTTATTGTATCGTTTTAAGTTGATTATATGTCGATGATATCAATATTTTGGTTTTATAAACAAACTGCTAAAAACAATTCGACACTGTACCAAAATTAGTGGGAAAAATATTTCAAACTTTCGCCTCTAACTCACTGCTTTATGAATCTACGTGTCACGTAGATCATGAAAATGTGATCTCTCTAATTTTTCGATACATTTTCGAAGTTTTGTTTTTAACCGTAAGTGTTTTAAAACCGGGTATTCTTCATTATTGCTTTATTTCAATTTTAATATATTTCGATAATTTTTCTTTAATCCTTGATACCCGTAATTTATTTTAATATGTTTATTTTATTTTTTTCGGATAATTTATTGTCCGAATTTTTATCATTTTAACAATTTTAGGTGTTCACTTTTTTATCTCTAAAAATCAAACAAAAAATACTATTGGGCTTATTAATTTTTATCAATTTCATTTTTAGGCCCATTTTATGATTAAGGGTAATTTTGGCATTTGAAAAAAATATGAAAACCCTAATTTATTGGGTATATATATGTGTTATGTCTTTGTTACAAAGGGGGGCAAAATTTGGAAGGAGGAACAAACGAAAGCATGAGGCGGATCTGAAAATTAGAGAAAAAAAATAACTTTTCTCTTCATTTTGATACAACGGTTATCTCCTTCAATTGTTTCCTTCATCATCTTCCACCCTTACCCATCTTCTTCCTCTCAACCTTCTACTTCCAACGCCTCCATTCACTGTTACTACTCCTTCTGTCACTCAAAGCCACCCCTCCACTGTAATCTCACCCTCGTTTCCGTATCCACGCCGTTCTCTCATTTGCCCTGTTTCACTCTCACTGTAGCTCTCACACTCGCCGTAAAACCCCCTTCGTAGCTCCTGCTCCTTCTACACAGCCTCACAACTTTCTGTTTCCACCGCAACATACCTCCATCTGTCACTACCTCCAAACCTCACCGCTGCCGTCAGCCACCCAAGCAACATCATCCAACAACCTTACTCCCATCTTCATCCAACCTCGCGCCGGAACAAACCTCCCTTCTTCATCCGTTTCACCCTCATCCAACTCCTCTGCCAAGCCCTCTGTCTCATCGTAGTTTCCTCCATTCTCAACACCACCGTAACCCCAACCTTCCACTTACCTCCGTTCCTGTTACGTTTCTCACTTCCACCGCCGGAACCCTCTCTCGCTGAGCCAGTTACTTCCCTTCAGCCACTTCCATCTCACCTCTGTATCTGCCTCCGTTCACCAACACAGAACCTTCAACCCTGTCGCGACCCAATCATCACCTCAACTCCATCGCGCTTTCAACCATCGCATAACTCTCCAAACCCTCGCTGTCAACCTCACAAACTACCGCCTCCATCAGCCATCGCTTGCCATTCCCTCTGTCACCGAACCCTGTCCTCTCCGCCGCGTCACCCTTCTCTTCGACGAACAGCAACCGCGACCGTCCCTTACCACTCTCTGACACCATCAACTTCAGCAACTCAATTAGTTTCAAACCATAAGTCAACTGGATTTCTGCTTACAGAATGTTTGAAGCGACAGTACTGACACAAATTCAAATTCCATTCGTTCAGCATTTTGGCACTATTCTGTAAGTTTCGACACCCTGTTATATGGATTTGAAATTATGCTATTGAGTTTTATTACTTGTTCAAACTGTTTGTGTTGTATGATTTATGTCAAACAATCTGAGGATTATTAATCTGTTGGGATACTATGTGGAGATTACTGTGCTGAAATTATCTCTAACCTGCAGTTGCTATGTTCGCAACCATCGTGTTCACAATGTGTTGGTTCTGATTAATCTGGATTGTCATGTTTACATTTCTGTTTCGAGTATCGGTATCTTGTTGTTTCATTCTAGTTCCTAAGTGTGAAGTCATATTGTATCTTGATGTTTTTGTATTATGATTGTAATTGACAAATATTGCTAAACATTACACGTTTTGAGGTTCCGAAATCGATTATTGATTTAGTTTCGATGATGGTTTATTGATTAATCGCGTTACTCGCGCGTAAATCTAACCGAGAAACTTTGATGCGTTATAATGTTTGTTTCGATGAAGGTTCAATGTTTCCGTGATTATTCACGAAGAAACTAACCGAGAAACTGTTGGAACATCATCTTGTTTGGTTCTTTAAATTGAAAGAGGGTTTTGACGTAAATCTGTGATACGGTCGATATCGTTTCGATTCATGTTAAACATGGATGGTGATAAGTGTGTAGTTTCGATGAAGGTGATGAGGATGCCACGTTAATCGTGTGTAAGTCAAAACCGAGAAACTTATGTAGCGGCTGCCCGACTTTGTTTTGTTTGAATTGTAATCAATTTTCTACGCACAAGTGTATATGGCTGTCCGGATTCTAACATCATGTTTGAAACTTCAAATCGATCTTGTTTTGCTTTCTCTTTGAATTTAATTGAAAACCATGAGTTTGTTTATACTTGTGTATCGATGTTGATTTCGTCTTGGTGCTTAATTCACTTGAAAGTGATTTTTGATGATGTTTCGAGTTGATCTCAATTCATAAGTTTTGTGTTGGATGTCGTGGAATCACACCGTAAGGTAAGAACCTCTTTGGATCTCTTTGAGAGGATTTTCTTGAGTAAGTTTTGTATATGCATAGCGGCTGCCCGGGTTGGTAAGTGGTTGATAATGCAAGTTACCTTCGAGTTTATGCAATTTTTGATTGATATTGAGCGTTTGCTTAAGATAATGGTTGCTGCCCGCTTCCGGTTCATGTGGTTTAAATGTGTTTAGAATTGAATCTTCATGTTTCGAACTTGTAGTGAACAATAGCATGAGGTTATGTGATTTTTATTTCATTTACGAATAACAATACTTGAATGTTCAACCGTTTGGTTCTTGAATCGTCCATACACATCATTACAATTTTGATTTATTTCGAGTTGAATCCTAATGATGAGTTTTCTATTATTGTGCTTCCCGTTTGCGTTAACTATTTGTTTGAGATGTTTGTATTGAGCACAATGTAAGAAGTTGCTGCCCGTTTTTTTCGGTTTCATCGATTATAACATGCTTCGTAATCGCTTTTCTCGTTTTGAACTCGAAATGAAGTTTAGCTTGAACCTCTTTGGTTTTGGTTCGTTTGTAAATCGAAATGCTTGAATAATCAATTGCTTAGTTCTTCGTTTTGTTCATGTACATTCATTTAATTTCATTCCAACTTCATACCTTGTTTACTAATCACTTTCCGATTTATTGCAATTTCATCTTATTTTATAACACTTATGCTACTAACCAATTTGTTTGTTGTGAAGGCATTCAAGAAAAGTCCGATCATCATTTCCTCTTAGTATATATACTTTTCTTCTTCCAATTACATTCTTATTATTGTTGTTCCATTATTAATATTTAGTAATGTCATTTTTATTTTTGTAAATATAAAATACATAATATTTTTGTTATTATATTTAGTATGTAAATATACATATTATTTTTATTCTTATAACTTTATTCATATCCATTTGTAAATAAATTCAATTACATTGTAATTATTATTCTTGTGTTGCAATTTTGAATTTGGAATTTAATTCAACCTTCGAATGAATTTGGATGCAAATATATCTATTCTTCGCATAGTTTTTGTTTGTATCTTGAATGATGTAGGAACCTTCATTTGGTATTCATCCGATGCATCAAGCTTTGTTCGATCTTGAAGACTACTTGAAGCGCATTGCAAGCTATTTAATTATTCAAACTAATTCGATTTGGTTGTAATAGCTTAGAATTTATTTCCTTGTGTGTTCTAATTACCGTTTAATTATGCGCTTATCATATTAGAACACATAGCCTCCCCTTGGGCTCCTCATCAAGAAGCAGGTGAACATACACAATGCACACTTGCACACATTTATAGTTTGGTCTGGGCTTTTCTCGACAACTATTCGATCGATTGTTCCAATCGGTCGTTTAGAATACTAGTGTCACGCTAGTCCCACTTTTAGGAGCATACATAAAGCCACTTTGTATGGGCTCGCTTGTTTTCCTAATCAAATTATTCTATTCATATCGAAACTCTTAAAACACTTTCAAATTAAAATAATTAATTGAACTTGTTTTCTTTCAAAAATCAATTTTTCTACCAAAACAAAAAAACATAGTGCTATGGTATTTAATTAAATTGTTAGAGGTTCGCCCGACGATTTAATTAAAATGTAAAGTATTTGGGCCATTAGAGGGTAACCCAACGACTTAAATACTTTATTCCATACACTTAAATATTTAAAACACTTTCATATTAAATTAATTAATTGAATTTGTTTTCTTTAAATCAATTTTTCTACAAAACAAACAAAAAAAACATGGTGCTATGGTATTTAAGTAAATTGTTAGAGGTTAAACGATTTAATTAAAATGTAAAGTATTTGGGCCATTAGAGGGTAACCCAATGACTTAAATACTTTATTCCATAACACTTAATAAAAGTGAACTTTGTTTCACCTCACTCTTTTCATAATAAAGATTTTGGATGAGAGATGATCGGTTGACTTCAATCACCAATCTCGAGTATCGAATCGTTAGAGGATATCCCAGCGTTTTGGTACTTGTCATCTACCATTAAAATCAATTCAACCCATTCAAATTCCTTTTCCGCTCATACGCGGTCATCAAAAAAAACATTTCAATTAAAATCAACACAACCAATCCAAGACATTTTCAACAAGAACTACGGAGTTTTGACTTTCCCATTGCACGAGGGAATACGTAGGCACGCGGTTTCAAAACCGTGTCAAACTCAAAATAATAATAAACAAATCCCGTTTTCGTCTTTCTTATTTCTTGATCATTAATTAGAAGATAGCATTTTTACTTTAAACACACAAACATGCATGAACTAAATGGGTCCCATCGAGTACGATGGACGTAAGAGGTGCTAATACCTTCCTCTTGCGTAACCGACTCCCGAATCCATCCTTTTTGGTCTTGTAGACCGCCTTATCCGATTTTCGTGGGTTTTATCTATATTTTCCCGTTCTTTCTAGAACAAATAAAATTAGGTGGCGATTTCATTGTTTTTTGAAAATTCATTTAAATGATTTTTGAAAATCGAGTTGCTTCAGTTGGCGACTTCACTGGGGAATTTTTTTTTAAAATATTTTTGACTAAGCGAGTCAACCCTAGTTTAGTTCTTCGCATGTTTGTGTGTTTGTTTATCGCTTTCTTCTTTATGCTTATCGATTGTTTATTTGCTTATTATTCTCTTTACTTTATGTATATTATTTTGTTGATATATTGTTGTGATGGGAATTCATGGGCATTGATACATAGATAAGCCCACTACCCAGGCTTCTAGGTCACCTTTTTAGGAATAGAGGGGTTGCGTAGCCTAGGTCCACCTGACTCCATTGTCTTGTTGGCCCGAAGCGAAGACTCCGGCTTAGAGTTGGTCGTTTTAAGGAGGTTCTTGGCCCGCGATAGCGCAGGACATCAATCTTTGGACAAATGACCTATAACTCTAAGTTTGTTCATGTTGTCCTAACCGAGACCAAACACTCAAATTTTGGATTTCGAGCATCCCGTTAAGAGCCGTTTCTTGGGGTATACTTTTACAAATACTATCGCCACGTAGGCCTCTCGCGCGATGATAATATTTGTTAAAAGGGGATCTGAGACTCCGAGAAACATTTAGCAAAAAAACATTAGAACCACCTTGTTCGGGATTATTGGGTAGAAGCCTAGAGCTGTCCTATTGTAGGAGCCCACCTAAATAAGTTGTTTTAATTACCAATACCATCCCTGATTCGCGTCTATGTGAACCCTGTTATTATGATCATATTGCATACCATTTGCATCGATCATCATCAAAAGAGTTTATTTCTCTTATCATCCATGCATCATCATGCATTTCATTCATTTCAATCAAAGGACTCATTTCAACTTGGCTTCTTATTCAGAATCTCAAGACTGCAAGACTGATTTCCTTACATCATCGTCATCATGGATCAACTTCAGGCAAGTGTGGATGCAATGAATACTCATATAGATACCCAGATGGATCAATTCATGGAGATAATCCAGAACCTCGCCATTGGACAAGAAGAGTTAAAGCAAGTTGTTCAGAGGTCCGAAGTTGTTGCAATTAATCATGTTAATCCACCAGGTGTTGGTCTTAACCACATGGAGGTCCTTTCAGATCAAAATTTCAGAAACACCGTTCAGATGCATGTTAATGGAACTCCTCACTGTGAGGATATCTTCGAGTCTTCGTTTGACACCTTCAAGTTTCCGATTGGAGAGACTGAATCTGAGAAGAAGCTTCACCTCCTTGAGGAAAGGATGAAAGCTATTGAGGGTCGTGATTCCCTTGGTTTAGACGCTCCTAGTTTGTGCTTGGTGCCTGGTATCAAAATTCCTGCAAAATTCAAAGTCCCCACTTTCGAGAAGTATAAGGGTACCTCTTGTCCGATTGCTCACATTAAAGCCTATTGCAATAAGATGGCTCCCTATGCGGAAAATGACAAGCTCCTTATGCACTTTTTTCAAGATAGCCTCAGTGGAGCATCTCTCGAATGGTACACTCAGCTCGAACGAACTCACATTCAAACTTGGAAGGAATTGGCTGAAGCTTTTGTCAATCAGTACGACTATAATAGGGACATGGCTCCCACCAGAATTCAACTCCAAGGTTTAACTCAAGGCGAAGAATCTTTCAAGCGATTGAGAGATGGAGAGAATTAGCTGCTAGAGTTCAACCTCCTCTTTTGGAAGGAGAACTCATTGAGATGTTCTCCAATACCTCGCAAGGTCCCTATCTGATTGTTAGATATACTTCTAAATTTTCACACCTGGTTGTTGTAGGGGAACGAATTGAGCGTGGTCTCAAGATGGGTAATAGTCAGGATGTTGCTATTATTTCTAAATTTCTAGAGCAAATTGATCAAGAAGTACAATTTTCGAGGATGAGGAAGAAGCTCCTGTTTACCCTCCATTTCGGATGCCTAATCAAGTAACAAAAGTTAATTCAACATGTGCTCCACAAATCGTCTTTGAAACTATCATCGAACACCCGTTCATGCTCCCAAGAGAATGCTCCTCGAGAACAAGCTTATCGACAAACACGTCAACAGCAAGGTGGGAAGAATCTAATGAGACCAAGAAAAGTGCATGATCCAATCCCATGCCACGCCGTGAGTTGCTCTCTCACCTACTCCAACATTCTTTGGTGGAGTTAAAAACTCAGGACACCTCCTTTCCGTATCCTTTGGGATATGATCCGATGCGTCTTGTGAGTTCCATTCGGGCACTGGCCATACAATTGAAGGATGTAATCTTTTCAAAGGCACATTCGAAACTCGTTGATTCCAAAGCAATCACGTTCACCTGAGGGCCTCACATCAATTGAACTCTCCTTTGACTCGGTGAACACGACTACGAAGTGCATCTTTTGAAGCAAGAAATCCATACGGAGACTAGTCTCCTCAACATGGAGATTTCTAGTTTCATCTTGCATGCTCATTTGTAATCTTTCTTATTTTGTTAAGAACTTTCTTGTATGCAAAACTTGCATTTCGAATACTAATCATAATGCATTGAATATGTTTGTCTTGAATTGATCCATTCGTATTCACTCTTATTTGTTTTACTATGCTTTTGATATTCAACTCTTATTAATAAAGCAACACCTCTGTAGGGAGGATGACGAACAATTTACTAAGAATCTCAAGCGGTATGCTTTCGGTAAAAACCACGCTAATGATTTGCGTTGTTTCAAATTCCCAAACAGGAGATAAGGGAGTGAAACCCTCGTTAACCCTTTTGAGCCTCGAAGTAGGAGTTTCTTTTCTGTTCAAAAAAAACTCTCATTTTTTAAACCTGGGGCATGGTAGTGTTCAGTTAACCCGATCAAGCATTCAAAAACTCATCAAGAGTGCACATCCAAGGATACAACAATGGTTATCTTTCAAAAGGTCGAGGAAACTCAAAGATGTAATGGTCAACCTTCATCTACCATCAGTGTGCATCGAAGAGAATGATACCATAATGGTTACCTCTTGCACATCAAAAATCAATAGATGCGATACCACAATTGTTATCTCTCATCCGCCAAGGATTCAAACAATCACCTCAATCAAACAAAGATGGAAGATCACACGACTTGTTCAAAGAAAAGTGATAAAAAGGTGACAAAAAGCACGCTAAGTCGAAACTTCATAATAAGTCGCTTAGGCAAAATGGCAAAAAAAAAGAAAAGAAAATAAAAAAGAAAAGGATTACAAAACAAAATAAAAACCTCAACAAAAGAACAAAGGCGTGTGATCAGACACCGAAAGCAAAAGGTGAGTGACTGTCGTGTCCAAGAAACCTCAGTGGTTTCTCAACCGCATCATAAACTTCTCAAGAGATGAATGCTCGCATCAAGTTATCTGAACCTAAGATTGAAGAACATCACGGAGAATGGGAGGGCACCAAATATTTTGAGCCTAAAAATCTTTTTTTCTAAAAACCCGTGAACCAGACCACGTTACAACCCTTGAAAGTCCTAATTGAAGCATGGGTTAATTCGAAAGCAAAAGCTACAAGAATATGGTAACGACTCTAGGAGGCTTGCTAAACATTTGAGTTGGTATCACTCAATCTTTTACAAAAATTCAAAGTTTCGATATCTTTTCAATAAAAGTTTCTTTAACTTCAAGACAAACATAAACTTTGCATTAGAATTATCACTCGTAGAATAAAACATTCTTTGCATATAGATAAGTGCTTAAACATAAAGTAAGCTTGCATAATGAGCATCAGACGGATAATTTGATTGTCCTGAAAGACATATTGCTTCAAGTATCTGATTGAGCACATAGCAGCTTTAGTTGAGGAGTAAGGTTATGAAGTAGCCTACTTTCAAGATGTGAGTTAACCACCCTGAGTAGGTGATATTTTCAAAGTTCCGCCAATCTGGAGCAATTATGTCGAGATTCGAAGAATCTCTCCAAGGGCTGAGTAATCAAGGGCATTCATCCGAGCAAGGTTGAAACCCTCTTTACCTTTGGTTAGTCAGGGGCAGTATTTCCAAGTTTATAACATTGGGGCAGATTATCTTGATGGTACAGATCTCAGGAAGCCTTCTCGAGACTATTTTCTTCAAAATCCCTACAGATTGGGGCAAAGCATTATGCAGGGGCATTCCCCCACCTCATAATTAATCAGGTCAAGTCCGGGCGCAAGTTAAACAACCTTTGAGTTTAAATGGCATGTCAGGAAGTCAGGATCGTTATCCTCAGCTCATCAGAGATCTAAGTCTGTGTTGGATTTTCTCCACCAGAAACCAAGGATCTTTATCTCCAATTCAAGTCAGGATCGTTATCCTCAGCTCATCAGAGATCAAGATTTTGTTATCCAAAGATTTTTAAATAAAGAGCGAGATGCGCCTGGGCATCGGTCAACTGACAAAGCTTATTTTCTCTCCAACAAGAGTTATCTATAACATATGTGTGCCCTCAAATGTTATTACTCTTTCCCCGTCGCGGAAAAATCGCAAAGAACGGTTTACACCAGCAAGATCATTTTCAAAGGCTCACTTGTGCCAGAAGATGTTGTTAACCCCTCTTATGCAAAAGCTTGTAATCCAGAGCTATCGAAATCATGAACTCTACGCAACAAGATCATCATCCCAGATGAATGTCAATCTCCAAGAGTTACTTCCCCAGTGATGTTGATCATTGAAAGGATACTTCTATTCTACAATCCCCTGTCAGGGTCCAGACTATCATCTCTTTGACAAAGACCGGATGATCTTTATTCAATTCATGGATGGTTGATGTTTCCTCGGCAGATCACAATTGCCTATAGTCCCAGGTGAAATATTAAAACATGCATCACTGCATTGCATAACATCCTCAAAAAAAACGCGTAGCATTTCCATTGATATGGAGCATTACGCTAAAAAATAATAATCTCAAACATGCATCTAAGCATAAGCCAGATTAAAGTCTTTATCGAGTACCTTTTGCGTCTCCGAAAGTCAATCTAAAAATCCCCAAGTGGTATTCCCAGTCAGAGTTCCCTCAAGAAATTCTTCTTGTTGTTGTTATCTGCATTTTTGACCCCATGTCGGTCTCTCACATCATTCAAATTCAATTCATTTACCAAGCGTCTTGCTTTTTTGCAAATTTTTATTTTGGTATTCTTACCCGTGTTTGCCTCTATCGTTAGAGTGTGAGTAAGAGTCGGTGTCTAACCTTTCTTGCTTCTCGGTTATTTGAGTATCCATACTTGGTGTGTGGTAATTCATATAATTGCCTCTCTTGAAGAATTACACCCCGCCTTTGGCCTGAGGGATATTGTATTTCTTGCATATTTGCAACCTTTCAAAGTCCAACATAGCCTGACAATCCTCGCTAGAGTCTCTTTTGGTTGGCCTTTTCCCCGTGAATTCGTCTTCGATCGACGATTTTACC
Organism: Vicia sativa; assembly: GCA_021764765.1. Lineage (NCBI taxonomy): Eukaryota > Viridiplantae > Streptophyta > Magnoliopsida > Fabales > Fabaceae > Vicia > Vicia sativa. The sequence goes on from CM038793.1 coordinate 69,695,936, forward strand.
ATTCCATATATCTTCTCCCAGTGAGTGCGCTCGATCGGTCTCCTTCTTGTGTGTGTCTAATATCTTTACGACATATACTCCCTTTGTTCTCATTTTGATCTGCGGTGCAACTTATTGAAGTATGCTCGTCCAAAGATCTATGAGTTCTTACCTTCCGATCTGCAAGCAACTTATTGAAGTATGCTCGTTCCAAAGGTCATTTGGTTTCATTTTTGATCTGCGATGCAACTTATTGAAGTATCGCGTCCAAAGATCTACTGTTCTCATTTTGATCTGCGATGCAACTTATTGAAGTATGCTCGTTCAAAGATCTATGAGTTCTTACCTTTACGATCTGAAGCAACTTATTGAAGTATGCTCGTTCAAAGGTGCATCTGGTTTCGTTTTTGATCTGCGATGCAACTTATTGAAGTATCGCGTCCAAAGATCTACTGTTCTCATTTTTTATCTGCGATGCAACTTATTGAAGTATGCTCGTTCAAAGATCTATGATTTCTTACCTTTCGATCTGCGAAGCAACTTATTGAAGTATGCTCGTTCCAAAGGTGTCTGGTTTCGTTTTTGATCTGCGATGCAACTTATTGAAGTATCGCGTCCAAAGATCTACTGTTTTCATTTTGATCTGCGAAGCAACTTATGAAGTATGCTCGTCCAAAGATCTATGAGTTCTTACCTTTCGATCTGCGAAGCAACTTATTGAAGTATGCTCGTCCAAAGGTGCATCGATTTCGTTTCGATCTCTGAAGCAACTTATGAAGTATGCTCGTTCCACAGATCTATCAGTTTTCATTTCTAGTCTGCGAAGTCGCTTATTTAAGCGCATTCGTTTCTCGATATACCAAAACCCTGTGCAAAAAAAAAGGGGTAAAAAAAAAATTAAAAAAAAACATCAAAAAGCATAAATATTTGTTCTTCGGAGCGCAAATTTTTGGGTTCTTGTAGTATTTAATCTTCTTCTACCTTGAAAGCTCGAAAGGCTATCGCCAATCTCACTTTCAAGTTTAAGACGATTAAATAGGGGCAACTGTTGCACCCCAAAATTTGCCCTCCTATCTCGATTTTATCTGGCTTAGGCTTCACATTCATCTGCATGCACGTCCATTAGGTCATTAACATTAAACAAACATTCATCCATTGCATATGCATCATTTTGTCGTATTTAAATTGACCAAAAGTCGGTTTAAATCGATATCTGCACCGTTTTATAGTTATAAAATACCCGATATTTCACTTAATTCCTTTTTATCTCCTTACCTGTTTATTGTATCGTTTTAAGTTGATTATATGTCGATGATATCAATATTTTGGTTTTATAAACAAACTGCTAAAAACAATTCGACACTGTACGAAAATTAGTGGGAAAAATATTTCAAACTTTCGCCTCTAACTCACTGCTTTATGAATCTACGTGTCACGTAGATCATGAAAATGTGATCTCTCTAATTTTTCGATACATTTTCGAAGTTTTGTTTTTAACCGTAAGTGTTTTAAAACCGGGTATTCTTCATTATTGCTTTATTTCAATTTTAATATATTTTGATAATTTTTCTTTAATCTTTGATACCCGTAATTTATTTTAATATGTTTATTTTATTTTTTTCGGATAATTTATTGTCCGAATTTTTATCATTTTAACAATTTTAGGTGTTCACTTTTTTATCTCTAAAAATCAAACAAAAAATACTATTGGGCTTATTAATTTTTATCAATTTCATTTTTAGGCCCATTTTATGATTAAGGGTAATTTTGGCATTTGAAAAAAATATGAAAACCCTAATTTATTGGGTATATATATGTGTTATGTCTTTGTTACAAAGGGGGGCAAAATTTGGAAGGAGGAACAAACGAAAGCATGAGGCGGATCTGAAAATTAGAGAAAAAAAAAACTTTTCTCTTCATTTTGATACAACGGTTATCTCCTTCAATTGTTTCCTTCATCATCTTCCACCCTTACCCATCTTCTTCCTCTCAACCTTCTACTTCCAACGCCTCCATTCACTGTTACTACTCCTTCTGTCACTCAAAGCCACCCCTCCACTGTAATCTCACCCTCGTTTCCGTATCCACGCCGTTCTCTCATTTGCCCTGTTTCACTCTCTTGTAGCTCTCACACTCGTAAAACCCCTTCGTAGCTCCTGCTCCTTCTACACGACCTCACAACTGCTTCCACCGCAACATACCTCCATCATCACTACCTCCAAACCTCACACGTCACCACCCAAGCAACATCATCCAACAACCTTACTCCCATCTTCATCCAACCTCGCGCCGGAACAAACCTCCCTTCTACATCCGTTTCACCCTCATCCAACTCCTCTGCCAAGCCCTCTGTCTCATCGTAGTTTCCTCCATTCTCAACACCACCGTAACCCCAACCTTCCACTTACCTCCGTTCCGTTCCTGTTACGTTTCTCACTTCCACCGCCGGAACCCTCTCTCGCTGAGCCAGTTACTTCCCTTCAGCCACTTCCATCTCACCTCTGTATCTGCCTCCGTTCACCAACACAGAACCTTCAACCCTGTCGCGACCCAATCATCACCTCAACTCCATCGCGCTTTCAACCATCGCATAAATCTCCAAACCCTCGCTGTCAACCTCACAAACTGCCGCCTCCATCAGCCATCGCTTGCCATTCCCTCTGTCACCGAACCCTGTCCTCTCCGCCGCGTCACCCTTCTCTTCGACGAACAGCAACCGCGACCGTCCCTTACCACTCTCTGACACCATCAACTTCAGCAACTCAATTAGTTTCAAACCATAAGTCAACTGGATTTCTGCTTACAGAATGTTTGAAGCGACAGTACTGACACAAATTCAAATTCCATTCGTTCAGCATTTTGGCACTATTCTGTAAGTTTCGACACCCTGTTATATGGATTTGAAATTATGCTATTGAGTTTTATTACTTGTTCAAACTGTTTGTGTTGTATGATTTATGTCAAACAATCTGAGGATTATTAATCTGTTGGGATACTATGTGGAGATTACTGTGCTGAAATTATCTCTAACCTGCAGTTGCTATGTTCGCAACCATCGTGTTCACAATGTGTTGGTTCTGATTAATCTGGATTGTCATGTTTACATTTCTGTTTCGAGTATCGGTATCTTGTTGTTTCATTCTAGTTCCTAAGTGTGAAGTCATATTGTATCTTGATGTTTTTGTATTATGATTGTAATTGACAAATATTGCTAAACATTACACGTTTTGAGGTTCCGAAATCGATTATTGATTTAGTTTCGATGATGGTTTATTGATTAATCGCGTTACTCGCGCGTAAATCTAACCGAGAAACTTTGATGCGTTATAATGTTTGTTTCGATGAAGGTTCAATGTTTCCGTGATTATTCACGAAGAAACTAACCGAGAAACTGTTGGAACATCATCTTGTTTGGTTCTTTAAATTGAAAGAGGGTTTTGACGTAAATCTGTGATACGGTCGATATCGTTTCGATTCATGTTAAATATGGATGGTGATAAGTGTGTAGTTTCGATGAAGGTGATGAGGATGCCACGTTAATCGTGTGTAAGTCAAAACCGAGAAACTTATGTAGCGGCTGCCCGACTTTGTTTTGTTTGAATTGTAATCAATTTTCTACGCGCAAGTGTATATGGCTGTCCGGATTCTAACATCATGTTTGAAACTTCAAATCGATCTTGTTTTGCTTTCTCTTTGAATTTAATTGAAAACCATGAGTTTGTTTATACTTGTGTATCGATGTTGATTTCGTCTTGGTGCTTAATTCACTTGAAAGTGATTTTTGATGATGTTTCGAGTTGATCTCAATTCATAAGTTTTGTGTTGGATGTCGTGGAATCACACCGTAAGGTAAGAACCTCTTTGGATCTCTTTGAGAGGATTTTCTTGAGTAAGTTTTGTATATGCATAGCGGCTGCCCGGGTTGGTAAGTGGTTGATAATGCAAGTTACCTTCGAGTTTATGAAATTTTTGATCGATATTGAGCGTTTGCTTAAGATAATGGTTGCTGCCCGCTTCCGGTTCATGTGGTTTAAATGTGTTTAGAATTGAATCTTCATGTTTCGAACTTGTAGTGAACAATAGCATGAGGTTATGTGATTTTTATTTCATTTACGAATAACAATACTTGAATGTTCAACCGTTTGGTTCTTGAATCGTCCATACACATCATTACAATTTTGATTTATTTCGAGTTGAATCCTAATGATGAGTTTTCTATTATTGTGCTTCCCGTTTGCGTTAACTATTTGTTTGAGATGTTTGTATTGAGCACAATGTAAGAAGTTGCTGCCCGTTTTTTTCGGTTTCATCGATTATAACATGCTTCGTAATCGCTTTTCTCGTTTTGAACTCGAAATGAAGTTTAGCTTGAACCTCTTTGGTTTTGGTTCGTTTGTAAATCGAAATGCTTGAATAATCAATTGCTTAGTTCTTCGTTTTGTTCATGTACATTCATTTAATTTCATTCCAACTTCATACCTTGTTTACTAATCACTTTCCGATTTATTGCAATTTCATCTTATTTTATAACACTTATGCTACTAACCAATTTGTTTGTTGTGAAGGCATTCAAGAAAAGTCCGATCATCATTTCCTCTTAGTATATATACTTTTCTTCTTCCAATTACATTCTTATTATTGTTGTTCCATTATTAATATTTAGTAATGTCATTTTTATTTTTGTAAATATAAAATACATAATATTTTTGTTATTATATTTAGTATGTAAATATACATATTATTTTTATTCTTATAACTTTATTCATATCCATTTGTAAATAAATTCAATTACATTGTAATTATTATTCTTGTGTTGCAATTTTGAATTTGGAATTTAATTCAACCTTCGAATGAATTTGGATGCAAATATATCTATTCTTCGCATAGTTTTTGTTTGTATCTTGAATGATGTAGGAACCTTCATTTGGTATTCATCCGATGCATCAAGCTTTGTTCGATCTTGAAGACTACTTGAAGCGCATTGCAAGCTATTTAATTATTCAAACTAATTCGATTTGGTTGTAATAGCTTAGAATTTATTTCCTTGTGTGTTCTAATTACCGTTTAATTATGCGCTTATCATATTAGAACACATAGCCTCCCCTTGGGCTCCTCATCAAGAAGCAGGTGAACATACACAATGCACACTTGCACACATTTATAGTTTGGTCCTGGTCTTTTCTACGACAACTATTCGATCGATTGTTCAATCGGTCGTTTAGAATACTAGTGTCACGCTAGTCCCACTTTTAGGAGCATACATAAAGCCACTTTGTATGGGCTCGCTTGTTTTCCTAATCAAATTATTCTATTCATATCGAAACTCTTAAAACACTTTCAAATTAAAATAATTAATTGAACTTGTTTTCTTTCAAAATCAATTTTCTACCAAAACAAAAAACATAGTGCTATGGTATTTAATTAAATTGTTAGAGGTTAGCCTGACGATTTAATTAAAATGTAAATATTTGGGCCATTAGAGGGTAACCGACTTAAATACTTTATTCCATACACTTAAATATTTAAAACACTTTCATATTAAATTAATTAATTGAATTTGTTTTCTTTAAATCAATTTTTCTACAAAACAAACAAAAAAAACATGGTGCTATGGTATTTAAGTAAATTGTTAGAGGTTCGCCCAACGATTTAATTAAAATGTAAAGTATTTGGGCCATTAGAGGGTAACCCAATGACTTAAATACTTTATTCCATAACACTTAATAAAAGTGAACTTTGTTTCACCTCACTCTTTTCATAATAAAGATTTTGGATGAGAGATGATCGGTTGACTTCAATCACCAATCTCGAGTATCGAATCGTTAGAGGATATCCCAGCGTTTTGGTACTTGTCATCTACCATTAAAATCAATTCAACCCATTCAAATTCCTTTTCCGCTCATACGCGGTCATCAAAAAAAACATTTCAATTAAAATCAACACAACCAATCCAAGACATTTTCAACAAGAACTACGGAGTTTTGACTTTCCCATTGCACGAGGGAATACGTAGGCACGCGGTTTCAAAACCGTGTCAAACTCAAAATAATAATAAACAAATCCCGTTTTCGTCTTTCTTATTTCTTGATCATTAATTAGAAGATAGCATTTTTACTTTAAACACACAAACATGCATGAACTAAATGGGTCCCATCGAGTACGATGGACGTAAGAGGTGCTAATACCTTCCTCTTGCGTAACCGACTCCCGAATCCATCCTTTTTGGTCTTGTAGACCGCCTTATCCGATTTTCGTGGGTTTTATCTATATTTTCCCGTTCTTTCTAGAACAAATAAAATTAGGTGGCGATTTCATTGTTTTTTGAAAATTCATTTAAATGATTTTTGAAAATCGAGTTGCTTCAGTTGGCGACTTCACTGGGGAATTTTTTTTTAAAATATTTTTGACTAAGCGAGTCAACCCTAGTTTAGTTCTTCGCATGTTTGTGTGTTTGTTTATCGCTTTCTTTTTTATGCTTATCGATTGTTTATTTGCTTATTATTCTCTTTACTTTATGTATATTATTTTGTTGATATATTGTTGTGATGGGAATTCATGGGCATTGATACATAGATAAGCCCACTACCCAGGCTTCTAGGTCACCTTTTTAGGAATAGAGGGGTTGCGTAGCCTAGGTCCACCTGACTCCATTGTCTTGTTGGCCCGAAGCGAAGACTCCGGCTTAGAGTTGGTCGTTTTAAGGAGGTTCTTGGCCCGCGATAGCGCAGGACATCAATCTTTGGACAAATGACCTATAACTCTAAGTTTGTTCATGTTGTCCTAACCGAGACCAAACACTCAAATTTTGGATTTCGAGCATCCCGTTAAGAGCCGCCGTTTCTTGGGGTATACTTTTACAAATACTATCACCACGTAGGCCTCTCGCGCGATGATAATATTTGTTAAAAGGGGATCTGAGACTCCGAGAAACATTTAGCAAAAAAACATTAGAACCACCTTGTTCGGGATTATTGGGTAGAAGCCTAGAGCTGTCCTATTGTAGGAGCCCACCTAAATAAGTTGTTCTAATTACCAATACCATCCCTGATTCGCGTCTATGTGAACCTGTTATTATGATCATATTGCATACCATTTGCATCGATCATCATCAAAAGAGTTTATTTCTCTTATCATCCATGCATCATCATGCATTTCATTCATTTCAATCAAAGGACTCATTTCAACTTGGCTTCTTATTCAGAATCTCAAGACTGCAAGACTGATTTCCTTACATCATCGTCATCATGGATCAACTTCAGGCAAGTGTGGATGCAATGAATACTCATATAGATACCCAGATGGATCAATTCATGGAGATAATCCAGAACCTCGCCATTGGACAAGAAGAGTTAAAGCAAGTTGTTCAGAGGTCCGAAGTTGTTGCAATTAATCATGTTAATCCACCAGGTGTTGGTCTTAACCACATGGAGGTCCTTTCAGATCAAAATTTCAGAAACACCGTTCAGATGCATGTTAATGGAACTCCTCACTGTGAGGATATCTTCGAGTCTTCGTTTGACACCTTCAAGTTTCCGATTGGAGAGACTGAATCTGAGAAGAAGCTTCACCTCCTTGAGGAAAGGATGAAAGCTATTGAGGGTCGTGATTCCCTTGGTTTAGACGCTCCTAGTTTGTGCTTGGTGCCTGGTATCAAAATTCCTGCAAAATTCAAAGTCCCCACTTTCGAGAAGTATAAGGGTACCTCTTGTCCGATTGCTCACATTAAAGCCTATTGCAATAAGATGGCTCCCTATGCGGAAAATGACAAGCTCCTTATGCACTTTTTTCAAGATAGCCTCAGTGGAGCATCTCTCGAATGGTACACTCAGCTCGAACGAACTCACATTCAAACTTGGAAGGAATTGGCTGAAGCTTTTGTCAATCAGTACGACTATAATAGGGACATGGCTCCCACCAGAATTCAACTCCAAGGTTTAACTCAGAAGACTGAAGAATCTTTCAAGCAGTATGCGCAGAGATGGAGAGAATTAGCTGCTAGAGTTCAACCTCCTCTTTTGGAAGGAGAACTCATTGAGATGTTCTCCAATACCTCGCAAGGTCCCTATCTGATTGTTAGATATACTTCTAAATTTTCACACCTGGTTGTTGTAGGGGAACGAATTGAGCGTGGTCTCAAGATGGGTAATAGTCAGGATGTTGCTATTATTTCTAAATTTCTAGAGCAAATTGATCAAGAGGCAAGTACAATTTTCGAGGATGAGGAAGAAGCTCCTGTTTACCCTCCATTTCAGATGCCTAATCAAGTAACAAAAGTTAATTCAATTCTGTGTGCTCCACAAATCTGTGCTGAAACTATCTGTCGAACACCCGTTCAGTATGCTCCCCAACAGCAGAATGCTCCTCGAGAACAAGCTTATCGACAAACATGTAAACAGCAAGGTGGGAAGAATCTAATGAGACCAAGAAAAGTGCATGATCCAATCCCCATGCCACGCCGTGAGTTGCTCTCTCACCTACTCCAACATTCTTTGGTGGAGTTAAAAGAGCTCAGGACACCTCCTTTTCCGTATCCTTTGGGATATGATCCTGATGCGTACTGTGAGTTTCATTCTGGGGCACCTGGCCATACAATTGAAGGATGTAATCTTTTCAAAGGCACAATTCAGAAACTCGTTGATTCCAAAGCAATCACGTTCACTCCAGAGGGCCTCCACATCAATTGAACTCTCCTTTGACTCAGTGAACACCGCGACTACGAAGTGCATCTTTTGAAGCAAGAAATCCATACGGAGACTAGTCTCCTCAACATGGAGATTTCTAGTTTCATCTTGCATGCTCATTTGTAATCTTTCTTATTTTGTTAAGAACTTTCTTGTATGCAAAACTTGCGCATTTCTGAATACTAATCATAATGCATTGAATATGTTTGTCTTGAATTGATCCATTCGTATTCACTCTTATTTGTTTTACTATGCTTTTGATATTCAACTCTTATTAATAAAGCAACACCTCTGTAGGGAGGATGACGAACAATTTACTAAGAATCTCAAACGGTATGCTTTCGAGTAAAAACCCTGCTAATGATTTACAGGCGTTGTTTCAAATTCCCAAACACCGGAGATATAAGGGAGTGAAACCCTCGTTAACCCCTTTTGAGCCTCGAAGTAGGAGTTTCTTTTCTGTTCAAAAAAAACTCTCATTTTTTAAACCTGGGGCATGGTAGTGTTCAGTTAACCCAATCAAGCATTCAAAAACTCATCAAGAGTGCACATCCAAGGATACAACAATGGTTATCTTTCAAAAGGTCGAGGAAACTCAAAGATGTAATGGTCAACCTTCATCTACCATCAGTGTGCATCAGAAGAGAATGATACCATAATGGTTAACTCTTGCACATCAGTAAAATCAATAGATGACGATACCACAATTGTTATCTCTCATCCGCCAAGGATTCAAGCAGTCACAATCACCTCCAATCAAACAAAGATGGAAGATCACACGACTTGTTCAAAAGAAAAGTGATAAAAAAAAGGTGACAAAAAGCCTGCTAAGTCGAAACTTCATAATAAGTCGCTTAGGCAAAAATGGCAAAAAAAAAGAAAAGAAAATAAAAAAGAAAAGGATTACAAAACAAAATAAAAACCTCAACAAAAGAACAAAGGCGTGTGATCAGACACCGAAAGCAAAAGGTGAGTGACTGTCGTGTCCAAGAAACCTCAGTGGTTTCTCAACCGCATCATAAACTTCTCTCAAGAGATGAATGCTCGCATCAAGTTATCTGAACCTAAGATTGAAGAACATCACGGAGAATGGGAGGGCACCAAATATTTTGAGCCTAAAAATCTTTTTTTCTAAAAACCCGTGAACCAGACCACGTTACAACCCTTGAAAGTCCTAATTGAAGCATGGGTTAATTCGAAAGCAAAACTGTTACAAGAATATGGTAACCTGACTCCTAGGAGGCTTGCTAAACATTTGAGTTGGTATCACTCAATCTTTTACAAAAATTCAAAGTTTCGATATCTTTTCAATAAAAGTTTCTTTAACTTCAAGACAAACATAAACTTTGCATTAGAATTATCACTCGTAGAATAAAACATTCTTTGCATATAGATAAGTGCTTAAACATAAAGTAAGCTTGCATAATGAGCATCAGACGGATAATTTGATTGTCCTGAAAGACATATTGCTTCAAGTATCTGATTGAGCACATAGCAGCTTTAGTTGAGGAGTAAGGTTATGAAGTAGCCTACTTTCAAGATGTGAGTTAACCACCCTGAGTAGGTGATATTTTCAAAGTTCCGCCAATCTGGAGCAATTATGTCGAGATTCGAAGAATCTCTCCAAGGGCTGAGTAATCAAGGGCATTCATCCGAGCAAGGTTGAAACCCTCTTTACCTTTGGTTAGTCAGGGGCAGTATTTCCAAGTTTATAACATTGGGGCAGATTATCTTGATGGTACAGATCTCAGGAAGCCTTCTCGAGACTATTTTCTTCAAAATCCCTACAGATTGGGGCAAAGCATTATGCAGGGGCATTCCTCCACCTCATAATTAATCAGGTCATGTCCGGGCGCAAGTTAAACAACCTTTGAGTTTAAATGGCATGTCAGGAAGTCAGGATCGTTATCCTCAGCTCATCAGAGATCTAAGTCTGTGTTGGATTTTCTCCACCAGAAACCAAGGATCTTTATCTCCAATTCAAGTCAGGATCGTTATCCTCAGCTCATCAGAGATCAAGATTTTGTTATCCAAAGATTTTTAAATAAAGAGCGAGATGCGCCTGGGCATCGGTCAACTGACAAAGCTTATTTTCTCTCCAACAAGAGTTATCTATAACATATGTGTGCCCTCAAATGTTATTACTCTTTCCCCATCGCGGAAAAATCGCAAAGAACGGTTTACACCAGCAAGATCATTTTCAAAGGCTCACTTGTGCCAGAAGATGTTGTTAACCCCTCTTATGCAAAAGCTTGTAATCCAGATCTATCGAAATCATGAACTCTACGCAACAAGATCATCATCCCAGATGAATGTCAATCTCCAAGAGTTACTTCCCCAGTGATGTTGATCATTGAAAGGATACTTCTATTCTACAATCCCCTGTCAGGGTCCAGACTATCATCTCTTTGACAAAGACCGGATGATCTTTATTCAATTCATGGATGGTTGATGTTTCCTCGGCAGATCACAATTGCCTATAGTCCCAGGTGAAATATTAAAACATGCATCACTGCATTGCATAACATCCTCAAAAAAAACGCGTAGCATTTCCATTGATATGGAGCATTACGCTAAAAAATAATAATCTCAAACATGCATCATTGCATTGCATAGCATCCAAAAAATGCGTAGCATTTCCATTGATATGGAGCATTACGCTAAAAAATAATAATCTCAAACATGCATCTAAGCATAAGCCAGATTAAAGTCTTTATCGAGTACCTTTTGCGTCTCCGAAAGTCAATCTAAAAATCCCCAAGTGGTATTCCCAGTCAGAGTTCCCTCAAGAAATTCTTCTTGTTGTTGTTATCTGCATTTTTGACCCCATGTCGGTCTCTCACATCATTCAAATTCAATTCATTTACCAAGCGTCTTGCTTTTTTGCAAATTTTTATTTTGGTATTCTTACCCGTGTTTGCCTCTATCGTTAGAGTGTGAGTAAGAGTCGGTGTCTAACCTTTCTTGCTTCTCGGTTATTTGAGTATCCATACTTGGTGTGTGGTAATTCATATAATTGCCTCTCTTGAAGAATTACACCCCGCCTTTGGCCTGAGGGATATTGTATTTCTTGCATATTTGCAACCTTTCAAAGTCCAACATAGCCTGGCAATCCTCGCTAGAGTCTCTTTTGGTTGGCCTTTTCCCCGTGAATTCGTCTTCGATCGACGATTTTACCATTCCATATATCTTCTCCCCAGTGAGTCTGCTCCAGTCGGTCTCCTTCTTGTGTGTGTCTAATATCTTTACCTGACATATACTCCCGCCTGTTCTCATTTTTGATCTGCGGTGCAACTTATTGAAGTATGCTCGTTCCAAAGATAGTGGGGGCACTAGCCCACACATTGTTAAAATACTTGCGATTAAAATATGATGCAATGTATGTATGTGATGAAATCAAACAGCATATGACAACAACAACAACGACAACGTAATCCAACAACGTAGTCCAACAACGCAATCCAACAACGTTGGCCATCAAGCCTCAACAACGACAACGTACAACAACGACGAAATCACATACGTAAACTACCTCAACTTATCCAAATTCTCACTTAAAGTGTTTAACAACATTATTATAAGCTAAATCATGATCCTAGCTTTCCAACGGTCTAAACGGCATCAAAAACAGAGTTATGGTCGCGAAGATACGACCAAAACAATTTTTCAGAATTCCTTTTCAGTTTCTGTTCAGTATGCATCGATACAAAACTCCATGTATCGATAAATACACAGCTTGTATCGACACAAGCTTCGTATGAGTCGATTCATACGTTCTGCAAAAATCTATTTTTCTATTTTTCTTCAGTATGAGTCGATGCAAGCTCCCTTTGTATCGATACAAAACTGACTTGTATCGATACATACCACGTATGAGTCGATAAAAGTCCCACATAACAGCCCCATGAGTCGATGCAAGGACCTACACATCGATACAAGCCTTTTTCATGCCCCTGGTTTTTAACTCCATAGTTGCTTGTATCGATCCATAACATTATGTATCGACTCATGCTGCGTATTTTTCACCAAAAACCTGATTTTTCACTGTTTTGCAATTCCAATCGACACTATTCTTCACCAACAATCACATGTATGCAGTAAAATTTGTGCATTCTTTTCATACAATTAACAACAACACAACATATACAACAGAATTGCAAAATCGATATTAGTCTCTTTCGTTATGTGAGAAGATTCTAGAGAATATGGCGGCCTATGGGGCATCTAGAATCATACAATATTCACCGCTTCAACCAACTACAACATAACAATCAACAAAATAACATAGTAAATAACAACAACTATAACAATTATATCACAACAACATTTCCAACACAATATAACAACTATTTCACAATTTATCAATAACACCAACTTAAATCAACCAACGCATCAACATAACAACTATAATTATGCGACTTCAAATGCGACTCAACAGTGCATATGCATGTGGTACCATTGGAGTAAAACTCCCAACTTAGAACATTGACAGTAATTCCGAGGCACAAGACATAAGCCTTCAATATTTTTCCAATCCAGGCCAACTTAATAATGCAATGTATGCCATCAACCTCAACAACAAATACATAACATTGCAACAACAACAACAACACAAAACAATAAGTTGAAAGATTATATGATATCTCACGCTAGTTGGTAAAATTTAGGCCTCTTTTTATTTGGTCTTTAGTTCAGCTCTTAGTAACCACAAAATTAAGATTTTAAAATATATTTTAAAGGCCTCATTTTAAAATTTTCTTTAGGCCTCCAAACGGGTTGGGCCGGCCCTGTAAGTATTATCCCCCTTACCTCTTGATTGTAGGATCTTCTTAGGGTTTCCTCCTATTTTCCTCTTTCTCCTCTTCTCTTCTTTCTCTTCTTTTGTTTTATAACAACATTAACTCTAATATCTCCTACTTATTTCACTAATGGGCCTAACTCATTTAGTAATTTATTTTGTTACAAAGCCCAATGCCAATTAATTCTATTTATACTCATAAACTCAATTATTCAAATAACATATATATTCAAATAATTCAAATTATACAATTAACACATAATCACATAAGTAAATAATTAAATAATTATCACACCATATAATAATAAAATAAATAATTGCTAATAAAAATCGGGATCTTACAGCTCCCGCAAGTAACCTTTAATAAGAGGCTAGTAGTTGTTTTACTGAAAAACAACTATAAGCTTCAAAATTAAGTTGCATGCGTCAGCTTGAAACACGTATGTGCACGTATATGCAAGAAACTGAAATTCTTGTGCAGCAGACCCAAATGTCTTACAGAGATGTCGAGACATCTGATTTGACGTTAACACACAGGCAAGGTAAAAATTACAATGCAGGAAACATAAAGAACACAAGGAAATTATTTACCCAGTTCGGTGCTCTACACACCTACATCTGGAGGCTTCCAAGTCAAGGATGAAATCCACTATCAATAGTATTAATTCAGAGCTAAACTACCTCGTTTACAACTCCTCGCATAATCACTTCCCAGTGCAATTTCTATCTAAGAACCTCTTAGATACGAGAACCTATCTCACTCACCCTCAATCACACACAGTGATAATAACAATAACAAAGACTTGAAGACACAATTCAAAGACACAGGATCAGAAGATGCACTTCTGCCACAAACTACCTAAGACTTAAAGCAATTTGATTCTAGCTTAGAACACACCTTAGAGTTTCTTCACAGCTTCCTCCAAGAACAAAACATGTTGCCTCTCACCTACGGGTTTCGAGGAACATGGTGACCATCCCACAAACTGGGTGGTTCACTACATCTAGCCCTAATGATCACATACTTACTAAATTCGGCTAGATATCTAAACTAGGTTACAAATCCTTATTTATAACCTATACATCATCCCATAAACCGGGTTGGTCACTACATCTAGCCCTAATGGTCACATACTTACTAAATTTGACTAGCTACCTAAACTAGGTTACAAATCCTTATTTATAACATATACCCAAACTCGACTTGGGCCTTCAAACAACAGCATATCAACTGTAACAAACTGTAGAAAACTTCTGCTACAAACAAGGTCTTCAATCCTTAGTTTCCTAATTTTTCTCCTTAACTTCTGATTGAATCTTCTGGACCCTTAAATTCACGCCATATAGGTTGCATAATATTCCTTGAATATTCTGCATCCTTCACAACAGAACTGGACTTTATTTATCAGTTTAGTAAGCGTGATGTTAAATGCTTGATGTTAGAACATCTTATTTGACATGTTGTTTCTGCTGTTGAATTATTTCACCACAACATGTTCAGACATTTCAATAGAACTTCTTGTTGTACCTGTTCTTGTTATTCAAGTTAAATATCATATTGTACATTACATTATTGCTGCTATTATTTGTTTTACTAAAATTAATGTCAACCCTCAAAATCAAGAAACTTCAGAAACATTTATGCTACAAATTGTTTTTCGAGACTTTGATCAATTTCAAAATGGTTTTTAATGTTTCCTAAGACCTCTAATGCAAGAAAGTGCCACAAGACATAGAGATTCTGTCCAATATACAGAAAATACTAAGTTTTCATAGTTTTGACATCATGTAAAATATTTAATGATAAATTTGCACTCACAACAACGTCCTTTTTGGTTTGTGGTAGTGGTTCCTATTCCTTTGTTTTTCTTGACATTTCTATTGGAATTAATCCTAAAAGAGGGGAGGTGTGGAGGTTTGTTTTTTCTAAGATTATGAGGAAGCTTTTGGAGCTTGGCATATTAAGCATTTATTGAATAGGGGGAAGGGTGGTGATGTTGAATTTGATTTTGAGTAACATTCTAGTTTTCTTCTTCTCTTTCTATAAGGCTCCTAAGGTGATTATTAAAGAGATTGTGATGTTGCAAAGGGTTTTTCTTTGGGGTGGTGTAGAGTAAAATAAGAAACTTAATTGGGTAAGTTGACCCAAGGTTTGTAAGTCAAAAGAAGAAAGAGGTCTTGGAGTTAAGCATCTTATCGCTTCTTAGAAAGTGGGAATAGAAGATTCTAAGTAAACATAATTATTTGTTGTCTGATTTTCTATTTTTTAAGTATGGTGATATAAAGGTTTCAATGTTGATTCCTCATTCGGAAAATAATGGCAAAAAAAACTCTTTATGGTGGAAGGTAATTTGTTTTGTGGGATACTCTTTGGAAGAATATCAAGAGCATTGGTCTTCTAAGTCTATTTCGTGCAAGCTTGACGATGGAAATTCTATCAATTTTTGGAGGCATTGTTTGTTAGGGGAAAACTTTTTGTGACTTTTTTCCTTCTATTTTCACAAATGCATGGGACAATTGGTAGCAAAATCAATGACTCTGGTCAATGGAGCCAGGGGGTTTGCAGTGGAATTTCAATATGTGGTAGCAGTTGGGTGGAGATGAAATTAATACATAATGAAGTTATAGGTATTCTATTTTGTTTAAAAGGGGATTCTATGTAATTCTAATTCAATTCAATTCTTATGTTACTAATATCTCTCTTCTTGATATATAGACATACAAGTAGATGCATTGACTTGTCTTGTTTCTTACTGAATGGTCCAAATATATAACCTTAACCACTTTAAAAAAAACATTATTTTGTTTATTTATTCAGTTCTGTGATTTATCTCATGGTTAGTGTTTGAATTATATAATATTAGTTTCTTTCATATTTATGATACA
The DNA here is from genome assembly GCA_021764765.1 of Vicia sativa. Lineage (NCBI taxonomy): Eukaryota > Viridiplantae > Streptophyta > Magnoliopsida > Fabales > Fabaceae > Vicia > Vicia sativa. Next base: position 69,712,280 of record CM038793.1, read on the forward strand.
GGAAATTTCTCTACATCCCATTCATTAATATGATTTCAATAATGACATGATATTGAAAGAAAGTCTCATATGTTTATGTCATACTGTATTTTGGTTGTTTTAGAAATGAAATCGAAAGAAAGTCTCATATGTTTATGTCACATTGTATTTTGGTTGTTTTAGAAATAAGATTGAAAAAAGTCATATGTTTACATCATAGATATGCATACGAGTATTGAATTTGCATCTTTCAAAGGAATAATCAATTTTTCAAAAAAAGTTGGTTGAATCTAAAATCCATATTGTTTATCTATTACTCTACAATTTTCTGAAGTTAACATTGATTTTGTTTATCGTTAAATAGTTAACATTGAGCAGTCCTTTGCTAAGAATATTTTAAAGATTAGATTGCGTGATTGAATAGAAAATTATTGGGTATCAAAGTAACAAAATAATATTAAGACAACTAAAATAAGAGATAAAAGCAAGAGAATCAATTGCCTATTAAACTCTTGGATGATTATGGGATGATTAAAACATTACAATGTATCAACTATTTATATTAATTGTTGTGCTATGAATAGCTAACTTAATTTTCTCCTAACTATCAATAAATTGATGATTCCTATAACTTTGAAACTTTCTCTCCACTACATATAATTGACTTTACATAATAAATTAAATATGGCTTTACTTTCGGACAATCTCCCACTTAAAGCCTTATTTATTTGCTTTCAAAATCTCTCAACTATGTCAATTCCAATGTTGCTACGTTTCTGATAGGCCATAAGAGTTTCTGCACCAAATAAACTTGTCAGCGTTAATCGGTTTTGTCATAACATCTACTAAGTTATCTTTAGTGTGAATCTTCTGCATATCCACGCTCCCTTCCTCTACTACTTCTCGAACAAAATGATACTGTACTCCTATGTGTTTAGTCATGGAATGAAAGGCTGGATTTCTTGCAATATGCAAGGCACTCTAACTCTCACAATACACAATAATCTTCTGCTGCTTGTGCCCGAGTTCTTCCAATAACCTTTGAATCCAGATAGCTTCCTTGCATGCTTGGGTAGCTGCCATATATTCTGCTTCTGTGGTAGATAAAGCTACGACAATTTGTAGCTTAGATAACCAACTTACCGCTCCTCCTGCTAGTGTAAACTCATAGCCGGTAGTAGATTTTCTTTTGTCAAGATCACCTGCATAGTCTGAATCAATGTATCCTTTGACAACAAACTCTGATCCTCCAAAACATAATGCAACATCTGAGGTCCCTTTAACATATCTCAGGATCCTCTTCACAAAATTCCAATGCTCTCTACCTGGATCTGCCATGAACAAACTGATCATTCCAACTACTTGAGCAATGTCTGGTCTAGTACAAATCATAGCGTACATAAGACTTCCCACTGCTGATGCATACGGTACTCGAGACATCTCCTTCATCTCTGCTTCACTGCTAGGACACATACTTGAGGATAGCTGGCAATTGATAAGAAGTGGGGTAGAGATTGGCTTAACAGTCTTGCATGTTGAAGCGTCTCAAGACTTTCCGAATATAATTCTTCTGAGAGAGCCAAATCTTCCTATCTTTTCTGTCTCGGTGAATTTGCATCCCTAAAATCTTGTTTGCGGGTCCCAAATCCTTCATATCAAACTCCCTAGCAAACTGTGCCTTCAATTCTTGGATTCGATCTTTATTGGGGCCTACCACCAACATGTCGTCCACATACAACAACAAAATAGTGAAATCATCATTATCTAACCTTTTGTAATACGTACAATGATCTGAACTCAGTCTGTTGTATCCAAGGCTCATGATGAAGGAATCAAATCTCTTGTACCAACACCTGGGCGCCTACTTTAAACCGTACAGAGATTTGGTCAACCTGCAAACCAAGTTTTCTTTTTCTTTTTCTTCAAACCCTTCTGGTTGAAGCATATATATTTCCTCTTCAAGTTCTCCATGAAGAAATGCAGTCTTCACATCTAACTGCTCAAGATGTAAATTAAATGTGGCACACATTGCAAAAACTACTCTGATAGTAGTAAGTCTTACCACTGGAGAAAATATCTCATTGAAATCAATGCCTTCTTTCTGAGCATATCCTTTGATCACCAGTCTTGCACGATATCGTTCCACTTGATCGTTGCCATCTCGTTTAATTTTGAACACCCATTTGTTTCCAATGGCTTTCCGACCTTTGGGAAGTTCAACAAGTTCCCAAGTGTTGTTCCTATGTAAGGCTTTAATCTCCTCCTGCATTGCTGCCATCCACAGAGAAGTATCTGAACCATTTAGCGCCTCATGAATTGTTGATGGTTCTCCATCTTCTAATAGAAGACAATATGCATCATGACTAGCCATCACATACTCTGATTGCCATGATGGTTTCCTTATCTGACATGATGTTCGTCTAGCTTGAACATCACCGGCTTCTTCTGGTTCTTGTACCTCATGATCTGGTTCCAGTTCTACTTCGAAAGAATCTTCTTCTCTAGACTTTCCATCTATATGAATAGTAGTAACATCTTTAGGCGTGCCGTCATTTTCCTGCTCACTTTGCAGTTCATTTTCTGCAAATATGACATCCCTGCTGACAATAATCTTGTGGACAGTGGGATCCCATAGACGATACCCCTTAACACCGTCAGCATAGCCCAAGAATATGCATTTTCTGGATTTAGGATCCAGCTTGGTTCTTTCTTGGGAGTTGTACATCACGTACACAGGAAAACCAAACACATGTAGAGAAGAATAATTTCATGGCTTTTTATTCCACATTTCCACCGGTGTCTTTAAACCAATCGCAGTTGATGGTGATCGGTTTATCAAGTAACAGACCATTTTCACTACTTCTGCCCAGAAGGACTTGGCTAGTCCTGCAGATCGCAACATAGCTCTAGTCCTCTCTACGAGAGTTCTATTCATTCACTCTGCTACTCCATTCTACTGACGTGTACGAGCAACAGTAAATTGTCTCTTAATACCACCTTGCTTGCAAAATGCCAAAAAATCACCGTCTATATATTCTCCTCCATTGTCTGTCCTCAAGCATTTTATCTTTTTACCAGTTTCAAGTTCCACTAGTGCTTTGAACTCCTTGAATATTGGATACACATCTGACTTCTTTTTGATCGGGTACACCCACAATATCCTGGAGTAGTCATCAATGAATGATACAAAATATTTTGCTCCTCCTGTGGATATTTCTGGTGACTCCCATACATCAGAATGAATCAAGTCCAGTATGTGATTGCTTCTAGAATTTGACTTAGCAAACTTTAATCTATGTTGCTTGATTATCACATAGTGCTCATAGAAAGGTAAATTTATCGTTTTGAGCATTAGGTATGAGATTACGTTTTGCAAGAAATTTCAAGCCTCGTTCTGACATATGGCCTAGTCTGCGATGCCACATTGTCGTTGAGTTTTCTTGACTAGTTGATGCAACTGACACATCACCCTCTAGCAACGTCTCTCCCATAAGAATGTATAAATTTGCAGATAGCTTTTCTGCCTTCATCACTACTAGAGCACCTCTCACCACCTTCAATATGGGTCTTGCACCCGAGGTCATCTAATTGTCCAATAGACAATAAATTCTTCTTCAACCCTCTCACATGTCGTACCTCTTGAATTGTGCGAACTGTACCATCATACATTTTTATTTTGACAGTACCGACACCAGCAATTTCTAAGGCGTAATCATTTCCCATGAACACTGATCCTTCTGAGATAGGTTGATAAGTGTAAAACCAATCTCGTCGAGGAGTCATGTGCCATGTTGCTCCTGAATCAATTATCCAAACGTCAGTGAGCTGTTTACTACCCTTGGAACCAGTTGTTGCTCCACTATATAGAATCTCTCCATCATCAGAGGTATTGGCAATACATCCCTGAGATGAACTTGCCTCAGAAGAATTCTCACAATTCTTCTTAAACCAACAATCCTTTTTCAAGTTCCCTTTCTTGCCACAATTGTAGCATCTCACATTCATCTTACTTCGAGATTTTGATCTACCATGATTTTGGCTCCCACTAGGGCCACGTTCCACTGATCTTCCTCTCGTCATTGTCAAAGCTTCTATTTGTTTTGAGTTTTCTTGACGGTCTTCCTTATTTATACGCCTGGACTCTTCCTCAAGAATAGCTCCGGCAACATCATCAAAGTATAGACGGTCTGTAACATTATTATTTGTTAAGTTAACGGCAAGTGGATCATATGAATCTGGTAAGCTCTGAAGTAGAAGTTCCGCACGTTCATTTTCTACTATGCTAAAATTTGCCGATGTAAGTTGAGCAAACATTGTATTTAGAGTGTTGATATGATTTGTCACAGATGTGGATTCACTCATTCGAAGAGTATAGAGTCTTCTCTTTAAGAAAATGTGGTTGTGTAGTGACTTGACCTCGTATAATTTGATGAGGACATCCCATATCTCCTTTGCAGTTTTCTTTTCGGCAACGCTAGACAAAACTGAATTCGCCAATGCTAAGTGCAAATTGGCAACAACGTTGCTATCTATCTCATTCCACTTTTTGTCAGATATTCCCTCAGCTCTATCTTCAATTGCTGCTAAACAATTATCCTTCCTCAGGATTGCTTTTATCTTCCGTTTCCACAGGGAGAAATTACTCCGTTGAACTTCTCAATCTCAAACTTTGTTGTCATGGTTTTACACCAAACAATTAGCAACTGAACCGGCTAACACAATTTCACCGTGAATAGCAAAGTATACGTGAACAGTATTGTATAATTTTACCACACACTGGAATGAATTCGGTATATGTTAACAATCACTGTAAAAGTATATAATCACATGTGTGAATAATAACCGTGAACCGCAGCGGAATATGAACTTACACCAATAGCTCTGATACCACTGTTGAGTATCAAAGTAACAAAATAATATTAAGACAACTAAAATAAGAGATAAAAGTAAGAGAAGCAATTGTCTATTAAACTCTTGGATGATTATGGGATGATTAAAATATTACAATGTATCAATTATTTATATTAATTGTTGTGCTATGAATAGCTAACTTAATTTTCTCTTAACCATCAATAAATTGATGATTCCTATAACTTTGAAACTTTCTCTCTACTACATATAATTGACTTTACATAATAAATTAAATATGACTTTACTTTCGGACAGAAATGAATTAAAATGGTGAAAAACATGTAATTGTTTGAGTACATTGTAATTTTTTAAATATATATTATATTTATTAATTAAATTTTAAATATTTGTATATCTGAACTAGGATCCTGGCTACCGCGTAAATCAATGATTATTAAAATAATTAATTTTTATATAAGGATATATTCTGTGAAAAAATAATTTATATTGTTTATAAGTCTAAAATTTTATTTAACATTAATACGTAGCAATCTGTATGATTCTATTATGAACAAATTAATAATAAGTAGGACTAAAGAAATATTGAATATAAATTTTACCATAAGTTATTTTGATTTGATCCATAAGAGATATATGATATAAATTTGCAATATTAGTTTTTAGAATATTGACCCCCAAATCTCAATAAATTCAAACCTAAATCCCATACTCACCCATAAATTTCAATAAACTCAAACCTAAGTTCTATTATATGCACAAAATCTAGGCACTTGATAGATCATGTAATTAATTCTCTTTCTTTTCTTGTGGAGGAAAACATCTTTGCCTCTTTCGTACGATCTTCATATTTTTTATGCTTAACATTGATGCTACGAACCTTTTAAATAAATAATAAATAATTATAACCACCCCACATATTATTTATCCATACAACTTTATGTATCGTCATTTAACCAACATATTATTTATCCATACAACTTTATGTATCGTCATTTAACCATATACTTATAATTTATGATATCTTCATTGTCTATCATGAAAGCATAAAAGTGAAACACAAATAACAATAAAAATTAATAAAACTAAAGTTTACTTTCCCGACCATCAAGAAACATATAACAATACTTCTAAATTGAAAAATAGTGATTCTCATACTATAAAATAGTCACAAATTTCTATATTCAAATACAAACAATGAAAAATATGTCAAGAGGTTTCATGTTTGTTTATGTTATGATTATTTTTCTTTTCTTATTCATCATAACTGATGGTATGTTTATTTTTACAATTTATCATAATTTTCTTCTTTATCGTAAATATAATGTTTCATTTTTTATTATTATGACATTTATTTTTCTTACTTGAAATCACAGGAGCTTTTATATGTCATTCTGATGAAGAATGTCGCAGTTTTTATTGTGACGCCCCTAAATGTCCAAGATGTATAGGTTTATTTTGTAAATGTTGGTAGAGGTAGAAATAATTAAAATTAAAAATAATACCATGACACTTCTAAGAGAGCATAATTGTAATTAAAACTATATTGATGATTTCGATCATAATTATATAGTTGAGCCTTAAAAAAAGTTACCGACTTAAAAGTACTTTATGCATGTGTTGTTATCTTCATTTGTGTTTAGAAGTTACTAATAATAATGTCAAAACAAACTCAAAACTTATAGTCTTCCATAAAGAAATAAACAAACAAAAAAAAAGTCTTCAATAAATAAAGGAAATATATGATTATATATGGTAAAAAATATTTTAGTTTTCCATTTATCATAAAATAAATGTGTGATATTTAATTGAATTGATAAAATAATTTAAAATAAAACTAGCGCACCACCTAACATAAACACATATCCTGCTGTAGATTTTCGATCCTCACCATCACTACATCAGCTCGAATCTGTATATCCCTCTAATTTGCATTCTTTTTCTTTATCAGCTGTTGGAAATAAAATGCCATAGTCAAGATTTCCTTTCAAATACCTCAATATCCTCTTTGTCGCTGTTAGGTGTGATACCTTTGGCTTCTGCATAAATATGTTTACCATACCTATGCTAAATCAGGCCTCGTTGACAAAGGTATCTTAAGGACCCAATATGCCTTCTATATTGGGTTGGGTCGACATCATCTTCTTCTGAGTCTTTTGATAGTTATTGTCTTGGTTCTGCAGGTGCCGAAGTCGAATTGCATTCTTCCATCTCAAATCTCTTGAGAATTTATACAACATATCTTCTTTGATGCATCATCAAACCTCTACTAGTCTTGTAGAATTAAATTTCAAGGAAATATGAAAGATCACCCAAATCAGAAATTTCAAATTCCTTGTTGAGTTCCCCTTTGAAGTCTTCGATCTATTTCTTGCAGCTACCGGTTACTAACTGAAGGAAAATCGCGACATAAAATTTGCAGCGGAAAACAGTTTTCCTTTGTGATCCTTACGAATGATCATGGTCAGTGATAGAATATTTTTTCCTCTTGTGGCGATTTGGATATCTGATGTTGTGATCACAAACGTTGATGAAGAAAAATGTCTCTACTCAGTCCACACGAACAGGTTGCTTCCGATCACAGTGCTAGCTGTTCACGAACGGAAGCTTTGAGTGAGAGAGTGAGCGAAATCACGGCAGGGATTCGGGATTGGATTTGCATAAAGTGAAAAGCTTCATCGCAAGGGTTCTCTTTATAAGACCACAAGTTTGGGTTGCAAGCTAAAAGCCCAATAAAGGCTGTAAACTAAAAACCCAATAAAGCACACGAATATCATACATTATGATGTATTGTATATCACTTAAGCATGTGGTACCTTACCACATTCTGTATTCCACTTCCATATTCCACTTAAGTACACAGTACCCTACAATGTTCCTTATTTACACTATCTCTCATTAATCTGTCCTTATGTGTGTGACCCTATAGGTTTCCGCGACGTTGGCAATTATATTAAATCACATTTAACATAATAAACAGTGAGCGGTACCTAGCAACACATCACTGCTACCCAAGTCACAAAAATGTCATGTGATCTGACAGAACCTTTCTGTGATAATACTTGTGTGTATAATTACCCTTTTGCCCTTATGTCTATATTGAACATAAGGCATAGACCGTGTCATCCTTTTCCAGTTCAATATTGGGCCCTCAGACATTTATCCCGTTACGTAGGATGGGCAAATTCCATCTAGGTCACTCATGTCCCTCAGCATGCTTTGTGAAGTACCCATCAACTGTCTTGATGGTCATCTAGTTACGGATAACGTTTGATCAGCAATAAGGCACTTGACTCTACATCTAAGGTCCATAGTGGTTTCAGGTCAAAGGGTGGTATACACCACTTATCACCATGAGAATAACTTATGACACTTTGCATAATATTCTATGTAGTATTCTCATAGCGGGTCAATCCAGTATAAATATTACTCCTAATATTTATACCTATGTCAAGACTTGATAACTCCTTATCCATGATCCATGGGATGTGATTATCAATCTATCTTCATAATAACCTCAATGCTTTAATGTTATCCCGCTTCACAATTAAGCTCGATTATGGATACTTTAAGAATAGTGTCCTTGTGTTTAATGGATCTCATGATTAAGTCACACTTAACATTGCATTAAACAGACTAACTATTCTAAGGACTTTATTATTTTCAAAAAGCAAACATAATAAAGAAAAGCCTTTTATTATTAATAAATAATTCGATACAAGTACCAAAAGGTATTGGCCTCTAGGGCTTACACCAACATTAACAAGTCATCGACACAAAGATATAGTATAAGCAATTCACTATTGCTTCTTCTTACATATACTTCATGTTCAGTTGTGCACTTCACAAATTCCTTCTCCCTTAGAAAACTATCAATATTCTTATTTCAAGCTCTTGGAGTTTGTTTCACACTTCACGTCCATCTAATATATGTGCCAACTATTTATTTATGCTAAATCAACAACCAACCTGATCATTTATATCCTAGCCACAAGTGAAAAAACCTCATCGAAGTCAATTCCTTCTTTCTAGAGAAATCCTTTTGCCACTAATCTTGCATTATGTCGAGTAATTTCCCCTTTAAGAATCATCTTCACTATGTATACCTACTTGACATTAATTTCCTTCTTGCCTTGAGGCAAATCGACAAGTGACCAAGTGTTGTTGTCTTTGATGAATTTCATTATCTTATGTTTGAAGGAAGCATGGGTAGTTTTCCATTTCAGACTTCAAAGCTATGCAATTTTCGAGATTATGGTCAGGTGCCCCTTGGTGAAAAGGATAAGAAACATCATCTTTTTTTCACCAAGGTAGCTTACCAGGCACTAGAGGTGAGACTTTTCTTTCTTTCATATTCATTCTTTTTTTTTGAACAAGTCATGGATCTTTACATCGTCTTTGATTTGTTGGAAGTGATTATGGTTGTCTGAGTCTTTGGGTAGATGAGGAAAATTGTTGTTGTATCGTCATCTGTTGGCCTTCTGATATGCGAGAGATAACCTTCATGGTATTACCCTCTTTTAATGCACACTATTGATAGATGAAGGTCGACTATTGCAATTTCGACCTTCCTCAACCTTTTGAAGGATAACCATTGTTGTACCCTTTAACGTGCACTCTTGATGAGTTTTGAATGCTCGATCAGATTGGCTGAACACTACCCGCCCTAGGTTAAAATGAGGGTTTTTTAAAACAAAAAAGAAACTCCTAATTCAATGCTCGAATGGGTTAGCGGAGGTTTATCTCCCTTATAACTTTGGTGTTTAGGGATTTGAAAAAAATGCATGTACATCGTTATGAGGGTTCTACTCGAAAGCATACAATCAGAGACCTGGTTCCTATGGGATCGACCTTTTTTTGGTACAATCTCATAACTTTTGATCCCTAACTTTGAATATAAAGGAATGTTTATGACTTTTATATGACCAGAAAATCTTGGAGGTAACGTGAGGCTCACACAGTGTTTCCATATGATTCTTTGGTTTAGTTGATTAATTGATTTAATTGAAAAGTGTTGTCATAAGTTCATCCATGATCTAAGTGTTATGTATCTGTATAGTTGTGACTAAATGCATGTTGTTTTGCGAAGAAATTGTGACATTCCTTGTATGATTATCTTTTCCTCACTCTGATTTAAATAATATTCGATGGGTAGATTTGGGGTGTTACAACTACTATGCTAAATCTATTTTCTGCTAAATTCCTGCTACAACTATTAATTTTTGTTTTCTAAACCTGCTAATTCTCTTCTATTGATTTTTAACATAAATATCTACTAATTAATTTTCTATTATATCAACTACCATATCTAACATAACTATACTACACTTACTTACCTAAAACAAGTGCCCGCATTATCAAATTCAAACTACCTAGTCCTATATCAGTAAACAAAATAACAAAACAAAGTTGAGGAAAGGGAGTGTGAGGCCCCCATCTCTACATAGGGTGACCCCCTATCTTGTATGTATCATAGTTCTTCTATTATTTTCTTATTCTACCATGCATAACCTGTTTGGCACTTAGTTAGTTTTTCAAACAAAACCAATGGTCAACTACACATATCCAAACAAGGCATAAAGTAATGGGACACTTATTCTTCTCTTGGGGTGACTGCCACCTTCTTGTATGTACGTATCATGCTTCATTTTTTTTCTCTTTTCCTTTTCTTACAAGTATGACATGTTTGGCAATTAATCATTTTTTTCAACTAAACCAACTGCCACATAATTAGTTTCCAAACAAGGCTTAAGGAAATTAAAGGGTGGGGCGCCCACCTTGGCCTCCCTAGGGCGTCCACCCCCTTGAGTGGTGGGCCCACTCTTTTTCTTCACAAACTTAGGACGGTTATCCCTTAACTCCTTCTTCTTCCTACGTTTTTACAGCATTATTCTTTATCGTCTGTTCTTATTAATTTAAACTAGTTTGCATCTATTTTTCCAGAAACACTTTGATTCAGGAAATTAATTAAAACACCTAGTAAACATGAAATTACTATAGCACAATCCAACAACAGCAAGAACATGTACAATTTTTATTCATCACAATTTCATCAATGACAACTCACAGCAATTCATCCAAACTCTGGAATTTTAATACAATCACAGAAAATTAATATAACTCAATCCCACATATTAATCCTCATACTCCCGATTATAAAATTTCAACCCCACAATTACCTTGGATTGAAGCAGCTCGAATTACTCGGTCGAATTTCACGAATCTAAACGGACCCTAATTCTGCAGCAGATAAACTACTATAAATTTTCTGATTTTTAATTCAATTCGTCGACATTAATTTACTACTACCTGGTATAATGGAGATTGTTCTTCCTATTTTCCTCCGGCTGGCATCTTCTTCCCAAACCCTTGCTTTGATTCTAAACTGCTACGTACAACTTTTGCTTTTAGGTTTTTTTCCCCTGATACTTTGTATATACCACTTACAAACTAATAACCTAATAAAATAATGGGTTACTAATAGTCTTAATGGGTCTACTATACAATACCCCCTTATCTCTATTTCACACCCACAACTTAATCCAACTAAATTAATTAATATTCCAATACAACTAATATTATTTTCTTATATAATTTCTCCCGGCTAAACCGACTAATTACCTGATTATCTGCTTAACTGCTCAATCTAACTTATGAATCCAATAATGCCTATTACGATAATTCCAATAATTCCTTCTTCGACTAAGTTCCAACAAAAAATCCTTAATAATTTATTTAAATAATTAAATGAATTTTAGGGCGTTACAAGAACCAATGTGCCAAAACATAGGTTTATTAGTTGGTTGGCCATGTTTGATAGATTGAAGACTAAAAACAAATTATTCAACATGAAGCTTGTTGAAAACAACAACTTCCTATTTTGTGAGGATTTTACTGACACGTGCCAACATATTTTTTTCAATTGCATGTATAGTGTATGTTGCTGGGAGGAGATTAAAGCTTGGCAGCATTGGAGGATTGTTGCGACAAATATCCATGCTGTTTTGATATGGATTTCTAGAGGCTAAGCCAAGAATCTTAAGCAAAATGTGTATACAGCAGTGGTGTGTGCCCTGGTTTATCATTTGTGGAAAGCCAGGGATGATGTCATGTGGAATCAAATTTTGTGGAATTCGAATCAGGCTGTTAAGAGAATCAAAAGTGACGTTTTGAATAGAATAGGCAAGATTGATAGTTTTAAGTATATTAATAGTGAAATAGACTAGTATACAAATATGTAATTGGTGTATTATTTGGTCTGTATAGACCCATTGTACAATTTTTTAATCTTAATAGTGTGTGAAGCAGACGAGTTGGCACAAGGCGGTGCATGGTTACTTGAGTTGTAGGCGAATTTTGGATTTTGGTGAGGAACAAGATTTTGGCAAGCGAACTTCTTGTTGTGATTCTTCCGAAGCATATTGTGAAGATGTGAATGAATTACCGCAGTAGTGCAAAGTGAAGTTTTGATGGATTTAGTTTCTGGAACTAGTTGTGATTCGAAGTATACTAAAGGGACGTTTGCTTCTGGATTAGAGTTGAGGAGTCAACTTGAGGATTGGTTTGAGCAGAGTTGTTTACTCGAGCGGGTCACCGTGGAGTGCTACCGTTGTGTCGTTAGAGAAGGGCAAAGGTTGCCCGAGTTGGTGTGTCGTTTGTAGTCAAGGAACGGAGTGGATATTGAGGGCAAGTGCCTACTTCCAAGGACTGATGTTGGATAAATCAGTCATTTGGAACTTTGGTGTTTAGTGAGATCAAGGTGAAGTATGGCTATCTACGGATTAGAGTGAGGGTTGAAGATGCTTAGACAATGCTTCTCAAGATAGTGTATGGTCCTGGCGAGTATTCGTTGATGTCATTAGTGTGACTAATGCGTCAGGTATGATTTTGGAATGTTCAGACAGTACTCTCATGCGTAGCTGTAAGAGTTAATTCTTGTTCATGGATATTATTTGGTTCACATCAAGTTAAGGAATTGTGGCAAGCATCCGAGCGTGGCGTTATCAGTAGTGAAGTTAGATCTGTGCATGTCGAGTATTCTAAAGAAGATAGAATTTTGAACTATGGGACGTGAGTGCCTTAAGTAAGCGACTTAGACGGTGATATTTTGGACAGTTCCGCAAAGATTTATTTTGTATCTTGTAGGAGACCTCCAGAGGTATTTCAGAGCTTATAAGTTCCTTGTTTTGTTTGGTTAACTTCGTGAGTTTGATAGAAGATCTTTTTTTTATAAATTGGTATTGATCGTGAGTACTTTGACCCGAGATGGTTGAGTCGCTATTTAGACTTCGCAATGGGAAGCGAATTTGTTCGAACCAGTGCAGAGTTAGCGAATGCTTTGATTTTGGTTTTGTTTTGTACTGGAGGACCTTGTGCGGCATACTGTGATATTTCATTTTGGACTTAAGATGTATTTCGACGTAGAGTTGGACAAGTGTATTACTACCTTGGGGAAATTTGATTTTTCATAAGGAGAAATTGTCGGACGCGTGGGTTAGAGTTTGATGCGGTTGCGTTCATTTGAAATTTTAAAGGTACAGATGTTAACAACGAGGAGATTAGAATTATTGAAGACAATTCAAGTTGGGTACGATCTATAAAGAGACTTCGTTTGTTGTTGAGTTTAGTAAGTTGATATTGAGGATAACCCAAGAATACCTGATTTGGGATTTATTATTTTGAAGAATGTTGCATGTTTGTTTTGAGACGCTTGTTGAGATTAAGCTCAGAAGGTTATTAAGGATTTGTTCACTACTAACATATGGATTTCGTCGGATACTAATGGTCGCAGTGGATTATTAGATTACGACTAAGATAAGTCTTGACGGTAAAGAATTTTGTGACGGTTTGGTAGCCACAGGTACCTTAAGATGATTGATGTTTTATAGAGGAAGGTGTTCTATTGTGACTTAAGTCGGCCGCGACGGTGTTCATGATTGGATTCCATAGAAATTGATGTTATGGTTCTAAGTCTGACCTGTGTTGTAAGTCAGGAGTATGAGACGACGTGGATGGGTTGAGTTCTTGAGAGAGTGTTTTGGTTTGAATTTCCACTTTGGAAGATTGAAAGTTGTGAAGGTGTTTCGAATAAGAAGCCTGTGTATTGATCATTGCGACGGTGCGAGGATAGTGATTACTTATATATACTTTGGGAATTGAATTGTTATAAGGGAAGACTTCGTTGAAGTCAAGTGTATACGTCGAAGTTCACAAGTCAATATTTGGACAATATTTGAAAAGGTCAAACTATGTCGTGTATTTTAGAGGATCAATGGACGTTGATCAATCGAGAATGAAAGAGTGATTCTTCGAGTTGATGAAGCTGATGTTGCGAGGTGTCTTGATGGGGGTACTCTTTGAACGTATCCATTATGAGTAATTGTGAAGTTGAGGATTAACCAAGTTGTTTTACAGTTGGCATCTTATGCATAAAAGTGACGCAACATGGTTTAGTTATCGAGCTTTGAATTGTTAGCAAGTATGCGAGGTTGTTGGATTTGGACTAGTGAGTTATAGTCGCAAGTCGTCTGTATAAGTCCTAGAATGAGTGGTGTATCTCGGTTCGATTATGTTTGAGTAACTTGTTCTGTTCAAGGGTTGTACGTTGGTAATCTACAAGGAGAATGTGACCTTGTGATTTTCTGGAATGAAAGCGAATAACTGCAAGTGTGATTCTTGAGTTCGTGCTTATGCGTAATTGAAGGCATCTCTTTCGCATTTGCGTAGCACGCGTGGTTTTATCCTTTTCTGATTGTTTCAGTTTTGGTTTGTATAACCATTTTGTTGTTTTCGTTTTAGCGATGGTGTCGGTGTTGTGTCGTAGGACTTTATGTTCCTATCTTTGGTGACTCGTTTCTGAGGCATCGGTTCAAGTGTATGACTAAATCTATGGTTGAGGCGTTAGAATAGTATCGATCTTAATCGTTTGGTTTTCTAGTGAACCGGTGTGTCTGCGATTTGTTTGGTTGTTGAGTGTTATTTGGTTTTTGAGTGCATTGTATGGGCTTTGCATCTCGGCACGGTTGTTCTTGTTTGGACGTTGTGGTTAGGGAGATACCCTTGTGTTTGGTGTATTTTGTATGTTGTTTAATTGACGCGAGGATTGAGTGGAGAAATGCGTAGGCATGTCCCGAATTGTTCGTTTTGGTCGAAATTTTGAGGACGAAAAGTTTATAAGTGGGGGAGAGTTGTAACACCCATTTTTATTAATATTATATTACATTAATATTTTCGAGTTACCGATTGATATCTATTTCGCGACGAGAATATTTATATTAATCGTTATACCTATTAATATATTTGGCGACGTTTCGATTCGGTCCGGTAAAATATTATTCGGATCCGATATTTAACTCCCCGGAATTGTTTTAATTGATTGAATTAATAATAGTGGTAGATATTATTAGTGTGTTAATTTATAAGAATAGTTGGGGGTGTGAGGACTAATTGATGAGAATTGGGTTTTCACCCTTGTTGCTAGTAAGGAACACATTATAAACCATTTCTCCTCATTTTCCTTCCATTCAAAACACAAAAACAAACATGGGAGCTTGGAAGCTAGTAATTATAAAAGCCATTTCCCTTCCTTTTCTTTCCATCTTTCCTCACATAAAACCAAACTTGGTCTTAGAGAGAATAAGAGAGGGTTTTGGAAAGAAGAAGAAGAAGAAGAGCAAGAGAGCAAGAGAGGAAGCTTGAGGTTGAGCTTTGTAGAATCATCATGGATCATCCAAACTAGAGGTAAGGGGTTTGATTCTTCATCTCATATTGTTAGGTTTTGATAGATATATTTTGGATTTGGGGGTAAAATTGATAGTTGATTTTTAGGGTTTTGTTGGTTGATTGTTGGAATGCTTTAGAAAAGTTGGATTAGGAGTATGGTTTGTGGGTGTATTAGGTGCTAGCTTGTAGGAATTAAGAGTATTGAAATGGGAAAGAAAACCATGGTAGTAGAATGAGAAAAACTCAAAAAGATGAAGTTTTCACGCAGGTCCATCAACACGGGCCGTGTTGATTAACACGGTTGTGTTGTCCTCTTGTGTAAGGAATTTTGGTTGCCCAGGTCCATCAACACGGGCCGTGTTGATCAACACGGGTGCCCGTGTTGATTCTCTGACTTTGTTTTTTTGGCGTGTTCTGGGGGCTTTTCAACACGGGCCGTGTTGATTCACACGGGTGCCTGTGTTGATGCATCTGTAGCCTCCAAAATTCAGATTTTTTGCACTTCTTTTGGAACCCGATTTTGTTCCAATTTTCCGACTTCGGCAATTCGACGACGGAGCAGGTTGCTCTGAATTCAACGAAAATTGACGTGCTAGCTAAGTTCGACGTGTAGAACGTAGTGGTGAGGTTAGTTTTTAGGAATTGCGAGTTTCTACGAGATGACCCGAAATAGGCTTAATTACGGTTTAATTGAATCAGATTTCATTTTAGTGGATTTAGGACACGTATGGACAATCTGATTGCGATGTTGACGATTATGATTAATGCCAGTTATTAGAAATGGCTTTCGCGACGATTATAGGTGTTGGACTAATGTTCCATTTTTGGGATTTAGTAAATTAATTGATAATGATGCGGTGTGAATAAACATAATGTTTGCAACGACGTATTAGTTAGTGAATACTTGTTGATATGCGATGCGATGATATATGTATTTGTACATGATGATGTGATGATTATATTGATGTTGTTAATAAATGCTTCCGATTTGTGAATGCATGTTTTTTTTATGATAATGAATTAGTGGTGATGTTTTGCATAATGCAAATATGAGGCGATGATATATTTATCTTGTTTTGGATAAATTATGGCGATGTGGGCTTTATGCCAATTTTGATGAGCGATGATGGTGTTTTTGTGTGGTGTTATTTTATTGTCGAGTCACATACATTGCATTGGCGACGATGGGCTTTTATGCCAAGCGACGAGGCTTTATGCCAAGCGACGAGGCTTTTATGCCAAGTGTTCCTATTTATGAACAAAGCGACGGGTACCACATGCATAACATAGTCGTGTCTCATGGAGTCGGTTATGTTTATGTTTGAGTTGTTTGGCGTTGGGTTTTAATTAAATTGACGATGTTAAATTGCGATGATATATGATATTTTGTTTGGTGAGGATCTTTATGATAAACATGAAATGAATATAACTTGATAATTTCATGATAACTAAGCGATGAATATAAGTGATGAACATTATGACGGTTTAATTTAGATGAAATGCTTAATGCAAATATGATGTGATGATGTTTGTGACGATGGGCTTTTATGCCAAACGCGACGATGGGCTTTTATGCCAAAAGCGACGATGGACTTTAGCCAATTTGTGATGATTTGTTTATGTTGCTCATGTTGTTAGCATTGTTTAATGTTGTTGGTTGATGTTGTTGTTTATGATTGCCGTGTTAATTAGCGATGTATTAGCTTGTGACGATTTCGTGGTGACGAAGGTTTACGTGTTGTTGTGATGATTTGTGCTGATGAGACTAAGACGATTAAGTATAGATTATACACTTTAGAATGACGATAAGAGTAAGTGAGCTTTGGATATGTGTTGGAATGCACTTATTAATCTATACCCTTTATAATTCCAAAACTATATATATACTTTATCATGCCTTTAATTATATGTTTTGGATTATCTCACCCTTTACTTGTTTCGCCGTTACCTTTATATTGGTAACGTGCAGGTTATGAAGACGGAGTATATAGCTTCTGTTAGTCGAGTCGGTGTCGCTCTGATACGTAGCACTCGGGGGGAAACATTTATGTTGTCTTGTTGTTGATTCTTTTGTTGTTCTTCCTTTTGTATATAGAATCATACTTTATGAAAATATGATTTATTAAGGAAGTTTATTAAAGAAGATGTTTTGATGTTTTTGAATCAATTTATGTCTTCCGGCGATGCTATGTATACGAGATTTATACTTTAAAGTAAATAGTTTAAAGTGAGTTGTTTTTGAAGGTGTGATGCCTCAGTATTGAATTTGTGAAATTTTAAATTACTCTGATTTTTGTATATTAAACATTGGGTAATATTGGGTGTTCTGGATCGTACTGACGGAAGGTTCGTCAAGGCCAGTATGTGGTGGTTGAAGGAGATGGGGGGGTACCTGCAAGGTACTTCGATGCCAAAGTAAGTATGGGCAAGAGAGAGAGAGAGAGAGAGAGAGAGAGAGAGAGAGAGAGAGAGAGAGAGAGAAAGTAGAAGGAGAGAATGAATGTGTTACCCGACCCTCTCGAATGAGAGGGTATTTATAAACTCTGGGCCAAGGTCCGGTGGGTTTATCCAGCCCACTAAGGACCGGGGGTTTCGTGAGCAAGGAGTCCAACACGTGGCCTTCTCCATGGTCTGTCGCTCTGTGATATACGGGGTGTTTGACCCGGCATTCTCTGAGGGCAGGTGACAGTTATGTTCCGGGATACGCAAGGTGCTTGACCCAGTATTCTTAGAGGGCAGATGACGGTTAAGTAACCGTTAGTCACGTGGCCTTAACGTGCACATGAGGAGATCCCTACCCGTTATGGGCAGATAGGCCCTCGAATCTACGCTTATTGGATTGGACTTCAATGGCAGTGGGACAGATGCTGAGCCAGTCCAGAACACTACCTCTTCACCGAAACATACTTAAGCATCAAAGTATCTGCAGGTACACCCCATCTTTGTTGATTGTTAAGATTCATGACTAGTCACACTTTCTAATCACCGATACGATAGATATCCATACATAAATCACTTTCCATTCAATTTATTTTTAGTTTTATTCAATTTCACATAATCAGTTAATCTAATATCAATTTATCTAATATCAATTTTCCACCGCAGCACCAAACAATATCTTAGAAAACATACATTGACACACATCCATGTTCTAAGTCCTGGGAATAAAAACATGAATATTACAATTCCCATAGAGAATAACAAATCATGAGTTTCCAAGCGAAGGAGCCTAGGGTTGGATTCAAATGAAGAGATTATCTTTACAAGTACTATAAATAAATTGTGGTACACATGGGATCTCTGTATGTAGTTTCACAGGCAAATCAATGGTCCTTGTAAAATGACTATAACTTGCTCTACATATTTTCTCATGCAAATACTCACACTGGAATCTATTCAAAATTCATATCTTAATTAGAACTTTTATGAGCAAGCATCTACACTTGTTTTTTTATTTATAAATATATGTAGTTAGTTTCATGACCAGCGACCCTGTGTAGGATCAATATAACGATCTCCAACATAGAACCGAAAGTAATCCTAACTATAGCAAGATTTGAGAACTTTTCGCCATAAAAAGGAACCGAAATTAATGTGAAAGGAATAAAAATGATGAATAACACTATGAAAATTTAGGCAAAACCAACACAAATTCTAACAAATCTTGCTCCATACACAAAACTTATCAACATTAACACTATGAGTATACAAAAATATTCTACAATCTTATGTTGCTTGATGAAGCAAGATGACACCAGATAATTCTTGATTGATGCAATTGTTCTGTGAATTGTTCCTTTAAAAGTTCTCTTTATGAAACTGAAATCGTGTCGATGTGTTTAAGCTAAACTCCTGACAAAGACTCTTCAATGTTTTTGTAAGTGTAGGACTTCCACAATAAAAGACACCTGTATCAAGAAAGTAGCACATAAAATTTTCGATTTCTGAAATCATGATAGAGCTTTAGAATTTCACTAAGCATAGTAGTTATTCATACCGATACGAGAGCTTTGATGCTTTGAAGCTAACTGAGAGAAGACTTTTTTCCAGTTTGGTCTTGCAAAATGTGTTCTTATCTGACATATGGTAAATAACATCATAGTAACAAACCTTAATCTTTGGTTGCATGATGAAAAGATGTTAATAACTCGGAATGAGAACTAAATTGAGATATACCCGGCTTTCTGAAACTACGTCTACTCCATTTTTAGCATGTTGCAACTTCTGAATCATTGCAATAAGTGCAGACCTTGCATCGCCTTCCTCGTAGACACTAGTCAAGTAGTTGTGCATTTCAATAACACCCTGCATTGTTAAATTACGCGTTAAATTTCTATATTTGTATACATGGAGGCAACAAAATAAGGAAGAAAAGTTTGGTACTTAATCTCACATCACGGTCATATTCGGCAATATCATCCATGACACCTTTGAACCATTCAAATGAAGCTTGCTCCCTTGTTACCCAAAAGAAATATGCTCTCGCGGGACCTTTTTTTTCTTCATCCGAGCGATTACTATTGAAGGAGTCTACCTCAAAAAGTGTCTGTTATGTTAACGCCGTGAATTAGTACTTTGTGCATAATATATAAATATACAACCAACAAAAGAGTATAAAACTTTAGTGTCAGCAATGACATCAACACACATACCAGACACAACACTAGCATGCATACATTGGTAATACTATGTCTGTGTCAGCTATGTCTTCAATCTAAAGTATCGGCCGAATTGACTATTTGTCACTTACTTGCGGAGGACTTCCCATCTTCATATTGTTCAGGATATCTTTTAGAATACTGATCATTGGTGTAGCACCGATTCCTAGACCGATGAGCAAGAGTACATCGTAATGCCTATAGCTTTGTGCTGGTGCTCCATAGGGTCCTTTAATGAGGATCTTTGGATATTTGATGCTACATAGAGTAAAATAATATGAATGCAAATTCATATAACATCATAGAAAAATTAAAACCAAGATTTTTGATTTACCTTGGTTTTGATTGGTCAAAACTTGAATTTGCTCTAGTTTCCATCCTCATTAGGCTTCCTCTTCTAGGTTGTGCACTCGCAGGCTCACAAGCCTGCATGTCTAAAAATCATAGTAAATAGTATACAACTAGATTTTCAACAATTATCATATTCCTAAGGTAAAATATCCATTTTTTAATTTAAGTCTCAATTAAAAATTCATCAATCTTTAGTCCTATCTTTTATTAAAAAATAACAGGTGCTTTTAGTTCTTATGTAGCAATGTAGTCAATTACGAGATCTTAAGTAGCATCAGTCATCTTGTGAAAGATAGTAAAACTCATATCGGTAGCACATCATGTAAGATCCTACTGAAGGACCCTATGGCCCAAAGAAAAGACCCAACACGTTTTTTTTATGATCTTGCTTCAAAAGGCTCGATCTTGACCATGCCGGCGACAAGAATGATCTTTCTCTAATTGTCGCACTCTTTGGCATTCTTAGCACGTAAGATCTTAGGATCTTACAATTTAGCACTCGATCTTGACTACACGGCTCTGTAGTGACTAAAAATGTTCAAACATTTTAAAGTGACTGAACTTGAAAGAACCATATTTTATACATAAACATCACCTTTGCAAATGTGTTTCTAAGTTCTGTAGTCCAATCTCCTAAGGTTCTTATATGAACACTCAAGTAATCATCTCCAGGTGCAGAGGTAATGGAGAAAGGATGCCTGTAAAAAACAGTAAATTTGGTTATCCTAAGTAAAAGTGATTTTCCAGAAAAAAAAGTAACTTCTGTGAGAAGTAAATCATGATTACCATTCATAACTAGATATATCTGGACACTTGACAAAAATGTACATTCCACTTTTATACTTGAAGCCTGAAGGCTTGGTCATGTATAATGCTAGCACATTTCCTGTGTATATTATCGCCTGTAATTTTCATCTCGTAAGATTATTTTCATGTTTCCTTATAAATAAAATTAAAGAAAAAGAAGCTCTCGAAACAGACCTTAATGATGCCCACGCGATGATCTTTACCCTTAAAAGATGGATGAATTCTCTCAAACGCGTAGAGCACTAACGGAACTATAAGGTACATCCATGTCTGAATAAACAACAGATTATCGTTATTGTTTCGTTATATGCTACTTGGTAGTAGGTGTTATCAGTTAGCAAAATTAGAACAAACTGCGATTTCATGCGGTAAGTAGTTTGAATGATTAACTAAGTTACAAGAGCTTCGCTTACCGTCTTATTTTTCCATTCCTTGGTGAGAAATAGAAAGTAGCCATGAATGATCAGGAGAATGTAAACCACAATAAGCAAATGATGAGCATACCAAAACGAATTGAAGCCGGCCAGATGATGCAATGGCGAAGGCAACTTGACAATACTTTTTCGGAAATGAGGTGTTGCCAAAGTGAAAGTAAAAGCCATAATCAAGACCATGAAAATTCCAGTTACACCAGGAGGACTTTCAACAAGGGTAAGGTAATCAGGCTGGTGAAAATCAAAACCGGGTCCAATTGTCGCCTTGAACTTTTCAGGCGGACAAGAAATTATCCTCGGAAAATCACAACTCACATGGACTACTACATGGATGAAAGTCCCTATAACTACACCAATTGCAATAACAATGTGAAAGTGTATGTTATCGTCGAAAGGGATGATATGACTAAGAAACGATCCTCGTAGCCTCGTAAGTGTTCTTCTACACATTGTAAGGACGATTAGCGCCATGTTGAATTTGAGAGTCTCGGCAGCACCCTTTGCAAAACAGACACATGATCCCATTACTTCGTATGCTGGTTTTTCCTTGTATTGATGAAACTTCCAAACGAAAAGGATCAAGTTTACGGCTAACCAAAGTACGACAATCCATATTTTTTTCCATCTTTCGTACGCAAATTCTGTTGTTTTTGAGACGAATTTTCGAATAGGAGTTCTGTACTTGCATGGTATCATAGCTCGAGTTAATGTTTCGGTTCTGTTACTAAGTTTCGTAGTTCCATCTTCTGCACTAACCATTTCCTTTAGTAGTGTTTCAAGCTGCCACATCTATTTAAACAAACAACAAAATAATAACTATACAAACTACGAAAGTTTCAACAAAACTCGAACAAAAGATGCCTGATCTAACCTCTATATATCCATGATTATCTGGATCAAGCTCTTCCATGATCAAAGCTGCATATACAGATGCCTGATCTTTGAGATTTCCCAATCTATTTGCAGAAGCACTCAACACTATAACCTTTTACACAAAAACAGTTAGAATTCTGTTTCACATAATTAGCAACAAAAAAAAAGCTACGTAGCAGTGACACATTTTGATGTCTTCTGATACGGGCACGGCCTTAACACATGCGATAACTTACAAACACTTATATCTATATCTGTCATTGGTGTCGTGTCCATATCTGTGTCTGTGTCGGTACTTCATAGAAAGAAAGAAAAAAAGATAAAATAGGTAAAAAATCATAATTTACATGATCTCGACACTCACCTCCCTAACCTCCTCTTCTGATAACCTACCATCTCCATTCTTGTCACACCTGAAAATGAATTTAGTTCATTTATACAACTTCATTCAATATAAATTCATTCAATTAACATGCAGAAGACGGCAGCTCATCTGGTTTGAGCTAATGTTAAAAGAATCGAAGCAGATAAAAGACCAGGTTCAAAGTTCAAACCTCGGAGAAAATACTAACAAACAATATCGGATCACGGAATTTCACTATCATTATCATACAAAAGGTATATATAGATACATAAATTAAGTTACTTGTGTGTGTATAATAGTCCTTACATGTCAAAGAACACTTGAAGTCTTGATTCAAGATCTTTACTAGTCATATCCTCCCAAAAAACTTTAACTTGATTCAAAGTAATTCCATCTTCTACACATATATTCCTTCTCCTAGCCAATGCTTCATACAGTTCTCCTGCAAATTCCTTTGAATCTGCTCCCATACCTAAACAACAATGTTTACAACATTCATAGCACAAACTTAGTACAAACAAACAACTAAGAACATCATAAGCAAAAACTAAAAAACATCATAAATCACTGTTACCAATGCATTGTCCAAATTTATCTTTGAACAGCATTCCACCAACTGCATGCTGAGTAAAACGTTTCTCAATTGACCTCCATGCATCACCTTCTTTTCCGGTAACCGTTCTATCAAGAAAACGTAAACCCTTAAGCCCTCTTGCAGCACCTGATTGTATCCTAACCATTTTGCTTCCATTGTTATGATTGTTATTGTTTCTATGTCTCACATTGCTACCATTGTCGAGAAAAGTTTCATTATTTAAAGCTTTTATAGCCCTACTTTCATTATTTTCATCCTTTTTAGAAACTTCCACAACAGAAGGAGAAATCTCAATGCTCTCAAGAATCCATGTCGATGATTCATCTGTACCTTGTTTTTCTGATGACATCAATGAAAAGATTGTCCACGAAGGTTTGTTTAATTAGGTGAATTTGAGAGAGAGGGTATTAGAGGGAAAGATGAATCAGTCAAAGTAGGAATTTGAGAGAGGGAGAGAGAAAGAAGAGTATGTATATTTTGTTGTGTTATCGGTTTGCTAATTATAGGAAAATTGGTTGATAATAATACAACACTTGTATCTTTATGGTCTCCAACCAATTAACTATATGCAACAACCAACACAATCAAAATAAAATTATTACATACATATTAAAGTATATAATAAACATGCATTTTCTTTGCACAAGTTTTTCTCTCGCCAATACAATAATTTATGTTTATCTATTTATAAAGTCCACTTTTAATCACCCCCTTTACTTTTAATTGTTATGAAACGATGATTTAGTAACTTTTTGGACCGTTCTCAAGGTCCATAGAGAAAGGCATAAGATCAAATCTCGAACGGAAAGGCACGCAGAGAAGGTAGATCTTTGTTATAATCAGAAGCAGATATTCCCGCCTTCTGATACATCAATCATCATCTGATACAATCTGACGGCACTCTGCACATCACGCCAATGACATGAATTTCAACTACTCTTAATATATAAGAGTAAAGTGTGTCATTTTAGGTTTTCAAATTCATTCTCCTTCACACATTACTTATGATTTCTCTCATAAACTTGAGTGTTTTAGTGTTATCCTTATAGGTCAAACCCCTTTTCATTGCATTGCAATTACTAATCCACCACAACTTTCCTATATTAGTTATCATTTCTATTTCTCAATACAATAGTAGTGTCGTCTAATATTACAGAGCTTTTCCGTTCTTCAAATTCATTAGGGGTGGTAAAACGGGCTCGACCCATTGGGCATTGTCTGTTTTATTCACACTTTTTATGGGACAAATCAAGGTTTTAGACTCATGTCCTATAATTTGCCTGCCCCGCCCCACCTTATTTTTTGAAGTGCGGGCATTAACATAAAATTTTATAAATTTAAGGTGTTAAAGATACATTGCTCACAGGCCCGCCACACCCAACTTCATTTTTTTGTCTGGCGGGCAAAGGTTTTAGGCATGGGTCCTCAACAATATCCACATGTCTCGCCCTTTTTTTGCATTTTTTTGCAGGGTAGACTTAAACTGGGAGGCAATGCCCCTTTTCCACCCGTAAGATTCATACAAAAACCTCACCATGGCAAAACATTACATCAACCCTACTTTACATGTTATAAATAGAGATGCAATGTTCTGTAGCCTCCAGCTATTGTAAGAGAATCTCTAAGTACAGGGAGCCACAGACTTGCTAAACAACTTCTATAATCTAATGATCTAACAAAATTCACAATTTTTGGATGAGAAGATTATCAAGATAGAAGAGAATTTTTAGTAAGCTCCACAAAGAGACAATATTGTATGATAGAAAGCCTCCTGAGGTGATCAGATCGATGTGCTAGATCTAGTTCACACAGGAAAAACTATGCCACGAAGATAAGTCTTGAATTTACCAGATCGAAATCGATACCAAAGCTAAAGCGAAAACCATACTTCTCTTGAGGTTCTCCACCCTCTTCATTCACCGACACATCCTGTAATTTCTCGGGCCCCTCGCAAGGCAATCCCAACACAACCACCTCACAATCATCTCTACCCCCTCTCTAGTATAGTTTTTTCCTTCCGTGGGAAACGAACCCTGTACCCTGGGGTTCAAGTACATGTTCAACCCATTCTCACTAGTAGAGAAGATCGTGAGGTGGCAATGCCAGGATTACCTTGCGAGGGGCCTGTGCTGTTATAGAAAAATGTAGCTCAATTGGTAGTGGGAATGGAATGAACATGTACTTAAACCCTAGGGTACAAGGTTCGATTCTCATGAAAGGAAAAAACTCTACGAGTGAGGGGGTAGAGAAGATCATGAGATAATAGTGTCAGGAGTGCCTTGCGAGGGGCCTGGCCTATTACAAAAAAAAGCGTAGCTCAATTGGTAGTGGGAATGGAATGAACATGTACTTGAACCCTAGGGTACTGGGTTCGATTCCCACGAAAAGAAAAAACTCTACTACTGAGTGGGGTAGAAAAGATCGTGAGTTAATAGTGTTAGGAGCACCTTGCGAGGGGCCTGGGCTGTTACACATCCTCCTTGAAGAATGGAAAGATATGGCGTAGAAGCTCTAGCTTTGTAGAAAAAGAAGAAATCATTGTTTATTTGTGTACCCTTCATAGTAGGATCCCAAGATATTTGGATAAACCTCCAAACATGGAAATCTATGATGGAACCGTAGATCTAGTCAGTCATGTTGAGTATGTAGACAATATGTTGGATAACTACCACACCTAAGGGATGGTGAAGTGTAAGCTCTTTGCATTAACCTTGACCAGAGTCGCGATGTTGTTGTTCAAAAGCCTACGGGATGATACCATGGATTCATGGAATGACCTCTATAACACATCTACTGTCCAATTTACCATTGAAAAGAGATAACCCGTAACTATTATCATGCTTAGAGGGGTCACTTACAAAAGAAGAAAACTGTGTGCGAGTACATTGACCTCTTTATAAAGGTGGCATTGATAGTATGTGCAATGATAATGGACTACGTACATGGATAATGGACTATAATAGTAAAAGTTGTACAAGTTGATGGAGTTCAAAAAATGATAAATAACATAGAGAATTTGTAACCCAGTTCGATGAAACCATGTCTACATTTGAAGGGTTGAGTCCACAATCGAAGAAAGGAAATTCACTATTAGTAGCTTAGTACATTTAGTCTTACAAGCAACAATAAACCTTATTTTGTCCTATGTCTCTTTCTAACACTACCCAATAAATTTCTATTTAGGACTCCCTCTAAATATGAGAATCTACTCACTATCTTTCTCAAACACCAATGAATTAATGTTTGGACTTTACAATCACTAAACTCTAATGATCAACCTCAATCAAAACTATGAGTGATATTGAATCATACAACTCAACTAGATAATCCTACTATGCTAAGTTATTGAAACATAGTGATGTACGTAAATAACAAGGACTCCTTGTAAACACGACACTCTAAAATATTCAATGTGAATGCTTGAATTCCAATGCAGGTTGTGAGCTCCTTATATAGCATAATTCTTCTGGGATTTTCTTCATGGATATTTGATTTGATTTAATCCAAAAATAATGCAGATTTTGTTGGGTATTTGATTTGTTCCTTGAATATCTCCAGCAAAAATATATGATTTGGTTTGTTACAAATTCAAATTTAAATCTTTTTTAAATATAATTTGATCTTCATAATTGTCCAAAAAATCATATAATCATATTGTTAACTAAATAAAAATAAAATATAATTGAATCTTTGATTAGAGAATCTTCCAAAACGCAGAGGCCAAGTTCTGCTACGCAAAACCTAGGTGTCGTAGGAGCAGAATGGGACATTGTGTAAAGCATGGGTCCTTTCTACACCTTCATAACCTTTAGTAAGCTAGATCAACTAGAACAATTTTGAACACTTCTTCATGTTGTTATTTTGCAAAATGCAATTAATCGAAAGGACCATTTGACAAAGAACTTCAAGTTGAGATCAAAGTGCATGTTCTTGGAAAAATATAGTTTCGAGGGAGCCTATATCTAAGTGACTTGATGAATAAGGATAATTCCTAAATAAATTATGAAGAGAAGCTCATATTTGAAGGGAGTGGTAGAGGTTTGGAAACATGGAACTTGAGATATATTCTGACACCAAAAAGGAATAACGGTCACAGTAGAGATGACGAAGAGCGACAACTTTGATTCAGGTTCAACATATACGAAAGGGGTGGTAGAGGTTAGAAAATATCAAAAGAGTTTGAAAACCCTGAGTTTGAGGAAGTGCGATCATGAATTCCTACTTGGTCAAAGAATAATCTTAGATAGACAAGTCTAAATACGACCTTTTCCACAAGAGTCATGGCGACAACAAATGAATGAATTCGTGTGGAGGATTCAATAGAAGAAATGATCAAGAAGAGACAACTTACTGAGTGTACCTAAGAAGGTGACCAGAAAAGAAGTCGGGAAAAAATGAGACAGCGTAGGATCCAAGAAGATTCTCTAAAGAAGAAACACTTCATGCATAAAGAAAACTCATCTCCATAGAAAGTTGTTGAAGTTATATTTGGGGTCGATAGAGGAAAAGACAAAAATAGTGAAGAACATGAAGAGCATAAAGCAAAACGCTGATACATTGAATCTATTACATGTGGTTTTCCAAGGGAAAAGAAACCCTTCTAGAGGATGATGAAGAGAAATATTATTGAGCTCATGGTAGTGAGCAAAGAAAAGGGGAAGAAATTTACTAGGGACACTACTACGAAAATGCGTTTAACAATGGTTGGAAATGATATATAACCACACAGGTCCAGGCGTTTTCATGAAGCATTGTGATATTGTTTATGAATAAATCTCATTTGTGTTATACCAGAATCAATAATACACCACTTGTGAATTGATATCAAAACTTTTATTACATCAAACTATATGTAAGTAAGAATACCAAAAAAGGGAAAAGGATATATGAAAAGAATAATAGATACAATAATTCAACAACTCGGGGAAATAAAGAACCAATAATGAGCATATTTGACATGCGTAAAATCTTTTGGCTTTTATACTTTCAAGGACAAGGGAAGAGGAAGAATCAGAAGAAACAATATTAAATCATAATTACTCTTTGAACAAAACAAAAAAAGAACTTCATCCAAATAAATTAGAGAAAAAGAAGAACCAAAATGAGTACTTCTGCTGAAGCTTCCCACAATGTTGAGAGATCTTCCAAAAATGCTGAAGATGTTCTACCTCCTCGAAATCAATAAGTATTTAGACCTCTGAGCGCTCTCGGGTAAATAAGAGAAAGAAGAAGAAGAAGAAGAAGAAAAAGAAGAAGAAGAAGAAGAAGAAGAAGAAGAAGAAGGGTGACAAGACAGGTGATTTCTTTCTGATTATGATGATGATTAATCAGACAATAAGGTTTGAAGAGCTGATTAAGTTTTATCCTCATTACAACAATGCTAATGCTTAGAGATCCAAATGTCTTAAGTTTGTGAATGGTTTGAGGCCTGATATCAAACAAGCCTTTATGAGCTGGTTAACAAGAGTAAGATCTATGACCAAGATAGTAGAGCTTGTTCGACACACTGCAAGATTTAGAATGAGCAGAAAGGAAAGAGTCAATTCAAAGGGAAACCCTATGTGACTCTTGCTGATAAGGGAAAGTAGAAAATTACTGATAAGGGAAACCTGAAGAAGAAGAAATCTAGAGGAAAGTTTGTTTCCCTATCAGGTTCTAAGACTACTTCTTAAGGAAGGTTAATTAGAGGTACATGCTTCATTAATGGCACACCTTTAATTGCTATAATTGACACTTGAATGACAAAAATATCTTCAGAAACTGTTATGAAAGATGCTTTGACATGTGAGCAAAAATATCTTCGTAGAGTTGAATGATGTCAAAGCATATGTCGTAACATGTTATTATAGAACTAGACTATTAGCTGTTTAGAAATTCTAGGCGCTATTTGTTTCAGTTGATTTATGCTAGCCTTGCATAAAATAAGGAAGAGTTTTTAAAGTTTTGTTACAATAATTTTGGAGATCTTCTATCCTACTTTCATGGAGAAGGTTATGGGAAGTCTTAAAGACATTATTTGAATGTGGATTTGGCCCAAGCCCTAGCTGTGTGTTTCTAGAAAAATACTAGCTAAGCCTACTTTCAAGTCAGTTACATTGAAGGAAGTTGTTCTTACTGTTTTGAAGATTAGGGTTTGAG
Source organism: Vicia sativa (assembly GCA_021764765.1). Lineage (NCBI taxonomy): Eukaryota > Viridiplantae > Streptophyta > Magnoliopsida > Fabales > Fabaceae > Vicia > Vicia sativa. The sequence goes on from CM038793.1 coordinate 69,742,070, forward strand.
TTCTTTGTGATTCCGTTTTGTGAGCCACTCTTGTATTACTTTAATACTAAAGCTGGACTTTTTAGTTGTGTTGTAACTTGTTAATCATTCATATGCTTTAAAGCAAAGGATGATTATGTGTCTTTGAAGTGTGTCTTTTATTCCTTGTTATTATTTTTCATTATATGTGTGATTGAGGGGGAGTGAGATGGGTCTCATATCTAAGAGTCTCTTAGGTAGAAGTTGCACGGGTAAAGATTAGGTGAGAATATTATAAACCAGAGGGTGTTTTCCGAGAATCATAAAACTAATTCTATCTAGTGGATTTCCTTCCTGGCTTGGCAGCCTCTAGATGTAGGTGTGTTTGCACCTAACTGGGTTAACAATTGCTTCTGTCGTTTTTATTTTTATTTACTTCAATTATTATTTTGTTTTATATTGTTTAGTTCTCAGATATTTATGTTGTGACATCTCCTTCGACATCACATATCTGATACCAAAATTTGTATTGGTGCCAAAGCAGGCATCCTGCTCTGTCTCTGGGTGAGATCCAAGGAAGATACTTTCTGGTATTATGGACAAGGAAGGAGGATTTGTGAAAAGACCACCCATTCTGGATGGAACCAACTATGACTTCTAGAAACCACGTATGATGGTGTTTCTAAAATCTTTGGATAACAGGGCTTGGAAAGATGTCCTAAAAGGATGGAAACATCCTATCGTTATGGAGGAATATGAACAACCCACATCTGAATTAAAACCTGAAGAAGACTGGTCTAAAGAAGAGGAAGAACTTGCTCTTGGAAATTCTAAAGCCTTAAATGCTATGTTCAATGTAATTGATAGAAACATTTTTAGATTGGTGAACACTTGTGAAGTAGCTAAAGATGATTGGGAAATCCTCAAAACTACTCATGAAGGCACTTCTAAGGTAAAAATGTCAAGACTTCAGCTTCTAGCCACCAAATTTGAAAACTTTAGGATGAAAGATGATAAAAGTATTCATGACTTTCATATGAATATTCTTGAGATAGCCAATGCAAGCAGTGCCTTAGGAGAAAAGATACCAGGAGATAAGCTGGTAAGGAAGATTTTCAAGTCTCTTCCCAAGAGATTTGACATGAAGGTTACTGCTATAGAAGAAGCTCAAGAAATTAATAACATGAGAGTGGATGAACTTATTGGATCCCTCCAAACATTTGAGTTAGGCATCAATGACAAATTTGAGAAGAAGACGAAAGCATAGCTTTTGTGTCTAATACTGAAGGTAAAGAAGATGAATGTGATCTGGACACTGATGAAGGATTATCCAATTCCATAGTGTTTTTTGTAAGACGGTTCAACAAGGTACTGAATAAGATGGACAGAAACTCAAGACCAAATGTCAAGAACAACTCATCTGACATCAGCAGGTCAAGTGATTTTGGAAGAAAAACAAGAACAGAAGAAAACTCCACTCATGGCAAAGGAATACAATGTCATGGATGTGAAGGATTTGGTCATATTAGAGCTTAATATCCTACATACCTAAAGAAATAATTGAAGGGTATGACAATATCTTGGTCTGATGAGGATTCTAAAAGTGACCTTGAAGAGGAATCGGCCAAGTATGCTACTGCTTTCACTGGCATATACACATCTAATGAAGATTCAAGTGAAGGTGAAGTAACATATGATGAGTTGGTTGTTTCCTACAAGGAACTGTGTATCAGAAGTGCTGAATTGTGTCAGGAAGGGAAGAAACAGAAAAACCTTATAATTTAACTGAAGGCGTAAAAGAAAGAGCATATGGAAACTATCTCTAAGCAGGAAAATGAAGTGATTATGTTGAACTCTAAACTTGACAGATTGTCCAAGTCTGTCAGAATGCTGAACAGTGGGTCTGACACATTGGATGAAATTCTTCAGGTAAGAAAAGTGGCAGGAGATATGAGTGGTCTTGGATTTAACGATAAAAAGGAACCTTCTTCAAACCTCACTCACTCCAAGTCTAAACCAAAGATGTTGAACCAAATGTCTCAACATCATGGCAGAAGCAACCTCAAACACTTCAAAAGAAAATTCCAACGTTGAAGGTGTCATTAATGTGGGAGTTTTGGTCTTATAAAGCCCTTTTGCTTCAAGTTGTATGGTTATCCTAAGCCAACACCTCAACCTATGTCTAATCAGGCCATTCCTAATGTCAATGAGAAGAAACAATGGGTTCCCAAAGCTGTTGTTGCTAGTCTTATAGCACGTACATATTTCAGAGTATCAACCAAAGAGGACTGGTACTTTGACAGTGGATGTTCAACACATATGACAGGAGTAAAGAGTTTGCTGGTAGATATCAGATCTCATTCCACCAGTTATTTGACTTTTGGAGATGGAGCCAAAGGTGAAATCAAGGGGGTTGGAAAGCTGGATTGCCCAAGAGTCCCAAATCTTGAAGATGTGTTGCTTTTTTAAGGGTTGAAAAATAATCTAATTAGTATTAGTCAACTTTGCGATCAAGGCTTCAAAGTAAACTTCACTAAATCTGAATGCATTATTAACAATGAGAAGAGAGAAGTTGTTATGAAAGGAATCAGATCTAACGAAAACTGTTATTTATGGGTACCTCAAGTTTTAAGCTATTCCTCCACATGTACTCTAGCCAAAGAAGATGAAGTTAAACTATGACATCAAAAATTGGGGCACTTGTATCTAAAAGGGATGAAAAGAATCATCTCTATGGAAGTTGTGAGAGGAATTCCAAAGCTCAAGATTTAAGAAGGAAGAGTATGTGGTGAATGCCAAATTAGAAAGCAAACTAAGATATCACATCAGAAGATTCAACATCTCACCACATTAAAAGTCTTGGAACTTATTCACATGGACTTGATGAGACTTGTGTAAGTGGAAAGTCTTGGTGGAAAGAAGTATGCCTATGTGGTTGTCGATGACTATTCCGGATACACTTGGGTGAGCTTTATCAGAGATAAAATTGAAGTATTTGATGTTTTCAAAGATCTTTGTCAAAGACTTCAAAAAGAAAAGGAAATTTATGTCATTAGAATCAGAAGTGACCATGGGAAAGAGTTTGAGAACAAAAGATTTGCTGAATTTTGCTCATCTGAAGGGATTGGCCATGAATTTTCCTCTCCCATTACTCCTCAGCAAAATGGAATTTTGGAACGAAAAAACAGAACTCTCTAGAAATCTACTAGAGCTATGATTCATGCAAAGAAATTACCTTACCACATTTGGGCTGAATCCATGAGTACTACATGATATATTTATAACAGAGTAACCTTAAGAAAAGGTACCTCATCTACTATATATGAAATATGGAAGTGAAGAAAACCTACTATCAAATGCTTTCATGTTTTTGGTAGTAAATGCTACATGTTAGCTGATCATGAAAAAAGAAGAAAGATGGATCCTAAGAGTGATGAGGGAATATTTCTAGGCTACTCTACAAACCCCAGAGATTATAGAGTCTTCAACTCCAGAACTAAAGTAATGATGGAGTCCATAAATGTTGTTGTTGATGATAGAGGGTGGAATGAGGAAGTTGGTGTCTTAGAGGAATGTGGAACATCTCTGAATGATATCTCAGCAGAAACTACAGACAAAAGTACTGATCTTATTCCTACTAGTGTATAATCTGAATCGGTCAAGTCAATAAAGGACCCTCTATAAGAGTTCAGAAATATCATCCTAAAGAACTTATCATAGGAGATATAAATGAAGGAGTCACCACCAGATCAAGATAAGTCATATCAAATTCGTTATTTGTATAAAAAATTGAGCCTAAAAATGTTAAATAAGTCTTAAATGATGGATTATGGATCAATTCTATGCAAGAAGAGCTAGGATAATTCAAGAGAAGTGAAGTTTGGGATCTGGTTCCAAGACCCGAAGGAACAAATGTGATTGGAACTAAATGAGTGTACAAGAATAAGTCTGATGAAAAAGGTGTGATCACCAGAAATAAAGTAAGACTGGATGCTCAAGGATTGCTCTTGGGAGTTTCCTACATTCTGAGGTTTAAGTTATTTTAGCTGGATGTAAAAAGCACCTTCCTAAATGTTTACTTGATTGAGGAAGTCTATGTGGAACAACCTAAGGAATTTATTGATCCAACCTTTCCTAATCATGTGTACAAGTTGAGGAAAGCTCTTTATTGGCTGAAACAAGCACCAGGAGCTTGGTCTGAGAGATTGGCAGAATTTCTTGTTAAAAATGGATACAGGAAAGGTGGGATTGACAAGACTTTTTTTTAAATAAGAAGGAGGGAAGCTCATGATTTCCAAGATTTATGTTGATGATATTGTGTTTGGTGGAATGTCTAATGAGATGGTTCAACATTTTGTCAAGCAAATGCAATCAGAATTTGAGATTAGTCTTGTTGGTGAGTTAACTTATTTTCTTGGTCTGCAAGTCAAAAAAATGGAATATATCATATTCTTATCTTAGATTAAGTACGCCAAGAATATAGTAAAGAAGTTTGGGATGGAAAATGCAAGTCACAAGAGGAAACCTGCTCCTACACATCTGAAGTTATCTAAAGATGAAAAGGGTGTGAGTATGGATCAAAGTCTCTATAGAAGTATGATAGGTAGTCTATTATATGTCACAACTAGCAGAACGGACATTACCTTTTTTGCGGGGGTATGTGCTAGATATCAAGTTGAACCCAAAGTGAGCCATATCAACCATGTGATGAGAATACTAAAGCATGTGAATGGAACATGTGACTAGGGAATGTTATACTCTCATGGATCTAGCTCCATGTTAATTGGATATTATGATGATGATTAGGCAAGAAGTGTTCATGATAAGAAAAGTAAATTGAGAGGATGCTTCTTTTTGGGGAATAATCTTATATCTTAGCTTAGCAAAGCAAAATTGTGTCTCTCTATCTACTACTGAGGCTGAATACATAATTGCGGGAAGTAGTTGTTCCCAGCTAGTTTGGATGAAGCAAATGTTGACTGAATACAATGTCAAATAGGATGTCATGACATTATATTGTGACAACCTAAGTTCTATAAACATATCCAAAAATCCTATTCAACACAACAAGACCAAGCACATTGATATTCGTCGTCATTTCATAAGAGAACTTGTTGAGGATAAGATTGTTTCCTTAGAACATGTAGCTACTAAAATGCAACTAGCTGATATTTTTACTAAGGCATTGGATGTTAATAAATTCAAAATTTTGAGGGGTAAGCTAGGTATTTGCATTGTGAGGGTTTGTAGCATTTAAAGGTGTGTGGGAATAACATTAAAGTTCTTCAATTTTTCAAAATATTAAAGTACCACTTAATGTTGTGTGGAAATGTTATTCAACAAATAAAGAGCCACCATTAAGAGCAATCATTTCAAGTTCCTCTCACACACTATATAAACATTATGCCCTACAATGCTTTCATCTTCCATTTTCGAAAAATAAATCTACATCCTTCCACTTACAAAAATTTCAAAATATCTCAACATGATGCATTATCTCCCAGCAAGATCAGTATCTCTGCATCAAAATATGAAGATCACCCTAAGAATATCTCCCCTAATGACGTATTTGATGTTGCTACCTTGGCTATGTTCCCATGTCGTGAGACCAAGAAAAAGAAGCTTTGAACATTCCTTGCAAAGCGATCAAAAGAAGCCTTTGTACTCACTGAAGGTAATGCATCTAAACCCTCTCATAATTCGACTTTCTCAAATAAGTCAGAACAAGAAATCATTGATGTTGACAGAAACATTAGAAGGATTTTTGCTAGGGTTTTGAATGAAGGTTTGTTTGTACCTGGGATTTCAACTCCCCTTTCCCAAATTCGTGCTGAGATTAACAACGAGGTTTCTCCTCAAGCTCATCTTGAACCATGTGTGACTGAAAAAGATGACATTGGAGAAAATCTTGCCAAGTTTACTACTTCTGTGCTTGAAGGAGTTGGAATTGATGTTGAGACATCACCTGCAAGGGAGGAATCACTTACTGACCAGTGATTTTTACGCAGATATTTAGCATTTATTTTAGTTAATCTTTCTTTTACTTATCAAACTTTTATTTCATTTTATCGCATTTTATGTTTTGGTTTTGTGTTTTAGTGTTTTCAGGTTCACATGAATAAAACATGAAAAATTGGGATGGAGAAAGGAAAAAGTGCAGAAACGGATGAGGATTGCAAGGTCAAAAGATGAGAGGTGGAAGTACTGAAAACCAACACAGCTCGTGTCTGCTAGCACGGCCCGTGTTGGAGGATTGCACAAGCCTAGTACAAAAAATAAAGGTCTGACACGGGAGCCCGTGCTGCTTGGCACAACCTGTGTCAAAAGGCCTGGAGCAAATGTTTAAGAAACCAAGTCTGGGAGCAAACATAACATGTGTTGGACTTTCACGACCCGTGTTGCGCGCGACAAATTTTAAGTTTTTAGTTTTTTTTCACTAAATCTTGACATTGGGGGCACTTTAAACATTTTACTTGACTGGGATTTGTATTGGAACTATAAAGTTGAGGTTTGAGGATTATTTTGGGGCTTTTTCATCATACACGAGAGAATATAGAAGAGAGAAGATTGCTTCATCAAGAGGATTGAAGACGGAGGGATTCAAGGGTTACCACAATGGAAGATCAAAGCCGTCATTGATTCTTGTTATGTCTAACTTCTTAATTATGTTTTTCTTAAATATTATGATAGGCTAAACCCCCCAATGTTAGGGGGGTGTCCTTGATTTGTCACCAGAATACTGATCTCTTTGTTTTATCAACGTTAAGGTTTATTAATTTCAATGTGTGAGTTTTGTTTACTACATTGCTTTGCTCTATCTGACCAATAGGGCTAACTTTTCTTAACACATTAGAACTGGACAATCGTGTTATGATTTTCAAAACAAACATGTTTTAGCAGGTTTCACCTAGGACTAGGGAAATCCTATGATAACCAAAAGTATTCTTGATAGTAAAATACTTACCTTCTTCACTAATTTTTAATGGACATTAGAATTAGGTAGAACTGGTATAGGATTTTCTCTAAGGACTTAAAGAAAAGTAATATGAAGAACTGGTAATTGAATTAATGAACTTGTTGAAAAGGTCAAAGAGTCACTTTCATGAATGGGCAAATCATACACTCACCCTAGCATATTATTCACTATTAGAAAAAGTCAACTTTTACTTTTTGTTAATTGTTCCATTATAGAAGTTAACCACAAACCAACACAAACTCTATTGTTTTTGTTCAATTGAATTAATTATTCAACTCAGTATTTTCTACACAATCCTCGAGGTCGATACTCGAGATAAATCCCATTATTACTATATCGGTAAAAATAGTATAGTTGTTATTTTTTTGATCAATTTTTTGGCGTCGTTGCCGGGGACTGCAAAAATACATAGTTGATTTAAATTCAATTGAAATTTTGTTGCTCTGCAACTAAAATTTATCTTTTCTGTTATTTTATATTTTTGTCTATTCTTGTTGATTTGTGTCTAATCTTTGTTTTCAAGGAAAGCCCCAGCTGAATTTATTTTTGGCGTAGAAATCGAAAGGACTTTTCACGCATGGCGCAGGCAAGCTCGGTTAGCCAGACTGGCTTATGATGAAGAACATTCAGTTCATACAAAGTTAGAGTTAGAAGTGGAAGAGATCATGTCTGAAGACTCACCAGAGAGACTTCTTGGTGATTAAGGTGGGAGAAATGCACCGGATGGCAAGTTGACAATTGTAAACCATCCGATGAATGTGCCAAATTTTCAACTGCATCCGAGCACTATCACTAAAATTGAGAGAAGATCTTTCACCAGAAAGGTCAATGAATATGCCAACAAATACTTGTAAAGGTTTTTTTACCATGAGTACCACATTGAGGCCTGATGGGCATAAGGATGATGAAAAGAAATTGAGAATTTTTCTGTTTACCCTGTCTAAAGATGCTGATGAGTGGTTTTACTCACTACCTACTACTAGTATTTCTACTTGGGAAGAGATGGAGAAAATGTTTCTTGATGAGTACTTCCCTACTTCTATTTATATTCGTAAAAGATAAGAAACTGTGAATTTTAAGTATAAATAAGGAGATTCAAGAGATTGTTGGTAGCTTGTCCAACTCACAACATGAACCAAACTGAACAAATGCAAATGTTTGTGAATGGCCTCAGAATAAAGACAAAGCAACTTATTGACACAACTGTCGGTGGCTCATCCAACTTTAAAACAACCACTAGTATTAAGAAGATCATTAAATCCATTGTTGCAAATGAACATCTAGAAATGTATGACAGGTTTACAAGTAAACCAGAGGGAGTGATTGATTTGAAGTTGGAAGTAAACAGGAAACTCAAAATCGAAGAGGCAATTGCTGCAGAAGTGGAGAAAAAGCTCAAAGCTATGAACATGGGCCCTCAATAGGTAGCACAAGTTAAAAATGTTGTTTGGGACATTTGTAGTGGACCACACATGACTATCCAATGTCTTGCAACTCCAAAACAAATTGAGGAGATAAAATTCTTGAAGCAGAATAATCAATATTCTAACACCTATAATCCTGGGTGAAAGAATCATTCGAATTTTGCCTGGAAAGATCAGCAACAACAAGCTCCTCAGAAGGCAGAATGGGAGATGACCATTGAAAAGATAGTTGCCCACACTTCCCAATTCCAAGAAGAAACACGAAGCAATCACAGGAACACCACCGCCGCTGCAATTAAAAATCTGGAGGTACAAATGGGGCAAATGGCATAACAAGTAGCGATGCAAGCAAAAGGCAATCAAAAGAACCATGAGAATGTGAATGCTGTCACAATAAGGAGTGAAAAAGTTGCTAAAGGAAGAGAAGAGGTAAAATTTGATCATAATCTTATAGAAGTGGATTTAGAAGTGAGAGAGAACAAGAAAAAGCAGGAAGAAGTGGTAATACCTGTGAAGCCAACTAAAGAAAAAATTAAACCTAAGATCAGGCTGCCATATCCCTCTAGAGTGGAAAAGAAGGACACAAAAGAGAAAGAGTTTGATAAATTTGTCAAATTGTTCAAAAAGTTAGAGATCAACATACCTTTCTTTGAAGCACTCAAGAAAATGCCTCTGTATCAAAAATTCATGAAGGAGGTTCTGTCAAAAAAGAGGCCAAAAGATGATGAACCAGTACCCGTTGATGAGAAGTTATGAGAAGTCACGCCTGAGAGAAGAATACCTGTCAAGCTGAAGGATCATGGATCAGTGGCAATCCCGTTCACAATAAAATACAAGAAATTCAAAATGGTTTTAATTGATGCTGGTTCTAGTGTGAGTTTGATGCCCTTGTCTATTTTCAAAAGGCTTGGTATTGAAAAGATAAGCGGGAGTGGGACAAAATTGAAATTTTCTGATCACACCATTAAGAAGTCATACGGGATAGCTGAAGATGTATTGGTGGAAATTGAAAATTTTTCCTTTCCAGTTGACTTCCAAATTATGGATATCCCTGAAGATGAAAAGACTCCTATCATTCTTGGTCGACCATTTTTACTGACTAGCAGGTGCAATGTTGACATCGAGACAGGTAATCTGACATTAAAATATTTTGATGAAGAGATTACCTTGCAGGTGTTAGAAATCAAGAAGCAAGGTGCAAGTGGAAAGAATAAATCTTATGTTGGTATGATCAAAGTAGAAGGAGAGAACAAAATGGTAAAGTCTATCCCAGAAGAAGTCTCAGGCATAATATCTCCAGTTGCATCCGTAACAACTCCCAAATTCACTCAAGGTGTCAAGAAGAGAAAGAAGCATGTATACAAAGGTGAGAAGATGGAAGTTGGAAATAACAAGAATCACGCAGTGGCTAGTGCTTTTTGTAACACCCCATATTTTCAATTATTAATAATTTGGAATGATAATTATTTAATTAATTAAAAATTGGATTTTTGGGAATTATTGGAATATTAGAATTTTAGAAAAATAAGTAAGAGGAGAGAATTTGAATTTACGGTGTAAAGAGTAGAAGGAGGGGTGTATGGAGTAAAAGCCTCTAATAACTTATTTTACCATTATTATTATTATTATTATTATTATTATAGAATAATAATAAAAGGAATAAATAAAGGAGGATAAAAAGGAAAGTTATTTGGAAAGGTCATTACACGTGAAATTGGAGAAGAGGAAAAAAATGGAGGAAAATCAATTTGTGTCGGAAGTCGAAGAACCCACGAGGTAAGGGGTGATTTTGATTAGTTAATTCATATTATCGGTTTAGATATTCAATGGTATGGATCATAGTATGTTAGGGAATCCCGGTTTAGAATGTTAGGGTTCCATAGAATTGTCCCTATTGTGTCGGATTATAGGTTGAAAACAATTAAAGTGTCAGATAGTAAAAAGGAATGATGAAATAATGTTGTTTGATGATTTAATGATGCAAATTGGATGTGTTTTGGTGTTTCCCATATAGAAATTCGTATGGGTATGTTTGGGTTTGGTTTAGAGTGGATGAATGCTGTCAAAAGTGCAGAAAATGGCTCTGTAGGTCGTGGGAACCGGTTCCCAGTGGGGAGGAACCGGGTTCCACTGTGAAAATTTGTAAAAACAGGCAAAAATGCACTCAGGAACCGGTTCCTGTATGGGTAGGAACCGGGTTCCCATACATTTTTCCAGAAACGAGATTTTTGAACTTCTCAGGAACCGGTTCCTGTATATGTAGGAACCGGGTTCTGCTATAATTTTTGAAAAATATTTAAACTTTGAAAATTCATAACTTTCAAACCGTAAGTCCGTTTTGAGTGCCGTTTTGGACGTTATTTCTTAAATTTAATGCTCTATTTTATAAAATGAAAAGATTTTCCAAAACTTGAAATTATTTTGAAAATGAGCCGAATTCCGAAATAGGTGATTATTGACTGGCGCATATTGATGTGTATGTAGCAGAGAACCTGTGGTGATGGATGTATTGGTATTGTGTGGATGTAAAGCATGTTTATGCTGCTGTTAATTGTGTGCATGATCGTTGAAATATCATGTTGTTGGTTTTGATTCAGTTATGATAAATTGATGTATTACATAGACTGATTCGATGTTGCATGCTAGTGATGTGCGTGCATATGCATTGTTTGGTGAAGTTAATTCCCATTGTGTGGAGTTTGACTTGGATTGCCGTTAACCGATACCCGGGTGAGGATGGGTGGTTAGGCTGGATTCGTGTCCGGGTGTTTATGGACGAATCGATGGTTACTGTATCCAGTTGATGATGGATCAGTGTTGGGTGACCTTGTCACGTGTTGGTACCACATGCATTGTGTCTGCATTTGTGTTGCATGGGATTGTAACATGTTAGGATGTCTTCCAGTGTTGCAATTCTTTTGTGTCTATTGAATGCATACTGACTTGTATGATTGTGATTGCGTGTTGAATCTGAACTTATGCTAAATGGGTGAAATAATATGCTTGTGATATATTGTTGATTGAGAAGCTTATAATATGTTTTAATTATGAGAAGTCTCACCCTTACTTTAACAATTTCAGATTAAAGTTAGCAGCTCAGGAGTTGGTGAGGATGGCTCTAGAGCTATATTCATATTAGTCCGCGTGTCAGTGTCATGCTCTGATAGGTTGTAACACTGGGGAACGTTTAGTTGAGGAATTATTCGTTATTCATTTGTTGTTTGGAATTACTTTAAGAATAATTAAGAATTGATCTATTCTGTTGATTTAATGGTATTATTTCCGCTGTGTAAGACATGGTCTTAATTTAATCGATTATTGTTGGTAGTGACCCTCAGTGTAGCATGGCTACTGTGTTTTATTGGAAGTTTTATTTATTTCAACTTGTGACATCCCTTGATTTCCGTGTTAACTCTGATTGAATCCGGCTTTAGTATTAATTTAATTAATATATTCAGGGTATTTTAGAAGGGGTGGTACACTTTTGATCTAGATGAGTTTTGGGTCGCGGAAAGTACAAGCAACAGGGTGTGGAGGAGAAAGTACCCCCCATAAGGGGATGACCCGTCGAGCCATGCGACATTAATTGAAGCGCTTCGTGGGAGGATACCCACACTTTTAATAACTTAGTTTCTATTTTGTTTTGTTTAGTTTGTAGATAATAAAAAGGGAGTCTTACTTGCGAAAGCTAGGAGGCAGCAACTGGTGCTGCAGTACCCTCTGTGAGTCACCTCTCTTGAGCTTGGTCTGCGACATGGAGGCCAATGTCTAGTTCAAGTCTGGGGGAGGTTTTACTGCTTTTTTTGTTAGTTTACTTGTAAGGTTGATGTTAATTGCTGTGTAAGTCCACGAGTTGAAATTCTCCTGAATTTTTTTGAATTTCGACAAAACTTTTTGTTTTGTGTTGCACAGGAGCTTGTATTTCAATGAGCTCGGGAATAATATGTTGACATAAAGAGATGATTGCTTGAGGGTAGGAAGTTCGAAATAATGTGACAATGATACAAGTCCAACATGTAGATTTTTACCATAATGCTTAAAGTCTGCGAAGTACTCCTTGAGTAGTTTATCTATATAGTCTGGCATAATTCACATTCACATGCAGGTATGATTGGTTGAGAAGTAAATAAGTTTGGCACCAAATGATGAAAAGGAGGTAAAAGGCAACCATCCCTCTAAGTTGAGTAGGCCTCACCAGGTTATTCAGACCAAAGGGGGTTGATCCCCAAACGTCGTCCAGATAATGGACAATATATAATCGCAAGGTTTGAAAATTTCACCGATAATAAAAGGTAATAAATTTTGCTCGTTTGGTGCTCGAACATGTGAAGTTCTTGGCTAGTCATGTGCATGTGATGATTATAATAATTCTCAGTTCCGTAATTTGATTGTGCGAATGAAAAAGGAGGAAAGTCGGAAAGAGAAGACAAGTACGAAGCATAGATGGAGAGGTATCTTCGTTCCATGTAAATGCCAAACGCACTACTTTCTGAGCAATGTGAACTGAAGTCTTACATATGAGTACCGAGCTGCTTTAATTTTTATGAGTTCTAGTAATCGTCGCTTGAGGTCATGCAATGGTTTAAGTTTAGGGGAGTTTGACTAGTGATTTTTACATATATATTTAGCAGTTATTTTAGTTATTATTTCTTTTACTTATCGAACTATTTTTTATCGCATTTTATGTTTTGGTTTTGTATTTAAGCGTTTTCAGGTTCGCATGAATAAAACATGACAAATCAAGATGGATAAAGGAAAAAGTACAGACACGGATGAGGATTGCAAGGTCAAAAGATGAGAAGTGGAAGAACAGAAGACCAACATGGCCCGTGTCTTCTAGCACAACCTGTGTTGGAGGATTGCACAAGCCCAATACAAAAAATGGAGGTTTGACACGGGCGCTCATGCTGCTTGGCACGACCCATGTCAGAAGGGCTGGAGCAGATGTTTGAGAAACCAAGTTTGGGAGAAAACACGGCCCGTGTTGGATTTGCATGGCCCGTGTTGCGCACGCGACAAATTTTACGATTTTAGTTTTTTTCATTAAATATTGACATTGGGGGCAATTTAGACATTCTACTTGGCTGGGATTTGTATTGGAATATAAAGTTGAGTTTTGAGGATTATTTTGGGGATTTTTTATCGTACACGAGAGAATACATAAGAGAGCATATTTCTTCATCAAGAGGATTGGAGACAGAGGGATTCAAGGGTTGCCACCATTGAAGATCAAAGTCACCATTGATTCTTGTAATGTCTAACTTCTTAATTATGTCTTTCTTGAATATAATGAGAGGCTAAACCCCCAAATGCTAGGGGGAGTCCCTAATTTGTCACCAGAATACTGATCTCTTTGTTTTATCAACGTTAAGGTTTATTAATTTCAATGTGTGAGTTTTGTTTACTACATTGCTTTGCTCTATCTGACCAATAGGGCTAACTTTTCTTAACACATTAGAACTGGACAATCGTGTTATGATTTTCAAAACAAACATGTTTTAGCAGGTTTCACCTAGGACTAGGGAAATCCTATGATAACTAGAAGTATTCTTCATAATAAAATGCTTACCTTCTTCACTAATTTTTAATGGACATTAGAATTAGGTAGAACTGGTATAGGATTTTCTCTAAGGACTTAAAGAAAAGTAATATGAAGAACTGGTAATTGAATTAATGAACTTGTTGAAAAGGTCAAAGAGTCACTTTCATGAATGGGCAAATCATACACTCACCCTAGCATATTATTCACTATTAGAAAAAGTCAACTTTTACTTTTTGTTAATTGTTCCATTATAGAAGTTAACCACAAACCAACACAAACTCTATTGTTTTTGTTCAATTGAATTAATTATTCAACTCAGTATTTTCTACACAATCCTCGAGGTCGATACTCGAGATAAATCCCATTATTACTATATCGGTAAAAATAGTATAGTTGTTATTTTTTTGATCAATTTTTTGGCGTCGTTGCCGGGGACTGCAAAAATACATAGTTGATTTAAATTCAATTGAAATTTTGTTGCTCTGCAACTAAAATTTATCTTTTCTGTTATTTTATATTTTTGTCTATTCTTGTTGATTTGTGTCTAATCTTTGTTTTCAAGGAAAGCCCCAGCTGAATTTATTTTTGGCGTAGAAATCGAAAGGACTTTTCACGCATGGCGCAGGCAAGCTCGGTTAGCCAGACTGGCTTATGATGAAGAACATTCAGTTCATACAAAGTTAGAGTTAGAAGTGGAAGAGATCATGTCTGAAGACTCACCAGAGAGACTTCTTGGTGATTAAGGTGGGAGAAATGCACCGGATGGCAAGTTGACAATTGTAAACCATCCGATGAATGTGCCAAATTTTCAACTGCATCCGAGCACTATCACTAAAATTGAGAGAAGATCTTTCACCAGAAAGGTCAATGAATATGCCAACAAATACTTGTAAAGGTTTTTTTACCATGAGTACCACATTGAAGCCTGATGGGCATAAGGATGATGAAAAGAAATTGAGAATTTTTCTGTTTACCCTGTCTAAAGATGCTGATGAGTGGTTTTACTCACTACCTACTACTAGTATTTCTACTTGGGAAGAGATGGAGAAAATGTTTCTTGATGAGTACTTCCCTACTTCTATTTATATTCGTAAAAGATAAGAAACTGTGAATTTTAAGTATAAATAAGGAGATTCAAGAGATTGTTGGTAGCTTGTCCAACTCACAACATGAACCAAACTGAACAAATGCAAATGTTTGTGAATGGCCTCAGAATAAAGACAAAGCAACTTATTGACACAACTGTCGGTGGCTCATCCAACTTTAAAACAACCACTAGTATTAAGAAGATCATTAAATCCATTGTTGCAAATGAACATCTAGAAATGTATGACAGGTTTACAAGTAAACCAGAGGGAGTGATTGATTTGAAGTTGGAAGTAAACAGGAAACTCAAAATCGAAGAGGCAATTGCTGCAGAAGTGGAGAAAAAGCTCAAAGCTATGAACATGGGCCCTCAATAGGTAGCACAAGTTAAAAATGTTGTTTGGGACATTTGTAGTGGACCACACATGACTATCCAATGTCTTGCAACTCCAAAACAAATTGAGGAGATAAAATTCTTGAAGCAGAATAATCAATATTCTAACACCTATAATCCTGGGTGAAAGAATCATTCGAATTTTGCCTGGAAAGATCAGCAACAACAAGCTCCTCAGAAGGCAGAATGGGAGATGACCATTGAAAAGATAGTTGCCCACACTTCCCAATTCCAAGAAGAAACACGAAGCAATCACAGGAACACCACCGCTGCAATTAAAAATCTGGAGGTACAAATGGGGCAAATGGCATAACAAGTAGCGATGCAAGCAAAAGGCAATCAAAAGAACCATGAGAATGTGAATGCTGTCACAATAAGGAGTGAAAAAGTTGCTAAAGGAAGAGAAGAGGTAAAATTTGATCATAATCTTATAGAAGTGGATTTAGAAGTGAGAGAGAACAAGAAAAAGCAGGAAGAAGTGGTAATACCTGTGAAGCCAACTAAAGAAAAAATTAAACCTAAGATCAGGCTGCCATATCCCTCTAGAGTGGAAAAGAAGGACACAAAAGAGAAAGAGTTTGATAAATTTGTCAAATTGTTCAAAAAGTTAGAGATCAACATACCTTTCTTTGAAGCACTCAAGAAAATGCCTCTGTATCAAAAATTCATGAAGGAGGTTCTGTCAAAAAAGAGGCCAAAAGATGATGAACCAGTACCCGTTGATGAGAAGTTATGAGAAGTCACGCCTGAGAGAAGAATACCTGTCAAGCTGAAGGATCATGGATCAGTGGCAATCCCCGTTCACAATAAAATACAAGAAATTCAAAATGGTTTTAATTGATGCTGGTTCTAGTGTGAGTTTGATGCCCTTGTCTATTTTCAAAAGGCTTGGTATTGAAAAGATAAGCGGGAGTGGGACAAAATTGAAATTTTCTGATCACACCATTAAGAAGTCATACGGGATAGCTGAAGATGTATTGGTGGAAATTGAAAATTTTTCCTTTCCAGTTGACTTCCAAATTATGGATATCCCTGAAGATGAAAAGACTCCTATCATTCTTGGTCGACCATTTTTACTGACTAGCAGGTGCAATGTTGACATCGAGACAGGTAATCTGACATTAAAATATTTTGATGAAGAGATTACCTTGCAGGTGTTAGAAATCAAGAAGCAAGGTGCAAGTGGAAAGAATAAATCTTATGTTGGTATGATCAAAGTAGAAGGAGAGAACAAAATGGTAAAGTCTATCCCAGAAGAAGTCTCAGGCATAATATCTCCAGTTGCATCCGTAACAACTCCCAAATTCACTCAAGGTGTCAAGAAGAGAAAGAAGCATGTATACAAAGGTGAGAAGATGGAAGTTGGAAATAACAAGAATCACGCAGTGGCTAGTGCTTTTTGTAACACCCCATATTTTCAATTATTAATAATTTGGAATGATAATTATTTAATTAATTAAAAATTGGATTTTTGGGAATTATTGGAATATTAGAATTTTAGAAAAATAAGTAAGAGGAGAGAATTTGAATTTACGGTGTAAAGAGTAGAAGGAGGGGTGTATGGAGTAAAAGCCTCTAATAACTTATTTTACCATTATTATTATTATTATTATTATTATTATAGAATAATAATAAAAGGAATAAATAAAGGAGGATAAAAAGGAAAGTTATTTGGAAAGGTCATTACACGTGAAATTGGAGAAGAGGAAAAAAATGGAGGAAAATCAATTTGTGTCGGAAGTCGAAGAACCCACGAGGTAAGGGGTGATTTTGATTAGTTAACTCATATTATCGGTTTAGATATTCAATGGTATGGATCATAGTATGTTAGGGAATCCCGGTTTAGAATGTTAGGGTTCCATAGAATTGTCCCTATTGTGTCGGATTATAGGTTGAAAACAATTAGAGTGTCAGATAATAAAAAGGAATGATGAAATAATGTTGTTTGATGATTTAATGATGCAAATTGGATGTGTTTTGGTGTTTCCCATATAGAAATTCGTATGGGTATGTTTGGGTTTGGTTTAGAGTGGATGAATGCTGTCAAAAGTGCAGAAAATGGCTCTGTAGGTCGTGGGAACCGGTTCCCAGTGGGGAGGAACCGGGTTCCACTGTGAAAATTTGTAAAAACAGGCAAAAATGCACTCAGGAACCGGTTCCTGTATGGGTAGGAACCGGGTTCCCATACATTTTTCCAGAAACGAGATTTTTGAACTTCTCAGGAACCGGTTCCTGTATATGTAGGAACCGGGTTCTGCTATAATTTTTGAAAAATATTTAAACTTTGAAAATTCATAACTTTCAAACCGTAAGTCCGTTTTGAGTGCCGTTTTGGACGTTATTTCTTAAATTTAACGCTCTATTTTATAAAATGAAAAGATTTCCTAAAACTTGAAATTATTTTGAAAATGAGTCGAATTTCCGAAATAAGTGATTATTGAATAACGCACATTGGTGTGTATGTAGCAGTGAACATGTGATGAATTGATGTATTAGTATTGTGTGAATGAAAGGCATTGTTTATGTTGCTAATGATGGTGTGCATGATCGTTGAGATATCATGTTTGGGAGTTGGTTCAGTTATGATAATTGGTGTGTTCATAGGTTGACTTTTATAAAATGAAGAGAACTATAATTAATGGATTTTATTTTGAAAAGAGCCGTTTTCTAATTTGTGAACAATGAGAGTTGTGGGAATGGTGGATGAATGAGTATAGGGTTGTTCTGACAGGTTGAACGTGGAATGAAGCTTGTATGTTATCTTCCTGCTGTTTATTCATGATTGTATTGATATCATGTGTTTTGTTGGTGTGGTATATACCTGGTAGTTATTGATCATAGTTGTTGTTATTGTTGTTGTATATACCGGTGATAGTCTTACCAATAGAAGGGTAAGCGTTTGGCATCTTTATGCTTTGTGATGATTTATTTCATGATAGTTGATGATATCATGTTGTGGTTGATGATGGTTTATGATGTCTGAATGTGGTCATAACCTGTGTTGAATGTTGCATGCTGGTGTTGTGCATGCATATGCATTCTGGTGAAGTTAATTCCTATTGTGAGGAAGTTGACTTGTATTGCTGCTAACCGATACCCGGGTGATGATGGGTGGTTAGGCTGGATTCTTGACCCAGTGGTGTATGGGCGAATCGATGGTTACTGCATCCGGTTGATGATGGATCAGTGTTGGGTGACTTGGTCACGTGTTGGTACCACATGCATTGTGTCTGCATTTGTGTTTGCATGGGATTGTAACATGTTAGGATGTCTTCCAGTGTTATAATTCTCTTGTTGATTATTGATGGTGCATAATGATTTGTATGATTGTGACTGCGTGTTGAATCTGAGTTATGCTGAAATGGGTGAAATAATATGCTTGTGATATATTGTTGATTGAAAAGCTTATAATGTGCTTTAATTATGAGAAGTCTCACCCTTACTTTAACAATTTCAGATTAAAGTTAGCAGCTCAGGAGTTGGTGAGGATGGCTCTAGAGCTATATTCATATTAGTCCGCGTGTCAGTGTCATGCTCTGATAGGTTGTAACACTGGGGAACGTTTAGTTGAGGAATTATTCGTTATTCATTTGTTGTTTGGAATTACTTTAAGAATAATTAAGAATTGATCTATTCTGTTGATTTAATGGTATTATTTCCGCTGTGTAAGACATGGTCTTAATTTAATCGATTATTGTTGGTAGTGACCCTCAGTGTAGCATGGCTACTGTGTTTTATTGGAAGTTTTATTTATTTCAACTTGTGACATCCCTTGATTTCCGTGTTAACTCTGATTGAATCCGGCTTTAGTATTAATTTAATTAATATATTCAGGGTATTTTAGAAGGGGTGGTACACTTTTGATCTAGATGAGTTTTGGGTCGCGGAAAGTACAAGCAACAGGGTGTGGAGGAGAAAGTACCCCCCATAAGGGGATGACCCGTCGAGCCATGCGACATTAATTGAAGCGCTTCGTGGGAGGATACCCACACTTTTAATAACTTAGTTTCTATTTTGTTTTGTTTAGTTTGTAGATAATAAAAAGGGAGTCTTACTTGCGAAAGCTAGGAGGCAGCAACTGGTGCTGCAGTACCCTCTGTGAGTCACCTCTCTTGAGCTTGGTCTGCGACATGGAGGCCAATGTCTAGTTCAAGTCTGGGGGAGGTTTTACTGCTTTTTTTGTTAGTTTACTTGTAAGGTTGATGTTAATTGCTGTGTAAGTCCACGAGTTGAAATTCTCCTGAATTTTTTTGAATTTCGACAAAACTTTTTGTTTTGTGTTGCACAGGAGCTTGTATTTCAATGAGCTCGGGAATAATATGTTGACATAAAGAGATGATTGCTTGAGGGTAGGAAGTTCGAAATAATGTGACAATGATACAAGTCCAACATGTAGATTTTTACCATAATGCTTAAAGTCTGCGAAGTACTCCTTGAGTAGTTTATCTATATAGTCTGGCATAATTCACATTCACATGCAGGTATGATTGGTTGAGAAGTAAATAAGTTTGGCACCAAATGATGAAAAGGAGGTAAAAGGCAACCATCCCTCTAAGTTGAGTAGGCCTCACCAGGTTATTCAGACCAAAGGGGGTTGATCCCCAAACGTCGTCGAGATAATGGACAATATATAATCGCAAGGTTTGAAAATTTCACCGATAATAAAAGGTAATAAATTTTGCTCGTTTGGTGCTCGAACATGTGAAGTTCTTGGCTAGTCATGTGCATGTGATGATTATAATAATTCTCAGTTCCGTAATTTGATTGTGCGAATGAAAAAGGAGGAAAGTCGGAAAGAGAAGACAAGTACGAAGCATAGATGGAGAGGTATCTTCGTTCCATGTAAATGCCAAACGCACTACTTTCTGAGCAATGTGAACTGAAGTCTTACATATGAGTACCGAGCTGCTTTAATTTTTATGAGTTCTAGTAATCGTCGCTTGAGGTCATGCAATGGTTTAAGTTTAGGGGAGTTTGACTAGTGATTTTTACATATATATTTAGCAGTTATTTTAGTTATTATTTCTTTTACTTATCGAACTATTTTTTATCGCATTTTATGTTTTGGTTTTGTATTTAAGCGTTTTCAGGTTCGCATGAATAAAACATGACAAATCAAGATGGATAAAGGAAAAAGTACAGACACGGATGAGGATTGCAAGGTCAAAAGATGAGAAGTGGAAGAACAGAAGACCAACATGGCCCGTGTCTTCTAGCACAACCTGTGTTGGAGGATTGCACAAGCCCAATACAAAAAATGGAGGTTTGACACGGGCGCTCATGCTGCTTGGCACGACCCATGTCAGAAGGGCTGGAGCAGATGTTTGAGAAACCAAGTTTGGGAGAAAACACGGCCCGTGTTGGATTTGCATGGCCCGTGTTGCGCACGCGACAAATTTTACGATTTTAGTTTTTTTCATTAAATATTGACATTGGGGGCAATTTAGACATTCTACTTGGCTGGGATTTGTATTGGAATATAAAGTTGAGTTTTGAGGATTATTTTGGGGATTTTTTATCGTACACGAGAGAATACATAAGAGAGCATATTTCTTCATCAAGAGGATTGGAGACAGAGGGATTCAAGGGTTGCCACCATTGAAGATCAAAGTCACCATTGATTCTTGTAATGTCTAACTTCTTAATTATGTCTTTCTTGAATATAATGAGAGGCTAAACCCCCAAATGCTAGGGGGAGTCCCTAATTTGTCACCAGAATACTGATCTCTTTGTTTTATCAACGTTAAGGTTAATTAATGTCAATTTGTGAGTTTTGTTTACTATATTGCTTTGCTCTATCGGACCAATAGGGTTAACTTTTCTTAACACATTAGAAGTGGACAATCGTGTTAGGATTTTCAAAACAAACATGTTTTAGCAGGTTTCACCTAGGACTAGGGAAATCCTATGATAACTAGAAGTATTCTTCATAATAAAATGCTTACCTTCTTCACTAATTTTTAATGGACATTAGAATTAGGTAGAACTGGTAAAGGCTTTTCTCTAAGGACTTAAAGAAAAGTAATATGTAGAACTGGTAATTAAATTAATGAACTTGTTGAAAAGGTCAAAGAGTCAATGTCATGAATGGGCAAATCGTAGACTCACCCTAGCATATTATTCACTATTAGAAAAATTCAACTTTTACTTTCTATTAATTGTTCCATTATAAAAGTTAATCACAAACCAACACAAACTCTATTGTTTTTGTTCAATTGACTTAATTATTCAACTCAGTATTTCCTACGTAGTCCTCGAGATCGATACTAGGGATAAATCTCATTATTACTATATCGGTAAAAATAATACACTTTCTATTTTTCTGATCACTTACCAAGAAGGATGTTCCAAGCCCAAAAGAAACAAAGGACAAGATAGATGAAGATGTTGTGAATGTTGATGATCTGTCTGAAAATGATCTAATTGTTAATTTGAATCCTAGAATCGCTAAAAGGCTCAAGAAAAAATAAGGAAAGGTTGTGATTGCTAACACCCCTTTTTTATCAAACTATGAAGCATGCTGGAACTTGTGCTGTGAAGATGCCTATTTCCTTTCCCTCTCGGATCTATGGTATTATCCTAAATCAACACCCTAGAATTTTATCTACTACTGATGTTATCTGCAAAAGAGAATTTTTTTTGTCTCTCCACTATAAATTATTTGTAGGAATAAATGTCCCAGACATTGTTTTGACATCTGCTTCTACTGAAAACAAGACCTCAACTAAGGCTGATATGATTTCTGAACTAGTGGAGGCTTGCAAAGAGCTTGACGAAGTGATCTGTGTTAGAACTGAGAGGAAACTCAAATTTGAAAAAGTGATCAAGAATCTGAAATAGACTGAGGTTGATATTGTTGTTCAAGAAGAGAATAATGCAAAAGGAAGTTATGATACTGAAGGAGGAAGTTTGATGGTGAAAAAGGAAGTACTAATTATGCTGATTCTGCTGCTCCTAAAGACAGTTAGATATTGTGCACTTGTAGCCTCTTTTGTGTTGTCTTATGTAATGGCTTTTTCTCTAAATATTGCCACCTAAGTGTGTCTACTTATGGTTTTCTGTACTGCACTTTGTAACGCCCGTTTTTAATAAATATTAAATTATATTAATATTTTCAAATTACCGATCGATGTTTACTTTGCGACGAGAATATTTATGTTAATTAATATATCTATTAATTTATCTGGCGACGTTTTGTTTGGTCCGGTAAAATATTATTCGGATCTGATATTTAATTCCCCGGAATTATTTTAATTGATTGAGTTAATGATATAATTAGATGGGGGTGTGGGGAGCATTTAGTTAGAATTGGGTTTTTCACCCTTGGCTTACTAGTAGGGATAATACCATTATAAAACCTTTCTCCTCATTTTCCTTCCATTCATGCATACCAAAACCAAACATAGAAATTTGGATGGCTAGTAAGTAAACAACATTATAAAACCACATTTCCTCATTTTCTTTCCATTTGGGAACACAAAACCAAACCTAGAAAGCTTGAGAGAAAGAGAGGGTTTCGAGAAGAAGATGAAGAGGAGCAAGAAAAGAGCTTGAGGTTGGGTTTCTAGAATCATCAAGATCAATCAAAGCTTCCATGTTAAGGGGTTTGATTTCTTCCATTTCATTATAGTTAGGGTTTGAAAATATATGTTAGATTTGGGGAAAAATTGATAGTAGAATTTGATGAACTATTTGAGTGATTGTTGGGATGGCTTGGTAGAGTTGAGTTAGGAACATGAATATAGATGTTATAATACCATGGCTAGTAGGATTAATTTGTGAAAATGGAAATGAAGAAAAATTATAAAAGAAAGAAAATAAGAAAATTGGAAAAACAACAAAATGCACTGTCTGTAAGTTTGGAGTTGGAGAAGAAGACGAAGGAGGGTTGGGACAAGGGGAGGCGCCCACCTCACCTTGAGGGGGGACCGTTCCCAAGCCCAAGGCGACCGCCCTCACTTCTTTCACTACATGGGACGCACGTCCCTCTTTGCTGGTGGAGGAGACGGATTTTCTTTGTTTTTCTGTTTTCTGTTAGCATTTTGGTTTTCTGTTTCCTGCATAATTATGTTACCTGCATAATTATGCAGTGAGTTTCTGTTTCTATTGCTTTTCCAAATTTCTTATACTACTAGTTAGTATTAATAAAATATAACTAGGGTACGAGTTAGCCGATTAAATTTAGAACTCGATTATGTTCCAATTTTCCGATTTCGGTAAATTCGACGACGGACCAAGTTGCTCCGAATTCAACGAAAAATGACGTACTAGCTAAGTTTGACGTGTAGAACGTAGTGGTGAAGTTAGTTTTTAGAAATTGCGAGTTTTTACGAAGCGACCCGAAATAGGCCAATTTACGGTAAAATTGAATCGGACTATGTTTTAGTAGATTTAAGGCACGTACGGACAATCCGATTTCGATGTTGGCGATTATGATAAATACCGGTTATTAGGAATGGCTTTCGCGACGATTATAGGTGTTTGACTATTTTTCCCGTTTTCGGAATTTAGTGAATTAATTGATAATGATGCGGTGTGAATAAATGTAAGATTTACGACGGTGCATTTATTAATGAATACTTGTTGATATGTAATGCGATGATATATGTTTTTGTACATGATGGTGTGATGATTAAATTGATGTTGTTAATAAATGCTTCCGATTTGTGAATGCATGACTTTTGATGAATTTATTAGTGATGTTTGCATAATGCAATTATGATGCGATGATATATTTATCTTGTTTTGGATAAATTATGGCGATGTGGGCTTTATACCAATTTGGATGAGCGATGATGATGTTTTTGTGTTGTGTTGTTTTATTGTCGAGTCACATACATTTCATAAGCGAAGATGGATTTTATGCCAAGCGATGATGGCTTTTATGCCGAGCGAAGATGGGCTTTATGCCAAGTGTCCCTAATTATGGACAAAGCGATGGGTACCACATGCATAACATAGTCGTGTCTCATGGAGTCCATTATGTTTATTTTGGAGTCTTTTGGTATTGAGTGTTATTTGATGGCTAATGATGAGTTTTGCGATGATTTAACTTGATGAAGTGCTTAATGCAAATAGGATGCGATGATGTTTGTGATGCTTTGTTTATGTTGCTTGTATTATTAGCATTATTTAATGTTGTTGGTTGATGTTGTTGTTTAAGACTGCCGTGCTAATTAGTGATGAATTAACTTGTGACGATTTCGTGGTGACGGAGGGTTATGTGTTGTTGCGACGAAATATGCCGATGAGATTATGACGATATAGTGTAGAGTATACACATTAGAATGACGATCGAAGTAAGTGAGGTTTGGTATGTGTTGGAATGCACTTATTAACTTATATCCTTTATAATTCCAAAACTATATATATATATATATATATATATATATATATATATATATATATATATATTATCATGCCTTTAACTATATGTTTTGGAGTATCTCACCCTTTACTTGTCTCGCCGTTACCTTTATATTGGTAACGTGCAGGTTATGAAGACGGAGTTTTTAACTCCTGTTAGTCGAGTCGGTGTCGCTCTGATACGTAGCACTCGGGGGGAATATTTATGTTGTCCTTGTTGTTGTTCTTTTGTTGTTTCCTTTTTGTGAATAAGAACCATAATTTGTAAGAACATGATTTTGGTGAGGAAGTTTTAAAAACGAGATATTCTATTTTTATGAATCAATTTATGTCTCCCGGCGATGCTATGTATCCGAGATTTATACTTTAAAACAAATTGTTTAAAGTGAGTTATTTTTGAAGGTGTGATGCCTCAGTATTTAATTTATGAAAATTTTATATTACTCTGATTTTTGCATATTAAACTTTGGGTAATATTGGGGTGTTACACACTTAAATGGCTATTTTGAATACATTGCAAGTTTATTCTGAATGGTTTTGTGATTGTAAAATTATGGCTAAAAAGGGGGAGAGAGAGCTGATTATATTCAAACTGCATTGGTGAGGTTGAGGGGGAGTGAATAATGTCTGATCAGATGTTTTAACATTAATTTCCTGGTACGGTTTCTCTGATATTATGTATTGTGCTGCTGCCTTCTCTAATTATGTTTATGTGCCCAAATAATGTTTTAGCCAAAATATGCCAACAGGGGAGTTTGTTAGTTTTATGTTGGCAACAATTTTGGTAAAACATTCTGCTAAGAAAATGCTATAAAATATGCTTTGACATGTGAGCAAAAATATCTCAGTAGAGTTGAATGATGTCAAAGCAGATGTCTTAGCATATTGTTATGGAACTGGACTGTTAGTTGTTTAGAAATTCTAGGCGCTATTTGTTTCAGTTGATTGATCCCAGCCTTGTATAAAATAAGGAAGAGTTTTTAAAGTTCTGTTACAATAATTTTGGAGATCTTCTGTCCTACTTTCATGGAGAAAGTTATGGGAAGTTTTAAAGACATTATTTAAACGTGGATATGGACCAAGCCCCAACTGCGTGTTTCTATAAAAAGACTAGTTAAACCTACTTGCAAGTTAGTTACATTGAAGGAAGTTGTTCTTACTGTTTTGAAGATTAGGGTTTTAGTTCTTTGTGATTCCGTTTTGTGAGCCACTCTTGTATTACTTTAATACTAGAACTGGACTTTTTAGTTGTGTTGTAACTTGTTAATCATTCATAAGCTTTGAAGAAAAGGACGATTATGTGTCTTTGATGTTTGTCTTCTATTCCTTGTTATTGCTTTTCACTAAGTCTGATTCAGGGGGAGTGAGAGGGGTCTCATATCTAAGAGTCTCTTAGGTAGAAGTTGCACGGGTAGAGATTAGGTGAGAAGATTGTAAAACAGAGGGTGTTTGATGAGAATCTTCAAACTAATTTTATTTAGTGAATTTCCTTTCTGGCTTGGTAGCCTCCAGCTGTAGGTGTGTTTGCATTGAATTGGGTTAATAATTGCTAGTGTCATTTTTATTTCTATTTACAGCAATTATTATTTTGTTTTATATTGTTCAGTTCTCCGATATTTGTGTCATGACATCTCCTTCCACATCACATATCTGATACCAGAATTTCAGTTTTGTTAAGACAATTATTTTTCTTGAACCTGAGAATGAAGGGACAAATATTTTACTTGAACCTGATTGGAAATCAACTATGTTTATGTCAAATATGTAGATTTTACTTCAACCTCATGAGAAAATTATGCTTAAATTCTTTCCTAGCATGTTTTTCTTTGCAGTACTTGTCACACACATTACTTGCTTGATGAATCTTGCTTGCAACACATGTGCATCCATCTTCTCCCTTTTGGAGTTCCTCAACTTCAACCTCATCTCATGAGACTCTAATGAACCTTGAAGATCTTCTAACTTATCCTTAGCTTGGTTGTTTGAGTCTTCAATAGACTCTACAACATAATCAAAATTTGCAATCAAAGATCTTAACATTTTCTAAATCTTCTACAAATCTTTGATCGATTCACTGCACGCTTTCATCTTGTTGGTGAGTAACACTAGTCTTGAGATGAAATCAACAACCGATTCATCTTCTTTTATATGGGTTGTCACAAACTTCTTTCTCGGCATCTGCAACATAACCCTCTTTAGTTTTTCATATTTTCCATAAGAGTTCTTCAACTTGTCCTGTAACACCCCTTCTAAAATACCCCGAATATATTAATTATATCAATGATTGAAGTCATAATTCATCAGAGTTAACACGGAACAAGGGATGCCACAATTATTAAATAAAATAAAACCTCCAAATAAACAGTAGCCATGCTACACTGAGGATCATTATTCAAATAATTCAATCAATTTAAGACCATGTCTTACACAACGGAAAATACCAAAACCAAAACTGAATAAACCATAATTATTCTCAATGAGATTCAAAGAAACAATTGAATAATAGCTAATTCCTCAACTAAACGTTCCCCAGTGTTACAACCTAATCAGAGCATGACACTGACACGCGGACTAAAAAGACAAGCTCTAGAGCCATCCTCACCAACTCCTGAGCTGCTAACTTTAATCTGAAATTGTTAAAGTAAGGGTGAGACTTCTCATAATTAAAACATATTATAAGCTTCTCAATCAACAATATATCACAAGCATATTATTTCACCCATTTAGCATAAGTTCAGATTCAACACGCAATCACAATCATACAAGTCAGTATGCATTCAATAGACACAAAAGAATTGCAACACTGGAAGACATCCTAACATGTTACAATCCCATGCAACACAAATGCAGACACAATGCATGTGGTACCAACACGTGACAAGGTCACCCAACACTGATCCATCATCAACTGGATACAGTAACCATCGATTCGTCCATAAACACCCGGACACGAATCCAGCCTAACCACCCATCCTCACCCGGGTATCGGTTAACGGCAATCCAAGTCAAACTCCACACAATGGGAATTAACTTCACCAAACAATGCATATGCACGCACATCACTAGCATGCAACATCGAATCAGTCTATGTAATACATCAATTTATCATAACTGAATCAAAACCAACAACATGATATTTCAACGATCATGCACACAATTAACAGCAGCATAAACATGCTTTACATCCACACAATACCAATACATCCATCACCACAGGTTCTCTGCTACATAAACATCAATATGCGCCAGTCAATAATCACCTATTTCGAAATTCGGCTCATTTTCAAAATAATTTCAAGTTTTGGAAAATCTTTTCATTTTATAAAATAGAGCATTAAATTTAAGAAATAACGTCCAAAACGGCACTCAAAACGGACTTACGGTTTGGAAGTTATGAATTTTCAAAGTTTAAATATTTTTCAAAAATTACAGCAGAACCCGGTTCCTACATATATAGGAACTGGTTCCTGCGAAGTTCAAAAATCAGCTTTCTGGAAAAATGTATGGGAACCCGGTTCCTACCCATACAGGAACCGGTTCCTGAGTGCATTTTTGCCTGTTTTTACAAATTTTCACAGTGGAACCCGGTTCCTCCCCATTGGGAACCGGTTCCCACGTGTTGCAGAGCCATTTTCTGCACTTTTGACAACATTCATCCACTCTAAACCAAACCCAAACATACCCATACGAATTGCTATATGGGAAACACCAAAACACATCCAATTTGCATCATTAAATCATCAAACAACATTATTTCATCATTCCTTTTTACTATCTGACACTTTAATTGTTTTCAACCTATAATCCGACACAATAGGGACAATTCTATGGAACCCTAACATTCTAAACCGGGATTCCTAACATACTACGATCCATACCATTGAATATCTAAACCGATAATATGAATTAAATAATCGAAATCACCCCTTACCTTGTGGGTTCTTCGAATTCTGACACCTTAGGTTTTCTTCCTTCCTTTTCCTCTTCTCAACTTCACGTATGTGTGTTTTCTCCAAAATAACTCTTTTTCCTCTTTCCTTCTTTTATTCCTTTTATTCCTCTAACATAAATAAAATGAATTAAATAATGTGAGTAGAGTCTTTTACTCCTCACACCCTCACTTTACTAACACACCTCTAATAATTCCATTCCTTTATTCCATAATTAATCCCAATAAATCCAATATATTAATAAATTATATTCTCAATTAACTTAATAATTAAAAATCATAATTATTTAATTATCGAATTATTTGGGGTGTCACATGTCCCATGCTCCTTTGGACGTTACTTCTTCAATGGTTTTCTCGAACACATTTGGGTCAACACACTAGTGAATAAATAAAAGAGATTTTCCATATTTCTTCATATGTTCCTTATGTGCAACCTTCTGAATATCCTCTGCATTTTCTTCCAATGTAGATACTCCATCACTCCCAATTTAAGCCACATCTTGAAAGCTGGCGATGCCCTTCATTTGTGCAACCCACCTTTCGTAATTCTCACTTTTGAAAATTAGTAGATTCTATGGAAATTATGTTGATGTTGTATTTTCGTTTGGCATTACAGATTCACTTTGAATCACAATCTGAGTCGTTGATATCAATTTGTTGGAACAATTAGGGTTTTCAAGAAATTGAAGAAGAAAAAGAAGAGGAAGAAGAGAGAGAGAGAGAGAGAGAGAGAGAGAGAGAGAGAGAGAGAGACTATATTGTTAAAAGGAAAATTATTATTGTGAAGTTCTTAAATGTTGTTTCTGATTTACATTGTTACCTCTATATATGAGAATCAAAGTATACAATTCAATACATGAAGTATTTGACTATGCCAAATACTTACTTACATAAATTGACAACACAACTATATCATGTTTTACTATATCATGTTTTCGACTCTGTCAAATACAACTAAATCTACTTAACTAACATCGATTATGTTGTCCGCAACTACTTCGACTAGGTCAAACATAACCTTATCGAACATATACTTGCCTACTGAATGAAACAATGAATTACTAGCTTCTAACATATTCAAATCAAAATCAATGATTTTATTTATTCATCTTTAAAGATAAAGGTTTGACTTAAATACACTTTTGGTCTCTCTATTTTCAAGTTTTTTAAGTTTTAGTCTTCCCACTTTAAAAGCCAATTTTTTAATCCCTAAATTTTACCTCACTCAGGATTTTGTTGGTATCCTTATAGTTTTGCATATGTGACACACTTATTAATAACATGACACTGATAAAATAACTCATACAATGTGTGTTCATCTAACGTGAAATTGATGTAACAGTGACATGTCTTGTATACGGACGTCACAAAAAGGGGACTAATGAAATTCTGAATTAAGTAAAATTTAAGGACCAAAAATTAATTTTTAAAATATAGGACTAATGGGAAAATTAGGGGATTAATGGTGGATTTAAACCTAAAGTTTTTATCATTAATTTATTATAGGAAAAAATACTTCACAAACGTTTCTAACACATTTGTGTGTTACTAACATTATTATTTATTTTTTACTAGACTCGTTTTTTTTTATAAATTTTTTATGTATGTTTAACTTTATTTCATAGTTAGACCTTTAAAACTCTTTATTTTGTGAACCAAAAAGAGGGAAGAAGATATTTAATTTAGAAAGAGTAAAAATTGAAAATGCATTTTTGATTTATATTAAAAATATATTTTAGAATAAATTATATTTTAAAATGAAAAGAATTTCAAAATTAATAAATTATTCGTGATAGAAGTGTGAACCAAAAATATACTTTTAATTTTTGAAGAATATTTTTGAAATTGCATACATTATTTTTCTCCTATAGATGGATAAAAAAGTCCTCTTTACTTTAGTGTGAAACATGATTTCATTATTACTTCTATATTACCTTTAGTTTAACTTAAGTAAAAGTAATATCTAACTTTATATGTTTCATCATATTTTTTCCTCGTTAAAAAATTACTAGAAAGGATTTCTCTACAAACGCCTCTTTATAAGAAATCCCATTACCATGTAGTGGTTATCAACAACCTTTCTTGTAATATTTTATTATTGAATTTTCATGAGAGCTCTCTTAACAAATAACAATGGAAGAATGTTTTTTTCGGTGATTGACTTTAGAAATTTGGACTTTAATCGCTCTAACTTTAATTAGTTTCTGATCAACAAGTGGTTAGATGCTTCACCATGTTATAATCAAAACGTTTATTTACTAAGTCGCTTTATGTAATAGTTTTAAATTAATATGGGAGAATCGACGTGCTGGCATTATACCTAACACATGTTTGATCCAGCTCAAAGTTGAATTGTACTAATATTATAAGTAAAGTTAAAGTTAAATATATTGCATGGATCACATCATAGAATCACGACTTACAATAAGTAAAGTTAATTAATTCAATATTTCAATTTGAAGGGATATTTAATTTTTAATTATTCAATATCTAGACGTGTTCTCAATCGAATTTTTATTTTTATTTTTTATATTTTCTATCATGCTTAAATCAATTTTTAAAAAT
Organism: Vicia sativa; assembly: GCA_021764765.1. Lineage (NCBI taxonomy): Eukaryota > Viridiplantae > Streptophyta > Magnoliopsida > Fabales > Fabaceae > Vicia > Vicia sativa. The sequence goes on from CM038793.1 coordinate 69,773,333, forward strand.
GTATGATTTTACTGTATTTTAATATGAGTTTAATAATAGAATTAATTCATACAAGTAATTTAAAATATTTAAAATTTATAATATGTTCTGACGAAATATTTAATTATTATTTATAAATATATATCATTTTTCTCTAGTATTTAATAATATATATTTATTAGATGATAAATCTAACTTTTGACTTTTTAAAAAGGAAATTTAAATTTTTTTAATATTTTTAAAAAAAATTATAACTTTTTTTAATATTTTTAAAAAAAATTATAACTTTTTTTTTTTAAGTTAAAAGAAAAAGGGCTTTTAGTCTATTCCTCGTCTAAACCTTATCCTATATAAATATTTCTGTTTCTTGCTATTGTCCATGTCATGACCAACGACAACATATAATAAAAAGATTACTAACATGTATAATGCAAACAAAAATGAGATATCAATTGTTGATATATCTATTATTTTTTAATGAAAAATATATATTTTATTAAAATTTAAAGGATTAAATATATCTTTCTGATCTTTTTAAATATTTTATTTTTTATTCTTTAAAAGAATTTCTCTAAAAAATAATTTTTTTAATTTATATTTACGTTTTTACCGGTACTATAATTTAGTGGCGGTTTTTTCACTTTAACGGTTAGATTAATAACAGTTTTAACGATTGAATTAACGAAGATTTTAACAAATATCAAAATTACGGATATTCTTTTTATAAAAGTTGAAATTATTTATAAGAAAAAAACATATTTAATTCAAACTTAAAAGATAAAGCAGTAATAGGAATACTATGAAACGCACAAAGAAAGCAAAGGAGAAAACAAAAAAAAAGCACAAACTAAAACAAAGAACCATGCGGTTACCAACCCCAACTCGAATATACAATTGTTTCTCTAAGGTTGCACAAATTAAGGATGTGCAAAATAACATCTCACCAAGATATCTTAAAATGTCATTTGTCAGATTTTAAATATGGTGCAAATAGGAATGACAATCAATCAAATTAATTCGAAAATAGTTTGAAATTATATTAAAAACTTAAATCGTTAAACTATGTTTATAAATTAAATGTGTTAAATATGAGTTAAAAATTAAGTTTCTTAATTAAATGATATGAACTTAAATTATATATAATTCGATTCATTAGGTTCATGAGTCAATTTAATTATATATGAGATAGATTATATTGCCTTTAAGAGTATGTTCAAAGATATGCTCTAAATTATAATCTCATATATTCTTTCAATTTAATGATTTTAATTAATAATTTATATTCTCCAGTGAGCAAAATATTTCTACAAATAATTATACATATAAAATTAATATCGTATAAATTTTAATTTTATAACTTTTATTTTTTCTGTATTTTTTATTTTAAAAATACTAATTTAAAATGTCATATATAATTTTAAACCTAACAACATAAACCTAACGAAATGAACCGAGATGTTTTTGAATATCTAACAAATTGAATTTGAGCTGAAAAAAGTTAGTGATAAACTCGAATGATCAGCTAATTCATAACGAGTTGAGTTTGAGGTGGAAAAAAAGTTTGTGATAAACTCAAACTCGACTAATTTTTAACAATTCAAACTGAACTGAGGCGAGTACGACTCGATTCGACTCATTTTGAACGCTAGATGCAAATATCACACTAGTACAAAAAACACAATATAATTTTATAATTTACACCTGATTTTTGTATATCGGGTGTAAATGAAAAATGCGGTGACAATTTTATTAATAAAATGTCATTTTAAATATTATAAGGTGATAATATACACCCTACTTTTTAAAAATGAATTTAAATTAAATATTATTATAATCAAATTTCAATTACTCCATTTAAACTAAAAAATAGGTTTAAATTTATATAAACTAAAAAAATTATTTATTTTTATAACTCAAAATAATTAATTTATGTGGCATAAATTTTATGGATGAACTCTAAATATATTCTCATTTATTTTGAGGAGATATAAATTTATATTAAACATCATGATATAATAGATCAAAATTTGTATTAAATATATTAAAAAATTAATATTAACAAATTAATATTAACAAATTCATTTTCATCTTCCATGAGTCAACTTCATTTTCATTCAAACCCTTTCTCTTCCTTTTCAAGAAACCACTCTTCATTTTCGTTCAAACCCAGAAATCAAACACATAACACTATTCATTTTCCTTTAAAGTTCAAACATAGAAATCAAAGCACATATATTTTCATTTTCCTTTTCAAGTTCAAACCCAAAAATCAAAGCGCAGGACGAGAGGTAGAAACGATTCATCGCATTTCAAGATATAAGCGCAAGGTTAGTGAACTAAACTATTCTCAACTCTTGAACATGTTTCTTCTCAACTCTAAAACTTCTTTCTCTAAAACTGTTCTTAACTGTTCACGTTGAAACTTTTTGCTCTGAAACTCCTCTAAACTTAGAAACCATCATGATATAGTTTGAGCAACATGCATTGGTAGTAGAAGAATTGTGGTTTTATACTTTGAGCAACATGCATTGGTAGCAAAAGAATTAGGGTTTTATACTTTGAGCGGCATGCATTGGTAGCAGCAAAATTAGGGTTTGAGCGACATGCATTGGTATTTGAAAAAGGATTGTTGCTTAATTTTGTGCGTAGATTTGGGTTAGATTATAACTTGAACTGATGCAACTGTTGTGGTTCTATATTGGGTTTTTTGGTATTGAATTTTGAACCGGTTTGAACTGGAATGCAGGTTTGTCAACTGAACACCAGTTATTTGATCATTTTTCCTAGTTTCTTCGAAGGACCCTCTAGAAGTGTGTATTCTTGTTTCATAAGCTTGTAGTTTGTTAGCACAGACAAACTCGTCAATTTTACATTAAAATTCTACATGTGTTTGTCTACAGTTTCTTCAAGGGTCTATGTTTGATGGCTATTTGCACTTGCAGCATTGGAGATTCCTTTAGAAATCTATTAAGAGAGGAAAATGGGTAGCATGTATTGTGAGGAAGATGATAGAATATCATTTTAGTTGTCTTAGCATGTTTGGATAAAACCTATAGGCTTATTTTAGTTAGATTTAAATAACCTGTCATTAGACATGATTTACAATAAAAGGGAAGTAAGAAAAATCTCAAGTCAGACCATTAAAAAGGATTTAGATTATTTTTCATCTGATAGGCTTATTTGAGATTTGAATGATGTGTTATTTGTAAGATAGAGAGAGCATAACTCTTTTGTAAAGTGTATATGAACATCAACATGGTTTTCAAATTCATGAAAGTTTTTCATTGGTTCTTCTCGTATATTTGAAGGAATTAAATATGTTGAACATACTTATTCAAAGTTCTAACTATGTATTTTTTTTTTGGAATTGAATGATGTCGTCCATATTGCGAAAAAATTAATTTCTATCTTTATTATTAAAATGTTAATTCGTGTATTATTGGTTGGTGCAATAATAGTTTGTAACTCAATTTCTGTTGCATATGCTGTTTATAGGTTGATTCCCTTGGAGAAGGAGTCTTAGGAAGCTAAACTCTGGAGCAGGTGAGTAAATTAAAGTTAAACATGTTGCAAATGGTTGTTCCTTCCCTTGGCAATATTTTTAAACTCAATCTGTGCTCAATAAAACAAAAGTATGGTTCTTCAATGTTTATTTTTTTACTCTATCACATAAACATAAAGTTTGCGGGTGTTTTCCTTGCAATATGTTCAAATCCAGTAATATGAACAGTATTAGTTTCACATCCTCAACTTTTGTTTTTGTTTGTAGCCTGCAACTTCACGTAACATTGTATGTTTTTATTTTTTTTTCTCATAGGAAAAGTCTATTTATGTTTATTAGAATATTCTATTTAATGGTCAATGTTTGTATTTAAACATGCATCATGGCTAAACCATCTAGCCCTTCTAAAAAAATAAGATGAAAGGTGCGACATCATTGCTACATTTCATTGACAAAATTCATGATGGGAAGAAATACAAGATTGATTTTGATCCAGATACTTTTCATCCTATTGGTCAGTATCCTCCGAAGTTTAAGAGTTATTTGTTGTACGTTGCATGTAGCAAGGTTAATATAAATGAAGAGAAATGCAAAGAGCTACCCGATAACTTAAAGAAAGACATATGGGATGATATTAAAATTATTTCTTTATAATTTATTACCTATAATTGTTTCAATTACTAACACTTATTATGTTTTATAGGGTAAGTTCACTTTTCCCCGTGATGATGATGATAATAAGCAATTTAACAAGCATTGGTTTGTTTCTATGGGGAAAGAATGAAGCAATTTAAGACACAGCTCTCCAATGTCTATATATTTGGGAAAGGCGATAAGGATGGAAATACCACGCCATTATAAAAGTACAAATTCATCAAAGCAGAAGATTGGAATTTATTATTTGTCAAGACTCGAAACATAGAAGAGTTTCAAGTTAGTTAAATTTTTAGATTTTTTTAATGTTATCTAATCTGATTCATTTGTTGACATATAATTTTATGTGATTTATTTTTAAGAGGATAAAAGGAAAAAGGAAAGATGCATGCATCAAAGAATCTTCATCCTCATCTTTTGTCCCGGGGTGGTTATGAAAAGCTTAGGGAAAAGATAATGGAAAAGAGGATGAAAAAAATAATTGAAGAGGCCAATGACGATGAAAGTTTAATAGTTGATCCTCCAAAACTAGAACGACATGAGGCATGGTTGATGGCTCCACAGAGGCCATCTGAAGGTTTTACATCTAATGCAGCAAACTCAGTAGTTGTTATGGTTGTAAGTAATAAAAACGCATAATTCTATTTTGTGATGATTTCTATGATTATGCATAATCCATAATTTTACATGGGGATAGGCTTGACCGAAGTCTATGATTCTGCCTCCACTTAACAAATGTAACTTCTAAGATAACTTGTTCTTAATGATGTGTTTTGCATAGATAATTTTCTTATTGTAAATGCAATCATGTAAATGTAATACTTTTAGTTTGGCTCTATAAAGCTTATGTAATCTACCTATTTCTCTGAATCTGAGAGAATGAATAATGATTTAGGGGAGTGAGGACACCTAAATTTATAGGCCAAAATGGCTTCGATTTATGCTAAGTGTTCTGTTACAATAAACATGAACATTGACAGATATATATGCCATTAGTAACTATTAAAAAAACTATTATTTTCTTAACTTACATTACAAATATCAAAAGTGGCAGATAAGCATTAAGTGGTGCACTGGAAGTGTTTCCCAGGCTATTATTAGTGTTGGAGAGTAAATCATATGCTTATGATTATTGTGCAGTGGTACATAGTTCTGATTGTGCAATAGTTACAACTATTAAAGAAAATCGTATGCCTATGATTTTAACATTTTAGGGTGACCTAGTGGAAAAGAGTACACAAGGTGATATTGTGTTTGAAGAACATGAGGATATATTGACTGTTGCGCTTGTAACAAATGAACTCCCTGGTCAGATCCACACTGCTCCTAAGGGTGTGGGCTTAATAAGTTCTTTGGAATAATGTCATACTCCACCTCCACCTTACAAAAAGAGCTCCAACAACAAAGAATAGAGCTCCAACAACAACTGAGAACAAAGATGGAAGATGAGAGAGTCAAGATCCAAAAAGAAATAAATCTCCTTCGAGAGATGCAATTGGAGCTCCGCCATAACTTAGTGGAAAAGAGTACTATAGAGATGTTCTCAAGAGAGGTACTAAAATGAAATATTAGCTTTAAAATTTCAGTATCTTGAGATCACATGATACTTTGGTATCTAGTGACTCTGCATATTTAATATGATATTTTGCAAAGTATTATATTTTGTCATTGTCAAATAAATTATCACAGTATAAACTCTAAGATTATCAATGTCAAATAAGATTATAAAAAACTAGGCGTAGAAGAGATTACTAAGTCATAAATAGACAAGAAAAATGTATTAAAAAAAACTAAAAAAACACAGTATCAGGTATAACTATATTCCAAAAGTCATTCTGTTCTAGTAGTTTGATATGCAACCAAGATAAGCTAGTGTCCGGAGCATTGAAGTTAACACATGTGGTATCTCAATGGAAAATATTAAAATGGAAGATAACCCAATAAAATTGTGGTTGCTATTTAGGAATTAGTCATAAGAATGACAATTTGGTCATAATACTTTTCCTGGTGAGCTGTTTTGGATGATTTTTATTACATTAATGGTTGGACATGCGAAAGACTTAAAGGCATGGATCATGGAATGCCAAGAAAATTTCCCTGGATACCAAAGCTATGCCTGAATAGCCTTTGTCTCACCCCTATTTAGAAACCTACAAACAATCAATTCACATCCTTTCAATATCACATAGTTAAATCATTTTATTACATCCTGCATGTTTCACATTTATGCTTTGTTTGGCGTCGTAGAAATAATAACTTACATTCACTTTTTACTTTTTTACAGAATGTGTAAAATGTGGTTACGAGCACTAACGAAAGTGGATCTATTGAAGATGTAAACACTAGTCTTTTTGATGATGATCTAAAATAGATCGAAGATCTCAAGGAAGATTCCTTCTTATTAGATGTGATTCATGAAATAAGTGAATTATTAGTTTATATTGATAGGCGGGACCTTATCGAATTAATTTATGGTATTAAATAGATCTCCACATCTATATCGTCTTTATGCTGCTCGTAAGAATCTAATTCTATTTTTAATTATTTTTCTATGTATCATTTATCAATTAACATTTGTTTCAACAATTCAAATATCTACATGGTATTTGTATCTCCAAGAATGTCATCGAACTATTTGGGTTTCTTGATCCAAATAGGACACTACATGCCACTAGAGATTCTGATGCTATTACATCCTACATACAAAATAAGTTGGATGGCGAATCAAAAAATGTTACTCTGGACCATTGTAAGATCGGTAAGTACACATTGCCTTCAAGGTTTTATAGTTTTTAATGTTATTTTGTAGTATTTGAATTTTAATGATTCTAACAGTATTGTTTTGAAACTATAAACAATCCTTGGAAGTTGTTTGTTATTTGTCCTCAAGATAATGATATCTTTTGGTTTTCTTCATTAAACATAAAACCCAAGACACGTATTAAGGGAATACTTGAGAGGTAAGAAACCTAAATCAAGAGACACCATTTATACTTTATTTATGTACCTTTTAACTTTATATTCATAACTTATTTATGACACAATTTATTTTATCAAAGCTGTAGCAGGATATCACTCATTAAGAGGTGTTGAGAAGAAAAAGCCTAATTAGAAGATTGTCAACGTAATTGATTTTTTTAATTATATTTCCATGTTGTTGTTGTTTTCCCAAAGATACCAACTGTGTTGTACTTTTAGCACTTGGATGGATCTATCATAAGTTTTGATTATTCATTTCACCTTCAACACATCACACAAATTATGTTTAGACTTAGGCTGGTTGTATGCAAAAATTCGAAAGTCAAGCCACTAAATAAGCATTATATGACGAGTTAGTGCCCAATTTTCGGTAATAGTGTAATATTGAGTTTGAATTAGTTTGCACATAAAAAAGCACACAACTAAGAAATCTTGACTTCTAATTTGTGAGTGAACATCTCACAATTCCAACTTCACAAAATTTGCTTTAAAATACATCTCACAATCTGATAAGATTCATTGATAAACAATACCCGCAATACATATAACTAATAATACATATAACTAATTATTACCATCGCCATTTCTAATGTAATATTTTATCTACCATATTGTGAACACTTCAATAACTTTTATTTATTTTTTGAATGAGTAGACTTTGGTGTATTGAAGTTAACAAAGTTGTGATAACAAATCTGTCATAGGAGAATATCCCTTTCTTTAATTTAATCTCTGGAAAATTTAATTTTGTACATTAATTGCACCTATGTGACTTTGCATTTATGTAATAGATTTGTATCTTATATTTAGGCACATAAGCAAGATAATGGAAGATAATGGATGTGCGTGTGAATATTATATAATGAAGAATATGTTTGATATTGTTGAAACTTCTATTATTGAAAGATTCGATGAGGTAGTATAATTCAAAATAAAATCATATTGCGTGTATTTATTGAAAACATGTAAATTAATTTCTTAATATGTAGATGTTTAATTTATTATATGTTAAACTTGTAGATATTTACAGACATGCTACCCTATGAAAAAGAGACAATTACAAGTTTTTTGCACATGGATGAAAATAAAAATGTTACGGAGCAAAATCTACAAGACCAAATATAAATGGGTGAAGAGGATAAAGACATAGAAAAATACCAAATGCAAATGGATGAATATGATAGGGACATACAAATTTTTCCAAACCAAAAGCAAAAGAAGAAGAAGAGAACTTATATATGAAGAAAGTGACATGATGAAATATTATGAGTTGGTTGAATATTTTGTTAATAATATGACTTCTTAGTACAAAAATGGAATTTAATATGATTTTTGTATAATTTATGGTAAATATGAAAAGTATTATGAATTAGTACATGATATATGATTTTTATGTGCATTACTTATAGTATTTAAAATATGCTTCTTAGTACAGCAAATATGAAGAAATGTGATAAATAAAATATGATATAACTGGAATTAAATATAATATAATTTATTCATTCATAATGGGTGTAATTTTTATTAAAAAAATGTTTAAAATTATATTAAAATAGATTGTAATCACACTTGATTTTTATTAAAAAAAGTCTAAAATTATATTTAAAAGAGTGTATTTACACCCGATTTATTAATAGAGGGTGTACTTAAGAACGTATGAACACCCAATTTTTATGAAAATAGGATGTACATAAGAACGTATTTACACCCGATTTTAAATAAAAAAGGGTGTAACATAGAAACTATTTACACTCGATTTTTATTTAAAATGGGTATAAATAATAATATGTTTACACCCAATTTTTAAACGGGTGTAAATAAGTAAGACATTTCTCACCTGATGAATATAAACTTGATTTTTATTAAATTTAATGGGTGTGCTTACATCGGATTTTGATAAACAACGTTGGTTTTTTGCCAAAAAATTTACTAGCGAGATCGACCAGTGAATCTCAGTACTGTGTTAGTTTCACATGTTATCTTTTACAAAATGTTTTGAAAGAATGAGTGTGTTCGACCTCCCGTCCAACGTGTTTGTGTAATTGCAAAAGTAAACAAAGTAAATTTGTAAAACGAAAGTGAAAACATCTAAAAAGGTAAAGATAAATAACATAACATTTAAATAGTTGAGAAAATAAACTAGTTGATTTAAACGTCAATTGCCCTAGCCTGACTCATTCCTCTCGAACACTTGGTAACTCTGAGTGATTAGCGTTAGGAATGTAAAAATTTGAACCTTTTACATGATGCACTAAGTGCTTTATTTATACTACACATATAACAACTGCTCCTTGGCGGGCTTTGATCCTTGACATGCCACGTGTTTCCTGCAACTTCTCTACACGAACCCACGTTCTCCATTATTTTGCTCTCTTTCCCTCCAAGAATCCTTTATTTGAATAAGATAGACCATTTTAAGCCCAATTGACCCTCTAGTCGACTCAATAAGAAAAACTTGTTCCTTGTTCGACCAAAGTCACTTGGTCGACCCAAATACAAAACCCTTTCCTCTTATTGGTTGGATTTTTACCTTGTTGAAATCCCGACCAACAAATTGCCTCCCAAAATTTCCTTTTCAACTAAAGGGCGAAATGGACATTTTTTCCTCTTTTCTTGGCACGAGTTAACGTCATTAGAAGATTGACTTTCTTTTCACACGTCTTGTCAATAAGTAAGCAACTACTTCCCTACTTTTTAGTTTCAACTTCCTAGGATGAACGTGGCCTTTAACTCAACAACTTCCTCACTAAGCTGCCACATGTTTGATACGTGTCTGCCATACAGCCACAATCTTCCCACTTCCTTTCCAAAGGTTTGGTTTCTTTAGCAGTATAAATACTCATTTCACTTCTTAAGCTTCCTCTTTACGCTCTCCTTGCATTCATACCTTTACATTTCAAACTTGAGAAAATTGTTCACTTTCATTCTTTCCTTAAGAAAATCTTCTTAATTGCTTCCATGGAATATTCACACCATGTTGTTGAACATATTACCATCTCTATAGAAGTTGATATGGTTTTCAATACGGATTGATTCATAGTCCATCATCAACAAAAATTCTTTACGGAACCAACTCTTTCAAGAAAGGTGGAAGCATTTTGCTCTTGTTAGAACATGGTTTGGTTCTACACTTATCTTAGAAGTTTTGTTGATAACAAACACAATTGATGACAATAATGTTCTAACCCTAATAAATAAATATTTTGTATGAAACATTGTTGTCTCCTAATTTTTTAATGAAGAATGCAGATGATGTTCTGATTCTAAATGGAAAAGGAAAACGGGTTACCATTATGAACATATAAGAAGTTCTAATATTTTGTAAAAGAAAGTCTAAGAGAAATTAAAAAGATACATGTAAAAGCAGTCTTCAAGACTATCAAGCTCGTTAGAAGAAGTTCTGCTATGATCAAAAGAAAAACTTCTGAAAGCACCATGCTGCACTACAAAATCTGATTGCTATATGCTGGCTGCTTAGTTCTGAGGCGTTACAAACACTCAAATGGGAATATTTGAAGTAACAGCCAATTTCCAACAGGATCTCGTTTTTATGTAAAGAGCAATTAAGTCCAAATATCATCATTCCATATATAGATTATATGTCTCCAACGGGTGAATTTTCCTGACGCATATATCAAAATCTATCCATGAAGAGAATAACAACAACTTTTGCGTGTACAACAAAGAGAGAAATCTGCAAAGAAATCATTCATATTCTCTAGTTCCTAAGTGCTTGAAAAATTGTGTAAAAATCACAGTTGTGATATAGATTTTTAGAAGCTTTGTGAAACACAGTTTTGTAATTGATTTTAAAGTTGAAATTCCTTGAGAAACCGAGTTATGGTTGATCTCAAGAAGACTAAGACAGTTGTCTTGGTGAGCTGTAATCAAGTTCGGATTAGTGAATTAAGGCCTCATTGAGAGAGGAAAATCACCATGACGGGTGGGATGGAGTAGTTTGAGTTCAAACAAACCAGGATAAAAATAACTGTGTCAATCTATTTTAATTTACAAAACTTTATTCAAATCCCCTTTCTCGTGTTTTTCAACCTTCAATTGGCATCAGAGCGCTTGGTTCTGGGTGCTAACACTTAACCGTGTCAGATAAAAGATCCAGCTTGAAAAACACAATGATAGAATCAGTTCATAACAACAATGACCACTATGACGACAAAGACAGAATCAGTGGCATACCCCCCAATGTTTGATGGAGAAAATTTCGACTATTGGAAAGACAAAATCAAAAGTTTCTTTCTAGCATGAATGACGCAATTTTGACTCCTTAAGAATGACGCATGAAGGCAATACACCAGTAAAATAAAAAATCTCTTGCTCTCATTCAGAAGTACGAAGCGTTCAAAATGGAAGAAGATGAAACTGTTGAAGCAATGTTCTCAATGTTTCAAATTTTGGTAGCTAGTTTAAAAGTTTTGGACAAAAGATATTCTATTGCTGATCATGTAAAGAAAGTCATCATAAGTCTTCCTAAGAAATGGGTACCTATGGTGACAGCTCTCAAGCTTGCAAAAGATCTGAACAAAATCTCTGTGGAAGAACTCATCAGCTCATTAAGATGTCACGAGATAGAATTAGAAGAAGATGAGCCCCAGAAGAAAGGTAAGTCTATTGCTCTTAAATATAACAAAAAATATGACTCTAAAGCTTTTCTGGCTGAAGAATAAAACTCCGGAGGATCATCATCAGAAGAAGATGAGCTATCTCTGCTTTCCAGAAGAGTTTAGTAACTCTGGAAGAACAGACAGAGGAAGTTCAGAAATCCAAGAAGATCTAGCAATCATTCTGATTCATCCTCGGGATACAAAAAGACAAGAAGAAAAGATATTGTATGCTACGAATGTAAGGAACCTGGTCACTATAAAAGTGATTGTCCTAAACTTCAGAAGGAGAAGCCGAAGAAGAGGTTGTTGCACCCCAAAATTTGCCCTCCTATATCAATTTTACCTGGTTTAGGCTTTGCATTCATTCGCTCGTCACATCTGCATCATCACTTGCATCTAAGGTGATCGGATTTCAGAGTCACATTATCTTGTGTTTGGAAAACACCACTGTTGCACATACGTGCATTGATGTCTTTGATTCTAGGGTTTTTAGGTTTGGACTGGCTTGAGGTAACGATATTACAGGATTTGGAAGATGTTTGTTGTTTTCAATCAACCCGGGAGAATTGAGAATGACAAGGGAAGTTTGGATGTTTGGGGTTTTCTTGAGATCACAAGTTCAAAGCTTTTCTAATGTATATTCGTTGCATTGATGAGTCGGAAGGAGGGTTTAAAAGTTGAACGTGTTCAGAAGGTCATTATTTTCAAATTTTCAATTTCACTCGTGGTTTTCTCAAGGCCTCTTATCTTTTAGAACGCGAATAAAAAACGTATATGAAAGTTATGTATAGCAACCATGTTACTGCTCGTTTGTTTCAAGGTTGCATACTGGAATTACTGTTTGGCTTGAAATTGGAATTGAATGCGCATTTTAGTCGATACTTCACCATGTTGCGTCTAAGCCATTGATGTTAGTCACGGTAAATTTGGTTTCCAACTAACGGTTTCAAGTATTATGGCAAATAGATCGCATTGGTTATATGCTAAGATTCAAAATCAAGAACCCAAAGTTAGCTATTTTGTTCAAAACTTATTCATGTACATGGTGCAAGTTATCAAGCCTATGCATTTCAAGGAAGCTTTGCAAATTTCAAACCCTTTTTCAATTTACAAACATTGTCATATAACTTCTAAACTTGTTTACTTTCCTTTCAACTCTACAAGTTTCACAATACCACAAGGCAATTTTTGAATGACCAAAGTTCTATGTTGCATTCAAGGTTCATATTGTTATTCAATAATGACAAGTAAGATGTTTGATTACAAAATCATTGAAATCTACAAAGTATAATTCAAATATTATGATGTTACAAAATTCCAAACTTCTAACACAAGAATTCCAAGGTTACAAGTTAAGCTATGATTTTGAGTTCTAACATAATGCTAACATATGTTGTGTCCTAGTCCTATCTTCTATTGGAAGTCTTTGTTGTGCTTTGCCTCCAAGCCTTTCTTACTCCATCATAAACCTTGCCTTCTTGTACAAGGCTCTCCTTCACCTTTCTTTCCAAGCTTGTACCATTACTCACATTCATGAAACAACAAAAGAAAATGGTTAGCAAGGTTAACAGGCAGCTTAAACAAAAATACAAGACAATGCATTTTTTTATCTCATCATTAGGACCTATTGTTCAGAATCAGGTTGCAAGACTTTCAATCGTAACCAACAAGGCCTCGGAACTGTAAAGTCCTTTCATCGGCCACAACCTCAGTTGCAAATCACAAAAATTCTTTTTTGGTTCACAAAAAAGGTAAAGGGGCAACAAGCAGCAAGTACGGTACAGTGTGAAAACATAGCAGGAAGAACAGAGGGGGGTCTACATCAGCAATATCAGAACCAGTGGCATAACAGAAATCTGTAGGGCCCAAATACAAGAGAAATCAGAGTCCAGAACAAGCATCAAGCCCCAATTCCGAAACAACTAAGTCCATCAAACAAAGAAACCCTAGTTTTCATCGTTATAAAAGCATTCAAAGCACAAGAACCGAGGCAACCTACTGTTCACCAGAAACCCTAAAACTGCCGTAAACCCTAATTTTCCAAAAAAAACCTAACAAACAGCAAGAATATAGAAACCTATCATCATTTTCTAATAAAGGACCTTCGTAAAAGCGAAAATCGAGGCAACAGAAGCAAAACTTAAGGTAAACAGAAAGGTCTCACCGGGGTTGCGGTTGTAAGCCGCCGTTAGACCTCAGGGTCATCGTCGTAGCCTCTTTTGTCTTTGCATGTAACGTTTCCATCATTCATTTTTTCCCTCTGACAGCACCGGTTTCGCCCAAATAGAAGTTAGGGTTCCTTTTTCCCCTTTCAGTACCGACAACCTGTGAGAATCGAACACAAAAAGCATGAAATCGAAGCCATAAAAGCGAACAGATCGAGAAAAGTGTGAGGAAACCCTGTTCGGAGAGGAGCCGCCGCCGTTACCGCCACGAGGGCGATTACCGACGCGGCCATCTCCATCCTTTTCTGGTGAATCGCGAGCAAGAGAGGTGAGGAACACTGTGAAATCGAGAGAGATTGAGACGAATTTCTGGACGAAATCATAGTGAGATCGAGAGAGAGGCCGTTTCTGGGAACCGATCGTGAGAGAGCGGTGAGGAATCGTGAGCGTAACAGTGAGAGAGAGGCGATGAGGGTTTGTGAGAGAACGATGAGAGTGAATAGCAGATCGTGAGAGTGAGACAGAAGTTTCTTCTGTTTAATTTTTTTTTTATTATATTAATTTTGTTTAAAAAAAAACATAGTTTAAGCTTAGTTTAAGTTTTAATTAAGTTTAGTTTTTTTTTATTAATTAGTAAAAAAAACATAGGTTAATACATAGTTAAAATAATTTAATTAGTTTAGGCTGTGTTGTTTAGTCCAGGTGGTGACACTTGTCACCGTCTGTTTGGTCTGTTTGTCATCTAATGCAGGTACACACATGGTAGCAACTATGTTCCTTTCCTTACAACCATAGATCTGTTCAAAAACCAGATCTAACGCTCCAGAATGGTGGACCACTCTATATTACCTTGGAGCATCCATACAAAATCCAGCAATTTTTTGGGCTTGGGCTCATTTTGCTGTTCACACCCTCAGTTTAAAGCTCCAATCAGGCCCATTTCTAACTCTCTCTTTAATTTAATTATTATGCAAAGTATTTTTTTTATATATTGATGTATTAAATAATAATTAGTATAAGATATTTTTATTTGCTAAGTTATCGATTAAATTATTAGTTGATTTTTTATCAAATAGAAAAAATCTATCCTAATAATTATTTAAATTCCGGTTGTATTGTGTGTTAATTTACGTTTTTTTTTATTTTTATCCGTTTTATTATGTTATTCGCTTGTATGTTTTATTACGCGACCGTACACTCCATTCACAAATTAACATAAAAGAAATAACGCCTCCGATCTCTCATTTTTGGTTACCCACACCAAATTCTCTAAGGGTCTTATGGTTGGGGATGGGCATGGCCATCCTCACGAGGTTAATCAAAGCCCTCGTTGCTTTGATTAATCATAACCCGAAAAAACAATTGGTCCACATACCAATAACCATGCACCAGGGTCTCATGGTTGGGGATAGGAGTACCTACCCTCACGAGGTTAATCAAGTCCACATACTTGGTTAATCATAACCCGAAACTTCACTTCTCTACGTCCAATGCCGAAATTTTCAAAACACTTTCAAATCAAAACAATTAATTGAACTTGTTTTCTTTAAATCAATTTTTCTACAAAAAAGAATATTTGGATAAGATTTGTTTCAATTGTTAGATGTTAGTCTAACGATTAAAACGAATCGAAGTTTCTAATTTATTAGATGATAGCCTAATAAATTAAGAAACTTCAATCCATGTTCTAAAATAAAAAATATAGTGCTATGGTATTTAATTAAATTGTTGGATGATAGCCCGACGATTTAATTAAATTTAAAGTATTTGGGCCATTAGATGATAGCCTAATGACTTAAATACTTTTATTCCATACACTTAATAAAAGTGAACTTTGTTTCACCTCACCTTTTCATAAATAAAGATTTTGGATGAGAGATGATTGGTCGAGCTCACTCACCAATTTCGATTATTCGAATCGTTAGATGATAGCCTAACGTTTTGGTACTTGTCATCTACAATTAAAATCAATTCAACCCATTCAAATTCTTTTTCGCTCATACGCGGTCATCAAAAACATTTTCTCCTAAAATCAACACAACCAATCCAAGACATTTTCAACAAGAACTACGGAGTTTTGATTTTCCCATTGCACTAGGGAATACGTAGGCACGCGGTTTTGAAACCGTGTCAAACTCAAAATAATAATAAACAAACCCCTTTTCTTTTATTATTCATAACTTAGCGATTACGCACACAAACACACTTCAAACTAAATGGGTCCCATCGAGTACGATGGACGTAAGAGGTGTTAATACCTTCCTCTTGCGTAACCGACTCCCGAATCCATGCTTTTTGGTCTTGTAGACCGCCTTATCCAATTTTTGTGGGTTTTATCTATATTTCCCATTTCTTTTTAGAACAAATAAAATTAGGTGGCGATTTCATTGTTTTGAAGATTTATTCAAATGATTTTTGAAAAACGAGTTGCTTCAGTTGGCGACTTCACTGGGGAAAATTTTAAAATCTTTTTGACTAAGCGAGTCCACCCTAGTTTAGTTCTTCGCATGTTTGTGTGCTTGTTTATTGCTTTCTTCTTTATGCTTATTTATTGCTTATTATTCTCTTTACGCCTTATATATATTATTCTGTTGATATATTATTGTGTTGGGAATTTATGGGTGTTGATACATAGATAAGCCCACTACCCAGGTTTCTAGGTCACCTTTTTAGGAATAGAGGGGTTGCGTAGCCTAGGTCCCCCTGACTCCAATGTCTTGTGGACCGAAGCAAAGACTCCGGCTTAGAGTTGGTTGTTTTAAGGAGGTTGTTGACCCGCACGATAGTGCAGGACATCAATCTTTGGACAAATGACCTATAACTCTAAGTTTGTTCACGTTGTCCTAACCAAGACCAAACGCTTAAATTTTGGATTTCGAGCATCCCGTTAAGAGCCGTTTCTTGGGGTATACTTTTACAAATACTATCGCCATGTAGGCCGCTCGCGCGATGATAGTGTTTGTTAAAAGGGGATCTGAGACTCCAAGAAACATTTAGCCAAAAAACCATAGGATTAGCCTTACCCGGGGAATTGTTGGGTAGACGTCGAAACCATGACCGACCAATCCTATGAACCAGCTTTATTTAATTTGCAACATACATTGCATACATTTGCACAAAACAATTTAGCATATAACTTTTATTTTCAGGGAACCTTATAGATTTTGTTAGTGCAGTAAGCAGAAAGGAAGAATGAATCCAACTGTGAAGAACGTTCCACATCTCAAATTCAAAGAACTGAAGATGGGGAAGCTGATAACTCAAAGTGAGAGAATTCAGCCTGTCAGTAGAGCTTATTTTGGGAAAAGGTTTGGGAACATCCTATATCTTTTGACTACCAACGTGGACATCGAAGCTTTGATTGCTTTGGCAAAATACTATGATCCTCCTCTTCGATGCTTCACATTCCAAGACTTTCAGCTTGTTCCTACAATCGAGGAGTTCGAGAGAATTCTTAATTGGCCTTTGAAGAACGACACTCCCTTCCTCAACATAGGAGAAGACTTGGATAAGGCTGATATATGTTCGCGTTAAAAAGTGACGCGTGTCATACCCCAAAATTTTCCCTCCATCTTCTCAAGACATTCCATACATCCATACTCAAGGATTCCTCAAAGGTTGATCAGACAAACCCTCTCCTAGACAATCAACCCAAACTAGGGTTTGGCAATTCTCAGCTCCAGATGGACTTCCAACATCTCCAATGTTCATCATGCCTCCTCATATGCTTCAAAGATTCTCCATGTCAAGTTTCAAGCCTTACAAGTCAAGTTTCCTCAAACAATTGCTCAGATGGTTGAAAATCAGTTGTATTGGACAAAAAGTCAATTGTGGTCAACATGCAGTCAAACTTCATGATTTTTGGTCAACATCCTCATTTTGAAGTTACATTCATCATTTGATCAAGGGTTGATCATGATTCATCAAGAAAACTCAAGAATTGCTCAAAAGTCAAACTTTCTAAATTAGGGTTTCTTTGAGAAAAGTCAACTGAACTTTGACTGACCATAACTTCTTCATACTTTCTCAGAAATTTTTCCACCACCTCTTGTTTTGAAGGAAATTCCATTCCCTACAACTTCATGTCTCACAAGAATGTTCAAAAAATGCTTCATTTGAAAGGTATGGATCAAAACATTACAGGTCCTTTTCAAAGTCAACAAAAAGTCAACTTTTTGTTTTGAAGATATATTGAGCATGGAAACTCCAATTGAGATGAGACCAAAAACGTTGGTTAGAGGACTCTTAGAACTTTCCAAAAAGTCCAAGAACACTCAAAAATGTGGAAAATTAAGCAAGATACACGATTCACAAGTTGGGCAATTTTGAAGAGATGCACAAAGAGAGATACTTCTAAAAATCAAAAATGTTGCAAATGGGCTTACTTTTTATTTATCCAAACTTGTTCCTTATGCAATTAGGAATATCCAAGCCCAATGCCACGAATTTTTATTTTATTTTTCTATTTAATTTGGAATTTATTCATTTAAATACAAATTAAATTCAAAAATAAAGTATAAAATCAAAATTAAATGCAAATTTGATTTTTCTCTCTTCCTTGGATATGGCAAGATTTGATTGAAAATTGATCAAAAAAGAGAAAATTTGATTTTGTACAAAATCAAATTTGTTTTGCATTGATTAATGATTGATTCTTTCTCAAATCAACTCTAATTCCATCTACTATATATATACAACACATGCCACACGAATTAGGGTAGAAAAACTGGCTGGAGAAACCCTATTGAAGCTCAAAAAATCCGTGGCATACAAGCAACTAGCAGCCTTGGATTGAGGTCGTTTCAATTGATTCTAAGCACTCAAACACGTTCCTTGATACTTCCTGAATCGATCCAGACCCTTACATCATCCAAAACCATCAAGAATCAAGAAATCCGAATTCGGTTTGTTCATATATATTTCAAAATCGATTTCTCATATTCATGCATTTTTAACACGATTTGTTGTTGTTTTTGTGATTAGTAGGAAGTTTGCAAGCATTCTGGGCAATTTGATTGCATTTCCATAGCCTGAAACACGATATGCCATGATTAGGGTTCTTGATCACGAATTAGGGTTTCTCTTAAACGGAAAAATTGGACCTCGAGACCACTACCATTGCATTCGGAATGATGTTTCCAATCGATCCATGGTCGAGATTTTATTTATATTACTTGTGCATGATTTTGATTTAGCTGGTCGAAGGCCGAGCCAAGGCCGACGCAGGATTTTCAAAATTCAAATTGAGGAAGACGAAGTTTGGCGGAGACGAGGCAACTGGGGATGACGTGCTTATGATCCATTCGCCCAATTTCCAAACATGAAGCACGCTAGCTCGCTTGGTCAAGGCAAGGGACTCAAGGTTTGAAAGCAAGGTCTCCAGTTCGAATCCTGGCAAGACCAATGTTTTTCTTCTTTTTACAAACTTCACATATTTTCTATTTTTCTATTTTATTTAATATTTTCATGCATTTTAATTTCTTTTCAATAATTTTTATTCATGCATTTAAAAATACCAAAAAATATTTTTCTTTTTGCATTATTTTCAGAAAATTTTTATTTAATTTATAAAATTAAAAAATATTGTTTTGCATGCATATTTAATTTTATTTCTAATTTACCATTTAAATCACTTTTAATTAGTTTTTAATTATTAAATTGCATCCAAAAAATCCCAAAAAATTATTTTAGCATATTAATGTTATTTCCAGCATGAAATATTTTTCTCATAAAAAATTAGCATTTTTACTAACATTTTCCTCTTATTTGATTTCATCGTATTTTCCGATTTCTCATCTTTTTTACAGGTTATCCCGTTTTAGACGATTTCGTTTACTGTTTTTCTTTTTCCAATAATGTAACTGCTTATGTGATGTAATAGTTTTAATTAGGGCTTTTATTTTCCGCAAGTTTAAATTATGTATCTGCCCCAAAGCCATGTAATAGCGTAGAATTTATATTTCCGCACTTTACCTTTCCGCATTTTAAATTTCCGCACTTCTAAACTGTTAGTAACTAGGCGTGTATGGCAAGATAAAATGGACATAGCTCACTCATAATACCAAGATAATATACCTGAAATCAACACACTCTTTCACACATGCACCCCTTAGGCTAATTCTCTCTCGTTGCCTTTACGAATACAAATGGTCATGTCCCTCGAACGTAGAGGTATTCTAGCACTGTTGCCTTCTGAACAAATCGTCATAGTCCCTTCGATACAAAGATCATAAGAACCACGATGTCGCCTCCGAATACATGATCTTGACCCTCGATTGTCGCCTACGAAAAATGATGATAGTCCCTTCGAATGTGCTAGGATACTTCCTACAAGTTGCCTTCTATGACCATACGATGTCCCTTCGAATGTCCCGCTTACATCCAACGAATGAAGTTACCTACCAACTAATGGTATGGATAGCGCTATTCTAAAGGAACGTAAGATAACACGAAAACGACCATTCTGAGTGGGTAATAAGACTTTTAGTTGCTTGCTCTATCAAAATGCTTTTCACACCTCACGCTTTTGTCAAAATTCAAATTCTTTTCAAAACTAAACATTTCCGAACACTTTGTATACATTTCTACATGAATCATTACAAAGTCAAAGCGAAATGCCTTTTCAAAGCATTTTTGTCAAACACACAGAAAGCACATTTTTAAAGTGATCTAAGAGCAACTAAGAGCCCGTAGATAACTACGGATGGAAAGGGGTGCTAATACCTTCCTTTTCATAACCTTCTCCTTACTCGTAATCTAACGAAGGTCTTTTCCTGTTCTTTTCACCTTCCCTTAATTGGATAAAAGAAAAGTCGGTGGCGACTCTTGCTATCCACACATTTGCGATACAAAAACCTACAAAGTCAGTTCACCGTGTCACAACGCGCTAGGGAATCGAATCTGAATTCGAATTCTCTGGCTCGAAACGTTTTACTCTTTTGATTTGTTTATAAAGATGCCGCGAGCATTAAACTTTATTATTTTCAACACAAGAAAGATGATTTAATGATTATGAAAAAGGGGAAAGCTGTTAATA
The DNA here is from genome assembly GCA_021764765.1 of Vicia sativa. Classification (NCBI taxonomy): domain Eukaryota; kingdom Viridiplantae; phylum Streptophyta; class Magnoliopsida; order Fabales; family Fabaceae; genus Vicia; species Vicia sativa. The sequence continues at coordinate 69,794,267 of CM038793.1, forward strand.
CCCTCAATTGATTATGATATGCGTAACGACTAGCGCAAACTAGGCGCAACGCATTTGGGGAGATTCTGAGTAAGGGGGTTTGTTATATAAAGGGAATAGATGGAGCACCCTAAATATATATAGTTATCTGTAGCTTTATATATGAATATGTTTGTGTGTTTTAATTGCTATTTCTATGATTGGGAAAGTTTCTCCTTTGGATTTTAAGAAGGATAGATTATGTGGGATCCTAGGTTTTGTTATTATTGTGCTCGCAAAGATCTTTGGATCTTCTGCATACATATCCCCTAGTGGGAATCAGAGCATTTGTAGCTCGGATCTAAAGGGATCTATGGTTTGTTTGGTCTGAGAGAGAAAGAAATTTTGCTCGCCAAGGATGAGACCTTGTGCCTACGTATTCTCAAAAGGAAATTGAGAAAGTCAGAGCAATCGTAGTTCCCACTTATGCTAGTGGAAGCAACAAAATGTTAGTTAAGAGACACAGACGAATGTCATCTTAATGAAAAATGTATCTAATCTATTTCATCACATACATTTTTGAAAGTTTGATTGATTAAAATCTTTCGTCGTAAGTTACAGGTATTTTGCTTGAGTGTACAGGCGTTACCACTTACATGTTTAAGAAAGATGTTTTGAAAAAGATGATTGAATATTTTAAATGTAAGCATTGGGTGTTTTGCTTGAGTGTACAAGTGTTACCACTTACAATTAAGAGATGTTTTTGTTTGAAAAGAGTTTTGAAAAGTTTTTGATTGTATGTGATGTGATAGATGAGATGCTTCTTCCATAGAGATGATAAACGTCTAAATCTCGAGGAGAAATTGATTGGATTGAGGGGATGCTTTTAAGAAGCCCATGTGTCCTTGTATTGTTAGCCCAAGAGGAGGCATTCCGAGGGTCATCGAGGGTCCTTGTATGAAGCTCAAGAGGAAGCTATAGGGTATGGCTGGCTTTGGCTTTAAAAGGGATTTCACCGGGAAACCATCCTTTTGGAATTAAGAGCAATTTCACTGGGAAATTATACTCTCTGGGTTCTATCCTAGCGCGGGTGATTCTTTGTATTGGAAGCCCAATAGGAGGCTGTTAAGAGATTTCCTGTCTCTTTCATTGTATGATGCCCAAGAGAAGGCTAAACTCAATGAGGAGTTCTTTTGAATGAAGCCCAAGAGGAGGCTGACTCAACAGTTCACCGTGTTACAGAACTGGCGACTCTGCCGGGGAGACACCCTAAAGAGAGAATACCTTAGGGATTTCTAGATCACATTTATTGCTTTCTGTTTGACTTGCTTGCTTTATCTTTAACGGTTGCTGGGGAATTATATTTGTGGGTGATCCTACACCCGGATCCGGGTTTCCTTTTAGGTAAGTAGCAATAAATCGTCGCGACCGTTAGACGTATACCGGAAACGGTCAACATGATGGCTACGTTAGCGTGACACTTTGGATGTCCTGATACTCTTCATTCCCAAGTTAAGGATAGTATTTGGCTTCTGCGTGGTGTCATCAAGCGCTAACTAAACTTTTAGAACCTTAATTGACCCATCTTGGCCATTAGAAGGTAGTGAGATGGCCGGCTTTGGTGTAGACCGAGGTTGGCTGATACTCGATGCTACGCTCATTGAGATTAGACTTTTGGGATATTTTCGGTCGACCACTTGGTAGTCGTATTGAAATAAACGCCTACGAGAAAGATCAATGATGTGAGATTCCTAGAACCCGGTTACTATTATAGGACAGGATGAACCAACTCAAACTTTTGGTGGGGTAATCACCTATACCTCTTGCAAGCCTTAAACCTAGGCTCATTGTGTGAATTGTTTGTGTGTGCCAAACATGACATCATGACATCATTTGCATTGCATATCATTTCTAACTATTTCAAGGACCTAGGGATTTATCTTTGCTCTATTTTGTAGGGATTATGGCTTCTAGAAAGACTATCCGAATCAACTTCATGGGTATGCCTTCTCAGCTCAAAGAATTGGTTTCAGAGATTCCTGATCATGCTCAGTTCATCAAAAGACATGGTTATCTACTTGATTTGGTTATCTCCGGTTTTTTGAAGAAGATATGATGCACGTCCTATTCCAGTTCTTTGATCCGAAACACCATTGCTTTACATTCCCAGATTATCAGTTGGTTCCTACCTTGGAGGAGTTCTCTAAGCTACTTGGGATACCTATTCTTGACCAAATGCCATTCACCGATTTGGAAAAGGTCCCTAAGTACGAAGACATTGCATCAACCTTACATCTTAAGCGCTCAGACATTGAAGCCAATTGGGAAACCAGAAGTGGAGTTAAGGGTTTACTTTCCAAGTTCTTAATTAAGAAAGCCCGAGAATTCCTCAAAGTTATGAGTTTCCCTGCATTTGAAGATATTGCGGCCTTGCTAATCTATGGTTTGGTTCTATTCCCTAACTCGGATCAATTCATAGATGTCAACGCCATTAAGTTGTTTCTTACCCGCAATCCTGTGCCTACTTTACTTGGAGACATTCTACATTCTCTCCACACTCGTACTACTAAAAGACAAGGAACTCTCATGTGTTGCATACCGTTACTTTCCAGGTGGTTTATTTCGCACCTTCCTCCATCAGTTTTGAAGAATGAACAAAGGTTGAGATGGTCTCAAAGGCTAATGTCGCTCTCTCATTCAGATATCCGTTGGAGTCTTCTCTCTCAAAAGGATTTCACCTTCATTGAGCGTTGTGGAGAATTCCCTAATGTACCGCTACTTGGTATAAGGGGAGGTATTACTTACAACCCTTCTCTAGCTCTACTTCAGTTTGGTTTTGCTCGAAGAGATGGCCCACATGATATGCTTCTCCAAGATATTGTGTTCGACTACAACCACGATCTCCAGAATTACCGATGAAGGTTCATACACGCTTGGGGCATGGTAAAGAAGACTGATACCAAGACTTTGGGACACCAAAACTCCATTCCTTGGGAACCTTACCTCAAATGGGTGCGAGCTCGAGCTCAAAACCTCATGATGCCATTCACGCCTGTTTTACCAGTAATTATGGAACCTGTTGCTATAGGTGACATACCCTATACCGTTCTCCATCCTGACATGCCTACTGATTTTGAAGACTTGAAGAGATCTTGGATTCAACTAAAAGAAGAGAGGGATACCTTTGAAGCTCAGTGTTATGCAAGTGAGAAGAAAGTGCTAGAGTTGACCAAGCTACTTCACGAGGAGCGAAGCATCAACGCCTACCTCGGCACCAAGAGGAAGCGCCCATGGGAGACTTAGAGCTTTAGGATTTATATGTTTTCTTTTATTTGTTTGAACTATCTTTTGTACTTAAAAAGAAAAAGAATAAAAGGAGTACTAATAAATGTTTGTTCATTGTTTGTTTAAACAAATTTAAATCTCTAAGGTCCTTGAAAACATTGCATTGCATTCGCATAAACATTGCATAGCATAGCATAACATTGCATCACAGGTACATTGAAGATTGGTTTTCTCATTCTCTCGCTATTTATTTTAGCAGAAATGGCTCTTGAACAGTCTGTCAAAGACCTCCAAGCTCAGAATGCTCAATTTCAACAGATGTTCAATAGCTTGGTCCAAGGCCAAGAAGATCTGAAGAAGCTCATCAACAGGAAGAAGAAGGTTGTTGGTCTTCTCAACATGGGCAGACGCTACAAAGGTGGTCCTAAAGTGGTCAGTTTGATAGAGCTCTCTGAAGGAAGTGTCAAGAAGGAGGATGAGCAAAGTGACAAGGGTGATGGCGAAGGTAGTCAGCATGAGCCTGAGAAAGACTATGATAATGGCCAAGATCATGAAGATGACAAGTACAAGCAACTTGAAGACCTTCGAATGTGTGGAAAACTCAAGATGTCCGGCTGAATTTTGATGATCCGAGTCTTGTCTTGGTTGTGATTCCTCCCAAGTTCAAAGTTCCAACTTTTGCTAAGTATGACGGCATGTCTTGCCCTAAGTCGCATTTGAAATCCTATGTCCAGAAGATCAATCCCCACACTGATGATAGAAAGTTGTGGATGCATTATTTTCAAGAGAGTTTGTCCGAAACTCAATTGGAGTGGTATTATCAGCTAGAGAATGACCGTATCCGTACTTGGAGTAACTTAGCGATGCTTTCTACAAGATGAGTAGAATGTCAATTGACACCCACCGTATGCAACTACAAAGCATGTCTATGGGTCGATGAGAAGTTCAAGGAGTATGCTCGTGGAGAGATCTAGCAGTCAGAGTTCAACCACCCTTGTCCAATAGGGAACTGGTTGATATGTTTATGGGAACACTGACATGCCCATTCTTCAATCATCTAATTGGAAACTCTTCAGCCGGATTCACCGAAATGATATTGACAAAGAGCGATCGTCGGTATCAAGAGTGGAAAGATTCGTAGACATCTTCAAATGTCAAGAGATCTTTGGTGCTAAGAAAGAAGCCAATGCCGTATGGTCGAAAAGCCGAGCCAAGACCGACCGCTCAACTGGGGGCGCCAGATTCCAATCCTACATCAAGACAACCTCTGAGACAACGCGCTGTAGCCGTAACGCCGCCACGAAGACATTTTACGAAGATCAACATGCCATTGTCGCAAGCCTTGCAACACATGTTGAAAGTGGAGCTGATTACTTTGAAGGATCCTCCTCAGAGTGTCAATACTTCCTCTCCGAGATACAATCCTAATGCTAAGTGTGCTTACCACTCCAACAGCCTGTGGCACGATAATCGACAACGCTGGGCTCAAGAACAAAATTCAAGACATGATCGCTAAGCAGCATTGAGTTTGACCTCCGTTGAGACTCCGAATGTGATCAACGCGCCTATGCCTAACCATGACAAGAGTTCCAATGTTGTTGGTGAGGATACTTATGTTTTCAACATAGATGACTTGACCATTCCTCTGATGACTGTTAAGAGGAATTTGCCGCAAGGTGTCAATCCAGATGCCCGAGAATTGTCTGGTGCCCATCCGCTACCGATGGTTGTTCTTGGTTGAGAATACGTGTCCAATGCATGATGGATAACCGTGAGATACTATTTCTGAAACCACCTGTGCAGAAGCTATGTGAAGAAATGTCTAAGTTGAAGATTGACAATGCGAATGAAGTCGTACCGTCTGCATGGGATACCTTAGGGCAGCCAAGTGGAAAGTATGAATACATGGTGAAGTATACTGTTCCAGAAAGCTACAAGATTCCTATTGAAGATGTTAAGGCGACCGAATGGGGTGACGATTTCCCAGAAGACTATGCTGATGTTAACACCATAAGGATTTCCTCTACTGATCCTGTGCCTAGAGTGGCACCTCTCATTATCACTTCTCCAAGACCAGTTCCATATTCCTCCGACAAGGCTATTCCTTGGGATTATGGAGCTGAGGTTTACTATCATGGCGTCAAGCAAGACCCGCTGACCATTGAAGATCTTACAATTGAAGCTACCATTCCTGACATCGACAACATCACCGGATCAGGTAAGGTGACCAGAATCGGAAGGGTATTCTCTCTAGATATTTCTCCTCCAAAAGACGCCTGGACTCAAAAGATTCCACCTATTCCACTCCCAAGCTAGAGGAAAGAACCAAGGACTCATCCCGCTCAACCGTAGTGCCAAAGGAAGTTGTCAAGACACCTCCAGATGAGAAATGGAGGAAATTTCAAGATTATTAAGAAGAGTGACTACAATGTTGTGGAACAATGGGACAGACCATCAAGATATCCATGCTTGCTCGCTCTTGTGCTCGAGGCTCATGCTAACGCCTTGGTGAAGTTTCAAGAATGCTCACGCATCGCAAGACACTACTACCGACCATTGAAGTTTGTATTGCTAGCCCGGCTGCCAACAACGGCCTAGGCTTCTCGATGTCGATTTGACTCCGCCGAAAGAAACACAACAAAGCCTTGCACATCTCGTTGAATGCAATGGTACTACCTTATCTCATGTTTGGTGGATACCGGCTCGCCTGAATATCCTTCCAAAGACCGCTTTGATCGGCTTGATGTCGAAGGGTTGGTTTCGAGACCCAAAGACATTATTGTGAGAGCTTTTGATGGTTCTGCGAACCGTGCTTGAGAACTCACTTTGCCTCTAAAGTCGGTTCCCGACTTTTGATTCCACTTTCTTTGTCATGGACATTCGTCCCGCTTACTCTTGCCTACTTGGACGCCCTTGGATACATGGGCAAGGCCATATTTCTACCTTGCATCGTGTCAAGTACCCGTGAAAGGGAAAGTTGTTACATGTGGTGAAGAAGAATATATGGTCACCATCTACACCACCGAGCACTCGAGATGGAAGGTGAATTCTTCGAGACTCCGTGTCAAGCTTTTGAAACAATACCCGTAATCATGACTCTCCGCCACTCCCGAAGTTACACAAGTCCGCTTAGGATGACCTCCAAGGATGCTCAAGCTACTTGAAGAAGGTGGAAGTGCTATTTAGGACCCCGATCTCCCTTTCAAATTTGGCAAGACTGGTTTAGGCTTCACCATCAAGGGTCAGAAGATGATACGCCGTGAACGTGTCGGCCAACTTCCTTTTCGCATCAGCCAGAGTGGAATCCATGTGTAAGTAAAGGTGACGCTCGAGGATGCGAACGTGAGTTCGGATCTTCCGCACGCAACGATTTAAATCTTTTGATTTGTTTATAAAGATGCCGCGAGCATCAAGCTTTATTATTTTCAACACAAGAAAGATGATTTAATGACTATGAAAAAGGGGAAAGCTGAAATACCCTCAATTGATATTGGTATGCGAACGACTAGCGCAAACTAGACATAACGCATCGGGGAGATTCGAGTAAGGGATTGGTATAAAAGGAATAGATGGAGCACCCTAAATATATGTAGTTATCTACGCTTTATATATGAATATGTTTGATATGTTGTGTGTTTTTAATTGCTATTTCTATGATTGGGAAAGTTTCTCCTTTGGATTTTAAGAAATGAGATTATGTGGGATTCTAGGTTTTGTTATTTATTGTGCTCGCAAAGATCCGTGGATCTTCTCTCATACATATCCCCAGTGGGAATCGAGCATTTGTAGCTCGGATCTACAGTGGGTCTATGGTTTGTTTGGTCCGAGGGAGATAGAAATTTGCTCGGCAAGGGTGAGACCTTGGCTCACGTATTCTCAAAAGGATGTTGAGAAGTCGAGCAATCGTAGTTCCCACTTATGCTAGTGGAAAGCAACGGATGTTAGTAAGAGATGCATAAATGTCATCTTAATGAAAATGTATCTAATCTATTTCATCACATACATTTTTGAAAAGTTTGATTGATTAAAATCTTTCGTCGTAAGTATTAGGTGTTTTGCTTGAGTATACAAGCGTTACCACTTACATGTTTAAGAAAGATGTTTGAAAAAAGATGATTGAATCTTTTAACTGTAAGTATTGGGTGTTTTGCTTTGTGTACAAGCGCTACTACTCATCGTTAAGAGATGTTTTGTTTGAAAACAGTTTAAAAAGTTTGAAAAGTTTTTTGACTGTGTGTGATGTAACAGATGAGATACTTCTTCCATAGAGATGATGGATGTCTAAATCTTAAGGAGAAATTGATTGGATTAAAGGGATTCTTTTAAGAAGCCCGTGGGTCCTTGTATTGTTAGCCCAAGAGGAGGCATTCCGAGGGTCATCGAGGGTCATCGAGGGTCCTTGTATGAAGCTCAAGAGGAAGCTATAGGGTATGGCTGGCTTTGGCTTGAAAGGGATTTCACCGAGAAATCATCCTTTTCTGAATAAGAGCAATTTCACCGAGAAATTTTACTCTCTGGGAAATTTGAAAGTGATTTCACCGGGAAACCATCCTTTCAGGTGTTCTATCTTAGCGCGGGTGATTCTTTGTATTGGAAGCCCAATAGGAGGCTGTTAAGAGATTTCCCGTCTCTTTCATTGTATGATGCCCAAGAGAAGGCTAAACTCAACGAGGAGTTCTTTTGAACGAAGCCCAAGAGGAGGCTGACTCAACAGGGGAGTGTTTGTCTTATATGAAGCCTAAGCGGAGGCTAACTCTGTGGGAGAGTTTCTTTGTATAAAGCCCAAGAGAAGGCTGACCCATGCTGGGGATAAGTTATCTTGTATGAAGCCCAAACGGAGGCTAAACTCAACTGGTGATGAGTTGTCTTGTATGAAGCCCAAGCGGAGGCTAAACTCAACTGGTGATGAGTTGTCTTGTATGAAGCCCAAGCGGAGGCTATACTGTGGGGAACCTATTGATTAGTCTAATTGTTATGTTATTATTCGACAGTTTGTATAAACAGGTGTGTGTGTGTGATATGTATTCACAGGAGTTTATGAAGGAAATATAAACAATGCATGATGTTTATTTACAACAGTTTATGTAATATAACCAAGTGTCTGTGAAACGAACGTTTAAAACGAGCGTAACTTGATTATTCACAAGTTTGAACCGTGTTCAAGGAAATGAATATGTACACGAACGAGTTTTTATGTACAGACAAAGATGGATGTACATAGGAGGGTTGGGACTTACACTGTAAGAGAGGCCCATTGATTTGAAAGCAGTTTCACAGGGAATAATGCTCCTTTCAATACCAATGGCATTTAGTGTAAAATGTACAGATGAAATAGAAATGATTGATCAAAGTTTATCTGTAAAAAGTATTTTCAAAAGAAAGAGTATCTGTATTATGTACAGATAAAAAGTATTTGAAAAAGAAGTATCTGTGTTATGTACAGATAAAAAGTTTGTTTTTGAAATATCTGTGTTATGTACAGATGAAAAGTTTGTTTAAAAAATGTTTGACAAAAGTTTGATATGTACAAAGAAATATTATGTACATAAAAGAATGTTATGGGACTTACACCATGATGGAGGCCCATTGGTTTGAAAGAAGTTTTACTCAGGAGAATTCTTCCTTTAAAACTAATGGATTCGGCGTATAGACAAACGAATGAAAAACAAATGAAAGAAATTTGTTTATGTTTGAATATTGACAAAGATGTTTTGAATATGTACAAATAAAGCTAAGTATGTACATAAAGGGTTGGGACTTACACCATAAGGGAGGCCCATGATCGATCGAGAAATTCGAGAGAAGACGAAATCAATTTTATCGTTCTGAATCGGATTGATCATGGTAAAAGATGCAAGTTTGATGAAATGTTTTGAAAAATGATTTGAAAATGTTTTGAAATGTGAGGCTTATTCATGAGAAGTTTTGAAAAAAATCGGAAGTCGAAAACTTGAAAAATTTACCTTTTAAGGAGGTTTGAAAAAGTGTTCAGAACATCGTTTTCGGCTCGATTAAAAATAAATCAGATGAAAATATTTTTGGATTTTTTTGACATAATCATAAAATATATGTATTAAATGACAAGTGTGCAAAAAATAATCTCAAAATGAGAAGTTTTGATTGGTTAAAAAAATTGTTGAAGTTTGATAAAAAAACATGAAAATATGACAAGTTTGTAAAAAAGAATGGTCTTGCTGGGTGTTGAACCCATGACCATGAGGTGGGGCACGTGGCAAGAATGACTTAAAGGCAAGCAGACAACCACTAGGCCAAACGCGTTTGAGGTGTTAGTGGATTAAAACACGCGTTGATATAATATTGGTTAATTTGAAAATTTAAAACTGAAGAACACCAAGAACACGCGCGCAGTGTTCTTCGTTCCAATGATTCCCAGATTTTCAAACTCAAGCTATAATCCTCGTTTCTCCATGAAATCAGATGAAATAAACATGAAAGTTGACCGAAATTGAACAAGGAATATGATGGTGATTGTTAATTTCATTTATTTTTAGCCCAGAATGATTTAGGTTTGAAGAACACGAAGAACCCTAAACTGAAAATCTTAAATTAAATGATGTATGTTGGATGATTCATTGATTTTATTGAGGGCTAATGGTCGCTAGAGGTGCAGAAAAAGATTGGCCAAGAGCTTTTCTCAATTGGTGCAGGGAATATGGAGTTGGAAGTTCGTGTTCTAACCTGGAAAAGTGAGAATCAAATTCTGGGCAAACGTGTTTTCAGAGCTTGTTTGAGGATTGCTACACCTTCATCGGCATGTATGGAAGCTTTGTGGATGGCATGCTTGTTCTGAACTTGCTCCAATCTCTCCAACCAAGTCAACCTACAGTCAACTTAAAATGAAAATCGAAACTGGGGTTAAGAGTGTTACAGATGGCTGTGATTGATCTGGATCATGTCCATGGAGTATGGTGATGATGTTAGGATCATTAGAACATAGTTTAATCCAGCCAAACTTCAAACTCGAATCATATGGCAGTTTTGGAAAGTTTGAGAATGTGAAGTTCAAATCTGGTTTCCATTTGTTCTTGGGTTGATTTTATGATTCAAACATGTTTCAAATTGATTTTAGAATGTGTTTGACACCAAAGTTTATCATGATTTTCAATGAATTTAAAAATTGCAAGTTTTTCAAAAGTGCATCATGTTTCTTGATTTGATTTGGAAGAAAGAAAAGAGAAAGCATGATTCTTGCAATGCTTTGGTGTGGATTTCTCTTGGATTTGTGATGCTTTTATAGGCAAATTAGGACTGCAATGTTAGGCAAGTGTCCATGGCTTTTGGTGATTCAAAGTTACCTTAAGGGTAAACATGACTTTTGCAAAAGAAAAGGAACCTTCCTTTTTCACCATGTGCTATTTTTACAACTTGATCCATATCTTCAATCATCACTTCACCGATGTTTATCAGTTTGATGACTCAATTTGGCAAGGTGGCAAGGTTGAATTACTTGGTGAAGAAAACTCAAAAATGACCTATAATTGATGTTTTGATCTTTGAAAATCAAGTTTCATGGAGCCTTATATTTCAATTTCAAAGACATAGCTAGACTCATGGATTTGAGAGTTTTGGACATTTTGGAAAGATTTTTCCATGATCTACAACTTTCATGTTTTGAGTTTTTCAAATTCCAATTGGAACTAGGTGAAAAATGGCTTGAAGTTTGAAAATGAAATTTCAACACTTAGAAATTTTTCTAAGTTATAGAAATTTTGACTTTTTGTTGACTTTTCTAAATTCTTTGATTTTTTATGATCATGATGGATCATTTGAAGTATTTTGATGATTGAAAAAGTTTTGTTTTGAAAAATTTGACCAAAGGTCAAAGTTTGACTTTTCTGTGCAGATGAAATTTCATCGACGTTTCTGAAATTGACTGATGAATTCTGTGAACCTCTGTGATGTTTTTGAATCCAGAAATTAGGTCAAGATGTTATATCCAAGATATAATGACCAATCTCTATCCAAAAAAGTCAATTACTGCTCAAAAAATCAGAGAATGCCTATGCTCGACCAAAACCCTAATTGGTCGATCCTCGATTGATCTATGAGAAAATTTGATATCCGAGGATGAAGGTTGATGATTTGATCAAGATAGATCAAATGGAGTGAGAAAATCTCAAACCCTAATTGGTTAGCTCTTGAATCAGATGAAAATCTGATGAAACCCTAATTTTGTCCTGTGAATGCTATACCGACACGTGAACTGAATTAGTCAGGCAACAATGCAAATGTAAGGTGGTATATTAGGTCAAAATTTGGGGTATGACACCATGCTATAGAAGACGACGACAACGACTTCAACATCAGCAAGTCGATCTTCCCAACTCCCGACAACGGACTCAGCAATTGGAAGATCAAGACGCTATACCAATCTCCTTTAGACAGGAGTAATTGCTCTTGTTTTGTTTTGCTTTTCATATTCTCTATGTTTTGAACAATAAACTCTAAAGCCTAGTGCCTTACCCGGGGCATCATGGCTCATTTGTGAGGGTTATTATCTGTCATTTGCATATTTTCATTCAATAAAATCGTTGGACTTTGCATTCAATTGTTGTTTGTTTTCTTTACTTTATCACCCTTCAAAAGCTATGTGTTTCTTACACATACCCACATGATACACTACGTAATCACTCCGAATCTCGTTGATAACAATGCTATTGCTAAATATGACTTCGATAATCCGATCTACCAAGCCAAGACGAAAGTGAGGAAGATTGTGAAGTGCCGTGAAAACTTATCGATCACACAAAGAAGAAGAGCGAGTTATACAACCGCATCGAAGAGCCACTGAGGTTGTGAATTTGGGTACTAATGAAGATGTAAAAGAGATCAAGATAGAGCGGTCTTGAGAACAAGTGTTAAAGAAAGATTGATCCATGCTACGAGACTATATTGAGGTTTTTGCTTGGTCCTACGAAGACATGCCGTTTAGACATTGATATTGTGGTACACCGACCACCGACAAAAGAAGGTTTTCCCTATGAAACAAGGTCCTCGCACGCGCCCGAGATGTCGAGAAAATTAAAGCCGGGTTATGAAGCGCTCAACCGGTTTCTTAGTCATTTCACATCCACAATGGGTCATAATGTGGTACCTGTATCAAGAAGGATGGTAAAGTACGAATGTGTGTGGATTACGTAGATCCGAACAAAGCGAGTCCGAAAGACGATTTCCCTTCCTCATATTGATGTTCGTTGACAACACCGCCAAAGATAAGGTTTTCTCCTTCATGGATGGTTTCTCCGTTACAATCGATCAAAATGGCCCTCAAGACATGGAAAAGACTACTTTGTTACACAAAGGCACTTTCGCTACAAGGTTATGCCGCTCGATCGAAGAACACGGGCGCCACTTATCGGTGCTATGGTGACATTATTTCATGACATGATTCATCATGAGATAGAGGTCACGTTACATGATAGCTCGATCACAAATCAAGAAGAACATCTTGATCATCTACGTAAATTGTTTGATAGGTCAAGAACAGATCGAGACTTAACCCTAACAAGTGCACCTTGAGTCGATCCCAAACTCCTAGGGTTTGTTGTCGCGGTAAAGGTATTGAGGTTGACCCGCCAAGGTTAACGCCATTCAAGAGATGCCACCTCCCACACACGAGAAGGAAGTCGAGGTTTCGCCGATTGAACTACATTGCCGATTCATTGCACATCCGATCGCTACTTGGAGCCAATCTTCAAGTTACTTAAGAAAGATCAAGTAGTGGAATGGAACGACAATTGCGATCGCTTTTGACAAAATCAAGGAGTACCTTCGTAATCCTCCCATCCCGATGCCGCCCACCAAAGGAAGACCTCTTATCATGTACTTGATGTTGTTAGAGAATTCAATGGGGTGTGTTGGGGCAACATGACGAGTCCGGGTCGAAAAGAGCATGCAATATACTACCTTAGCAAAAGTTTACCGATCGTGACTCAAGATACCACAGCTTGAGAAAACTTGCAACGCTTGGCTTGGGCTGCTCTACGACTAAGACAATATATGTTGACTCACACTACCTTGTTGATTTCAAGATGGATCCGATAAAATACATATTTGAGAAACCACTTCTCCGAAGAATAGCAAGATGGCAAATGATCCGACCGAATATGATATCCAAGACACTTAGAAAGCGATCAAAGGAAGTGTAGTAGCCGATCATTTGGTTCATCAAGCCGTAGATGACTACGCCTATGCTTGAATTTGATGAAGATGTTTTACTAGTCATCGATTGTGAAGAACCAGCCCGCATTTAAGGACCGAACAAGGATCCCGATGGACTATGGTCTTTGATGGAGCCTCAAACGCACTTGGCAATGGCATTGGCGCCATCATTACATCCCCTACAAAGGACACACGCCTTTCACCGCCAGATTATGTTTCAGTGCACTAACAACATGGCCGAATACTGCTGCATCATGGGTATTAAAGTCGCTATTGACTTAAGAATCAAGTTCTTGCAAGTATATGGAGACTCACTTTAGTGATCAGCCAAATTAGCGGAGGATACGAAGCATCCGAATCTCATTCCGCATCGAGAGCATGTTCTAAGTTTGATCCCTACTCAAGAGATCACTTTCAATCACATTCCACGAGAAGAGAATCACCGACGCATTAGCTACTATGTCATCTATGTTCAAGGTTAAATGGGACAACGAGGCTCCCGTGATCATCATTGAGAAGTTTGACAACCAACAGATTGTTATGAGCTTGATACGTAAGAGAAACCTTGGTACTATGACGTGAAGAGGTATCTTGAGACTCGTGAATATCCAGGGGCATCCGTCAATGATAAGAAGTTCATGAGAATATTTGCATCCAAATTCTTCCTCAAGAACGCTATCTTATACAAGCGCAACCACGATTTGTGCTATCACGTGTAGACCGAAACAACAATACGTATCATGGAAGAGTTACACGAAGGCACATTTGGTACTCACTCCAAGGGACATACGATGGCTAAGAAGATTTTGAGAACAAAGTTATTATTGGTCCACCATGGAAGTCGATTGTCACCGCTACGCTCGATCTTGTCACAAATGCCGATTTATGCGACAAAGTACACGCACTCCAAGACTGAATGTTTTAACACCTTGGCCTTTTGCAATGGGGCATTGACATGATCGGAGAAATCAAGCCCACCGCCCAACGGACATCGCTTCATCCTTGTGGAAATTGACTACTTTACCAAATAGGTAAGCAACCTCATTCGATCGCCACAAGAATGTTGTGGCTCGTTTCATCAAGCATAATCTTATCTCGCTTGATAACACTCCCGAAAGGATTATCATAGATAACGGTTCCAATCTCAACAATAAGATGATCACCGAACTCGCACGCAGCTCAAGATCAAGCATCACAACTCTTCTCCTTATCGGCCTAAGATGAATGGCGCAGGAAGCCGCCAACAAGAACATTAAGAAGATTATACAAAAGATGTGACTTACAAAGATTGGCATGAGATGTTACCATTTGCTCTTCATGGTTACCGCGACTACGGCGAACATCAACAGGGCAACCCCTCTCTCTCTGTGATACGTATGGAAGCCGCCTTACCAATCGAGGTTCTGGATACCTCAACCGTAGTCCTCCAGACGCAGAAAGGCGAAGACGATCGTCCGCACCGCCTGACCGATTAATTTGATTGATGAGAACGACTCGCATCCATTTGCCATGGATGATCTATCGTAAGCGAATGATCGTAGCATTTAACAAGAGGGTCAAGCACCGAGTTTACCAAGTGGTGATCTAGTAGTCAAGCGCATCATTCTCCCACAAGGTGATCCAGGGCAAATGGACTCCCACCCACGAGGGACCGCTTTGTAGTCAAGAAGATTTTTCACGGAGCTACGATACTTAGCACCATGGATGGCGAAGACTTCCACACCTCGTGAATGCGCATATAGTCAAAAATACTACGATAAAGAGACCCGCTAGGTCGATCGACCTAGGCAAAATAAGTATCATCTGGCGAACCAAAAGGGTTCGGCAAAAGTTAAGGATATATGCAAAACATGTACACCCTTAAGTCATAAACCGAAAAGGCGGTTGGGCAAAAAGGGTATCCTAGACTCAAAACCCAAAGGGCGGTCCAGCAAAAGTTAGGATTTAGGCGCACGACTATGTCTCTTCCGTATCACCTACTTCCGCACTACTATCAAGATTCAAGATTCAAATGGCGAAGATCAATTCACTCACTTTCATCGACAAGGAGATGAGATAGTTGAAATATATGAGTACTAGCATAGTTGGAACCTAACGAGATTGTTTCCGCATAGCTTTTACTTTACTTGTGTACAAACTACTTGGCCATACGCCACATTTCAAATAAATACAAGTTTCTTTCTCTTTACAATTTTTGTCGTTGTCGTTGCATAAAGTCCAACGCTTGCTTTGAATGATTATATGCATTTGACAATAAAATCTATTTACAAACATGCGAAAAGAACATACGAAAGTAATTACTACAAGCTTCGTGAATTGAGATGACGACGAAAGTCACCAATGCATTTTCCCACGTAAATGTCACTCACCATAAAATCTTCCCAACAAAGAAGAGGAGGATCCCAAGCAAAGGATTCCACTCAACTTAGTCGGGCCACATCCCGGCCGAGGTATTTATCCCCGCCGGATGTCTCAACTATTCCCCTTTCTCCAAAGCAGTAGTGTCCAAACCTTAACTTGGTCGATAGGCACCGGAGGAAACATACACATCTTATTCCCCAATCAGAGATTCCAACTGGCTCCAGATTCTTCTAACCCGGTCTCTCAGCAACCACCAAATGCTCTCCGGCGGGATCTACACTCAAACCCTTGCAGAGTACCTCCTGCACTCTCCCAACAGGTTTATTTATGAAATTCTCAATAATATCTAGCCTCAAGACTTGGTCGATAGGCAACGAGGAATCAAAGTTTTCTTTCTTCTCGTGATCTCCATCCGCTCCGTCCCCGCATGTAAGTCAAGTCGAACTCGAAAGTAACATCTGCATCTTCTTCAAGATGGATATGTTTTGAAATACCACGACATCTATCACTCATGCATTTCTCATAAAGTCACAATATATGCATATGTCATTCATACACATCATCATGCATCATACTTTGCATAAGACTAACAATATTCTATCAAAGTTTCTCTTGTTTTTCCAAAACAGTGAAAATCGCTCGATGCAAAAGTTCAGGATTAAGACCCAATCCGACGGAAAACTATCTCGAAGACCGCCTTAGTTGTCCTCCACAACGGGTCCAGATTAAGACCCGAATCCAGACGGAAAACTATCCGGACGATCGCCTCGTTGTCCTCCAACAATGATCCGGATTAATACCCGCCGACGGAAACCTTATCCGAACGATCACAAGTTATCCTCCGATAATGTGCAAAGGATCAATACCGATGCACAACAGGAAGATATCCACATTTTTGCCAACTACTACCTCTGAGTAATCCGCACGAAGATCTATTCGATTCCTTCTTATTATCAACAAAGAACTACAGAGTCACGATTTACCTGCCGATGGCATCTTAAGCCCATCTCCGACTACTTGTCAACATTTCTCCACTTTCGTATCGTCGCATATTTGGTTAAAACCAATACAAACCAAGAACTTCATTCAAAGATGAGCACGAAGTCTAACATACGACTCTCTCCGATGGCATCTTAAGCCCATCTCCATGATCTTTCCACTATCAAGAACATCTATAACCTAGCATTTTACTCCCTCAAAGATCGATCTTTCCGATGGCATCTTAAGCCCATCCCCATCAATTTTTCTATTCGACGACATTCTCGAGTCTAGCATACGACTCATTCCCAAAGAAAGTCTCTACCTTCCCAAATGGCATCTCAGAAGCCCATTCTTGCATCACCAATGAGTGCAAATTGTGTATTGAGTGTTCAATCATCTTCTACCTCCGTGTCACGAAGGCTAACATGCCAATCTAACCCTTCCAAAGACAAGAAGATTGAACAGGGCTGCCATACCCCAAAATTTGCCCTCCATCTTCTCAAGATATTCCATACATCCATACTCAAGAATTCCTCAAAGGTTGATCGACAAACCTCTCCTAGACAATCAACCCAAACTAGGGTTTGGCAATTATCACCCAGATGGACTTCCAACATCTCCAATGTTCATCATGCCTCCTCATATGCTTCAAAGATTCTCCATGTCAAGTTTCAAGCCTTACAAGTCAAGTTTCCTATAATTGCTCGATGGTGAAAATCACCAGATTGACAAAAGTCAATCGTGGTCAATATGCAACAAACTTCATGATTTTTGGTCAACATCCTCATTTTGAAGTTACATTCATCATTTGATCAAGGGTTGATCATGATTCATCAAGAAAACTCAAGAATTGCTCAAAAGTCAAACTTTCTAAATTAGGGTTTCTCTGAGAAAAGTCAACTGAACTTTGACCGACCATAACTTCTTCATACTTTCTCAAAAAAAATTTCCACTACCTCTTGTTTTGAAGGAAATTCCATTCCCTACAACTTTATGTCTCACAAGAATGTTCAAAAAATGCTTCATTTGAAAGGTATGGATCAAAACATTACAGGTCCTTTTCAAAGTCAACAAAAAGTCAACTTTTTGTTTTGAAGATATATTGAGAATGGAAACCCAATTGAGATGAGACTAAAAAGGTTGGTTAGAGGACTCTTAGAGCTTTCCAAAAAGTCCAAGAACACTCAAAAATGTGGAAAATTGAGCAAGATACACGATTCACAAGTTGGGCAATTTTGAAGAGATGCACAAAGAGAGATGCTTCTAAAAATCAAAATTTTTGCAAATGGGCTTACTTTGTATTTATCCAAACTTGTTCCTTATGCAATTAGGAATATCCAAGCCCAATGCCACGAATTTTTATTTTATTTTCTATTTAATTTGGAATTTATACATTTAAATACAAATTAAATTCAAAAATAAAGTATAAAATCAAAATTAAATGCAAATTTGATTTTTCTCTTCCTTGAGATCCAAGCAACTCAATAAAGCCAAGAAATTTCAAATTTGGTTGGATATGGCAAGATTTGATTGAAAATTGATCAAAGAGAAAATTTGATTTTGTAAAAATCAAATTTGTTTTGTATTGATTAATGATTGATTCTTTCTCAAATCAACTCTAATTCCATCTACTATATATATACAACACATGCCACACTAATTAGGGTAGAAAATCGTCGAGAAACCCTATGAAGCTCAAAAATCCGTGGCATACAAGCAACTAATGCCTTGGATCGAGGTCGTTTCAATTGATTCTAAGCACTCAAACACGCTCCTTGATACTTCCGAATCGATCCAGACTTACATCATCCAAAACCATCAAGAATCAAGAACCGAATTCGGTTTGTTCATATATTTCAAAATCGATTTCATATTCATGCATTTTTAACACGATTTGTTGTTGTTTTGTGATTAGTAGGAAGTTTGCAAGCATTCCGGCAATTTGATTGCATTTCATAATTTAAACACGATATGCCATGATTAGGGTCTCTGATCACGAATTAGGGTTTCTCTTAAACGAAAAATGGACCTCGAGACCACTACCATTGCATTCGAATGATGTTTCCAATCGATCCATGGTCTTAGATTTTATTTATATTACTTGTGCATGATTTTTGATTTAGCTTGGGGCCGAGCCAAGGCCGACGCAGGATTTTCAAAAATTCAAATCGAGGAAGACGAAGTTTGGCGGAGACGAGGCAACTGTGGGATGACGCGGCTTATGATCCATTCGCCCAATTTCCAAACAAGGAAGCACGCTAGCTCGGCTTGGTCAAGGCAGGGACTAAGGTTTGAAAGCAAGGTCTCCAGTCTCAACTCGCAAGACCAATGTTTTTCTTCTTTACAAACTTCACATATTTTCTATTTTTCTATTTTATTTAATATTTTCATGCATTTTAATTTCTTTTCAATAATTTTTATTCATGCATTTAAAAATACCAAAAATATTTTTCTTTTGCATTATTTTTTTAAAATGTTTATTTAATTTATAAAATTAAAAATATTGTTTTGCATGCATATTTAATTTTATTTCTAATTTACCATTTAAATCACTTTTAATTAGTTTTTAATTATTAAATTGCATCCAAAAATCCCAAAAATTATTTTAGCATATTAATGTTATTTCCAGATGAAATATTTTTCTCATAAAAATTAGCATTTTACTAACATTTTCCTCTTATTCGATTTCATCGATTTTCCGATTTCTCATCTTTGTGTTATCCTGCTTCGCATTTACTTTTTTATTTTCATTTTTCCAATAATGTAATCGCTATGGGATGTAATAGTTTTAATTAGGGCTTTTATTTTCTCGCAAGTTTAAATTATGTATCCGCCTAAAGCCATGTAATAACAGGATTTATATTTCCAGACTTTACCTTTCTACATTTTAAATTTCCGCACTTATAAACCGTTAGTAACTAGGCGTATGGCAAGATAAAATGGACATAGCTCACCTCATAATACCAAGATAATATACCAAATCAACACACTCTTTCACACATGCACCGCTTAGGTAATTCTCTCGCTGCCTTTACGAATACAAATGGTCATGTCCCTCGAACGTAGAGGTACTCTAGCACCTTGTTTTCCGAACAAATCGTCATAGTCCTTCGATACAAAGATCATAAGACCCACGATGTCGCCTCCGAATACATGATCTTGACCCGATTGTCGCCACGAAAATGATGATAGTCCTTCGAATGTGCTAGATACTTCCCACAAGTTGCCTTCTATGACCATACGATGTCCTTCGAATGTCCCGCTTACATCCAACGAATGGAGTTACCTACCAACTAATGGTATGGATAGCTATTCTAAAGGAACGAAATAACACGAAAACCACCATTCCGAGGGGTAATAAGACTTTAGTTGCTTGCTCTATCAAAATGCTTTTCACACCTCACGCTTTTGTCAAAATTCAAATTCTTTTCAAAACTAAACATTTCCAACACTTTGTATACATTTCTACATGAATCATTACAAAGTCAAAGCGAAATGCCTTTTCAAAGCGCTTTTGTCAAACACATAAAGCACATTTTAAAGTGTCTAAGAGCAACTAAGAGCCCGAGATAACTACGAATGGAAAGGGTGCAATACCTTCCTTTTCATAACCTTCTCCCTTACTCGTAATCTAACGGTCTTTTCCTCGTTTTTCACCTTCCCTTAATTGATAAAAGAAAAGTCGGTGGCGACTCTTGCTATCCGCACATTTGCGACAAAAACCTACAAAGTCGCTTCATCAGACATAACGCTGCTAGGAATCGAATCAATTCAATTCTCCGCTCAAACGCTTTTACTCTTTTGATTTGTTTATAAAGATGCCATGAGCATTAAACTTTATTATTTTCAACACAAGAAAGATGATTTAATGATTATGAAAAGGGAAAGTCATAATACCCTCAATTGATTATGTTATGCGAACGACTAGCAAACTAGGCGCAACGATTGGGGAGATTCTGAGTGGGTTTGTTATATAAAGGGAATAGATGGAGCACCTAAATATATATAGTTATTTATAGCTTTATATATGAATATGTTTGTGTGTTTTAATTGTTATTTCTATGATTGGGAAAGTTTCTCCTTGGATTTTAAGAAGGATAGATTATGGGATCCTAGGTTTTGTTATTATTGTGCTCAAAGATCTTTGATCTTCTGATACATATCCCCTAGTGGGAATCGTAGTATTTGTAGCTCGGATCTAAAGGGATCTATGGTTTGTTTGGTCCGAGAGAGAAATAAATTTTGCTCGCCAAGGATGAGACTCAGCCTCACGTATTCTCAAAAGGAAATTGAGAAAGTCGAGCAATCGTAGTTCCCACTTATGCTAGTGGAAGCAACGGAATGTTAGTTAAGAGACACGATTTAATGTCATCTTAATGAAAATGTATCTAATCTATTTCATCACATACATTTTTGAAAGTTTGATTGATTAAAATCTTTCGTCGTAGTTACGTGTATTTTGCTTGAGTGTACATACCACTTACATGTTTAAGAAAGATGTTTTGAAAAGATGATTGAATCTTTTAACCGTAAGCATTGGGTGTTTTGCTTGAGTGTACAAGCCGCTACCACTTACAATTAAGAGATGTTTTGTTTGAAAAGAGTTTTGAAAAGTTTTGATTGTATGTGATGATAGATGAGATGCTTCTTCCATGTAGATGATAAACGCCTAAATCTCGAGGAGAAATTGATGGATTGAGGGATGCTTTTAGAAGCCCATGGTCCTTGTATTGTTAGCCCAAGAGTAGGCATTCCGAGGGTCATCGAGGGTCATCGAGGTCCTTGTATGAAGCTCAAGAGGAAGCTATGTGGTACGGTGGCTTTGGCTTTAAAAGGGATTTCACCGAAACCATCCTTTTGGAATTAAGAGCAATTTCATCGAAATTATACTCTGGTTCTATCCTAGCGCGGGTGATTCTTTGTATTGGAAGCCCAATAGGAGGCTAAGAGATTTCTATCTCTTTCATTGTATGATGCCCAAGAGAAGGCTAAACTCAATGAGGAGGTCTTTTGAACGAAGCCCAAGAGGAGGCCGACTCAACATGAGAGTTGTCTTATATGAAGCTTCTGCCGGAGGCTAAACTCAGATGAAATGAGTTACCTTGTACAAAGCCCAAGAGGAGGCTAACTCGTGGGGAGAGTTATCTTGTATGAAGCCCAAGAGGAGGCTAACTGGGGAACCTATGGTTAGACTAGTTGTTATGTTATAACTAGACATTGTATAAAATGTGTGTGATATGTATTCACATGAGTTTATGGAGGAAATATAAACAATGCATGATGTTTATTCACAAGAGTTTATGAAGGAAATATAAACAAGTGTCTGTGAAACGCTTTAAAACGAGCGAACTTGATTATTTACAAGTTTGAATTATGTACAAGGAAGTAAGTATGTAACGAACTATTTTATGTATGTGAGAATGTGGATGTACATAGGAGGGTTGGGACTTACACCATAAGGGTGGCCCATTGGTTTAAAAGCAGTTTCACCGGGAATAATGCTCCTTTCAATACCAATGGTATTCAGTGTATATACAAACGAAACGGAAAACAAACGATCGAAGTTTATCTGTTTGAGTTCAAGTATTTTATGTACAGTAAAAATTTGTATCAACATGAAAATTATTTGATATGTACAAAGAAAATATGTATGTACATAAAGAATGTTGGTCGACTTAACCGAAGGAGGCCCATGATCTATTAAGAAATTTGAGAGAAAACTAATCTGGTTTTATCGCTTAATCGGATCGATCATGGAAAAGATGCAAGTTTTGATGAAAAGTTTTGAAGAATGTTATTTGAAAGTGTTTTGAACTGTGAGGTTCACTTATAAGAAGTTTTGAAAAGAATCGACTCAAAAGTTTGAAAAATCACCTTTAAAGGTGTTTTGAAAAGTGCTCAAAGTACCGCTTTCGCTTGATCAAAATATAATCGGATGAAAGTTTTTTCTGAAAATTTTTGCACTATCATAAAATAGATACATTAATTGACAAGTGTACAAAAAATCACCTCAAAATGAGGAGTTTTGATTGGTTTTAAAAAATGTCAAAGTTTGTAAAAAATGCAAAAGTTTGGTAAAAACAATGGTCCCAAGGAGGCTTGAACCCGGGACCTGTTAGGCAAGACGTGGCACAATAACTTAAGAGTGAGCTGGCAACCGCTGGGGCGGCAATACATCCGTGTATTGTGTTCAAACTATGAAATTATATTTTAAACTCTTATTTTAAATTTGAAAACACGCGCGCAAGCTTCATCATCTTCTCCAATCTTCAATCAGCCATGGATTTCGTGTTTCTTGATGAAATCAAATGATGTAAAGATCAAACTTGCTCGCCTCAAGCCTAGGAACATGATGGCACTCTTTAATTTCATTTATTTTAAGCCTAACATAACTGAATTTCTGATGAACACGAAGAACCCTAAACCGAAAAATCTAATTGAAATCGTATGGTTGATGATTTATTCAATTGATTAAGGGTTAATGGTCGATAGTGCAAAAACAAATGGCCAAGAGTTTTTTCAATTGAATCAAAGAATCATAGAGTTCGAGTTTGAAGTTCTTACCGTTGAAGGGAATCGAAAACTGATCGAGTGTTTCCATTGTTGTTCGAGGATTGCTTGAGCACCAACGGCCTTTATGGAAGATGTATGAGTGGTCCGACTTCATGAATTCATCCGATCATTCTACCCAAGTCGACCTGCATATGGCTCAAAATGAAACCGAAATCGTGGTTAGAGTACATGATTGTTGTTTATGATCCGCATCATCTCTATGATGTATGTTGATGATGTTTGGATGATTAAAACCAGTTGCTCGAGCCAAGCTATGAATTCGAATCCTAAGGCGCTTTTGGCAAGCTTATGTGTATGGCATGTGAAAACTGATTTTAGTCTTGTGTTAATTTTAAGTTATAGACCAATTGCATATGACATTTAAAACATGTTAGACACCAATTTATTCAAAGTTTTCACAAGTTTTCAAAGATGCACAATTTCTCCAATTTGCACTATGTTTCATGAATTTTGAGAAAGAAGAATGAAAGCATGTACTTGCATGGCTTTGGTGTAGTTTGAATGGAAAGCAAGACCTCTATTTATAGGCCATGAGTTCTGAAAATAATTGAGAAAGTTTGGCCATTGGTAAATTTGACTTGTTTAGAGGGCAAGGAAGTCTTTTTTGCATTAAATGCAAAAGGAGACTTCCTTTTAACCATGTGTTAAAACTCAACTTGATCCTATCTTATCATAATTACTTCTCATTGGTTTTTATCAGCTCTAGTCTATCCTTGCAAGGTGGCATGTGTTCTAGAAGAAGAAAATGCAAAATGACCTATAATCTTGAAGTTTTGAACTTGAAATCCATGGTTATGGAGCCTTATGTTTCAAAATCAAAAGTATAGCTAGACTCCATGAATTTGAGAGTTCTTGGACATTTTGGAAATCTTGTTTCAAGGGCTACAACTTTCATGTTTTGAGTTTTTTCAAATTCAAAGTGGAACTATGTGAAAAAATGCCATGAAGTTTGGAAAAAGTACAAAATTTTAACACTTGAGAATTTTTCAGTTAGAAATTTTGACTTTTTGTTGACTTTTCCAAATTCTTTGATTTTTTATGATCAAGATGGATCATTTGAAGTATTTTGATGATGGAAAAAGTTTTGTTTTGAAAAAGTTGACCAAAAGTCAAAGTTTGACTTTTTCATGCGATGAAACTTCATCACATGTTTCGTAAATTGACCGATGAATCGTGGAACTTCGTGATGTTTTGAATCCGTAAATTAGGTCAACATGTTGTATATAAGATATGAAGATCAACTTCCAATCAAAAAGTCATCCATTGATCGAAAATTAGAGATTACTCATGCTCGACAAAAACCCTAATTGGTCGATCCTTGATAGATCAATGAGAAAAGTTGGATATCCGAAGATCAGGTTGATGATTTGATCAAGATAGATCAAATGAGAGGAATAGAAATCAAACCCTAATTGGTTGCCTCTTGAATCGATGAAAATTTGATGAAACCCTAATTTTGACCTCGTGAACTCCACACCGAATTCGCTCGAATCGTTAATGATGCAATGATGCAAATGTGAGGTGGTATATTAGGTCAAAATTGGGTATGACAGATGCCCTATTTAAGTTTCTTTAACTCGAGATATGAAGATGAATATCTTCATTTTGATAGATGTGAAGAGACTTAAATATCGTAACACGCAAATTTTGGACCTAAGATACCAAAAATGCGGATGATGCAAAAGATTCACCCAGAAATACCAAAGAAATGACATGATGGGGAAAATTTGTGAGGATGACTCGACTGCTTAAGAAAAGAGGATCCTATTTGTTGGCAAACATGCGAATATGTCCTCATTGGGAAAGAGTGATTCACAAATCATGTGAATATCTCGTCTCGCTGGGAAACAAAGAGATTACCTTTCACACTTGTGACAACGTTTAAGGTAAGTGAAATGATATTACCAATTATCACCTTGTGATAGTTTATGGTAATGAATTTCAAGATGTTACCAATTATCGTCAAGTGATAACTATAACAAGGTAAATCTTTTTGAGAAAATTGTTGCAGATTCACGTGAATAATGTATAAATGATGGAAACGGATCTCAAACGAAGTTCTCAAGATATTACCATTATCAAAGAAAGTGATAACTATAACAAGGTAAATCTTTTGATATATTACCGAGTATTCACCTTGTGAATAACAGACAAGAATGCAAATGATCTCAAACGAGCTTCTATTTTCTCGACACAATCTTGCCGAGGATCTCTCCGCTGAGAAGAGGCGGCATTTTGATTGAAAGACACAGTTTTCTATAAAGACAACTGTGGAGATTTTGAACTTTCATGATTTGAATGCCGAGAAGAACAATCTTTTATGACAAGTTTTAAAGATGAAAAGGAATAAGCGCTCTGATGACGCGCTTGCTTATTGTTTTGCCGATTAGAGATGTGGTTTTATTCCAGAATGAACTGGAAAGAAATGGTCAATCAAGATATTGTCCTCAATGAGGAATGCTCACCGGGGAACATGATAGAGGAAAATGTATTTTTCCCGGATAATCTATCGGGATAATCGCATCTAATGAAAAGTGTGATTTTAAAGGATATGGAAGCAAACATCGAGGAATGCAAAATGCATGAATGATGCTTATTATGTATGAATGTCATGAATTTTATATGGCCGACCATATTCTTTGACTAAGACAACAAAAAAAATACTTGGGAAAAGGACCACGCCTCGAACAAATACTTATGGAACTACCATGGCGTAGACGCATCGATGAAAGATCCGAGTTGCATGCTTTAGACTTTCTGGAGAAAGGCATTTCATTGGCAACTTTGTCGAACTCTTTTGGATAAGAATACCTTTGATAACCCTCTCACGAGGAAAAGAAAACTTTCAGAGTAGTTGTTGTTCTATCTTTCAGAGTTCAAACACTTATGGAGAAAACTGCAGTTCTTTCTCGTGTTCGTAGTTCAAAGGAAAATTTCGCTTTGTTTCAAGATTTTGAAGTAAAAATTCATTTAAAACCTTTTAGTTTCAAAAGTGATTTTCACAATAAAAGCGTTATTTTGCAAAATGTAATCAAGCAGAATTTGCAAACAAAAAGACACAAGGCTCAAATTTTATTGATAATGGTAATCACCAAAGGTGATTCCATGAGCTATTTACAAAAGTGGAAATGATAATTTATCGGAAAAGGCTACATTGAAAGCAAATAACCGCTTATTATCTCTAACAACTTTGAATTCCAACGTGCTTGTTGCTTCAAGACTGATCAAGATCCGTTGATGGAAGATTCTTCTTCGATCGACGTAAGTACTGACCGATTAAGTTGCTTTGTCTCTTTTGTATCCTTATTTTTGCCTAGATTGCCTTTTTCAACTTTTCAATCTATCGTGATAATTTATGTTTATTGTCTCATTTTGTCCGACCGCCTTTTTCGCTTTTCGCCCAATTTATTTTTTTTGCTTAAGCCACCCTTTTCGGGTTTTCGAACTTACCCAGCCGCTTTAGACAAAGTATTTCGACCGATCGCGATTCACAGGATGCGGAGTTCATCACCGCCCATGGTTGTGAGAGTCATAGACCGCCGTAAAAGCTTCTTTTGACGATGTATGGGCCTTCAGAAGTTAGAGTCCATTTTCCCTGAATATGGTCGAAAAGACAATCTTTTTAAGCACGAGGTCGCCTAATTCAATTACGAGGTCGACCTTTTTGTCGAATGCTTTCATCCTTCTTTGATATAATTGTCCGCGACACGTAGCGGTCAGCGCTTTTCTTCGAAGTTCACCGATCGTATCTCGCTGACACCATTCGCCTCGTATAACTTAGTTTCATGAGAACCTCATTGACGGATTTCGAACTTCTACGGGAGCACTGCCCATGCCATATACCGTAGAAAAGGAGTTGCCCCCGTGAAGTGCGCGATCAAGCATGATACCCACGCAGAGCAAACGGAGCATTTCGTGCTACTGTAGTGATGACCATCTTTGACGATCTTCTTAATGTTCTTGTTGGCGCAACGACGCCATTCATCTTGGCCGGTAAGGAGATGAGTTATGATGCTTGATCTTGAATTCCTCGCTACGCTTCTTTCATCATTTTGTTGTTCAAGTTCGATCCATTGTCAGTAATGATCTTGTTTGAACCCATATCGACAAAATGACATTGTTCTCGGATGAACCTCACAACCACTTGTCTTGTAACGCTACGTAAGATGCCGCTTCAACCCATTTGGGAAGTAATCATAGCCATTAGAATGGCGATGTCCATTGGACGCTGGTCTCGACCATTCCGATCATGTCGATGCCTACATGGAGAAAGGCGACGAGAAGAGAGAACGCTGAGGTAGCTCTGGTGGCACATGGATCTTATCTCGAGATCCGCACTCGTGACATCTCTCGACATGTTTACAAAGAATCGGATTCCATCGCATTCCAATAGTATCCCGCCTCAAGATTTTTCTCGACATTGCATGCCCATTCGAACGGTTCCAAAGGATCCCTCATGCACTTCATGGGTGATCGTCTCGGCTTCGTCTGCCGACGATCCGAAAGCGTAACCATGTCAAGTTTCTTTTATAGTACAACCTCATTCAGAAGAAATTTCTAGAAAGCCTCCTTAAAGTTTTCTTATCTTGTACGATGCCCCGAGTGGGTACCTCGTGTTTCAAGGAAACGCTGATGTCGGAAACCACGGCTTATCGTCGAAGATCGCCGCCATAATACATATGCAGTCTTTCAAGGCGCCCGATGCGGATCTTAGGCATATCATTCCAATCGCTGACTTTGAACATGGAAGATAGAGTAGCCAAGGCGCTCGCCATTTGATTCTCGATCTCGAGGGATACGATGCGCTTCAACTTTGTCAGAAAGTCAACAAACGCCTTGCATAATCTCCGTAGGGAATCAAACCAAGGTGATGATTATTTGTCTTTGATTGATCACAAGCGGTCGAGTCTCCATATATGTCAAGGACCTGATCCTCAAGTCGATGGCTTCTTCAATACCCATGATACAAGCTTCATATTCTCGCGACGCTGTTAGTGCAATCAAATAGCAACCGCGGAAAACGATACGAGAACCCTGTGAGTGATGACGATCGCCCAATTCCATTGCAAAATGTTAATTGCTCCATCAAAGACTAAACCTCATCTAGATTCTGGATCGGGGCCTTCTTCGGCAATGTTCGCTCGCAATCTTTCATCTTTAAGTACATAACATCCTCGTGTAGGAAGTCAAACTTCAGAGATTGGTATTCGCTGAAAGTACCGATAAGCCAAGTGATCGGCTAGAATGCTTCCTTCGACCGCTGAGTACCTGATCGATGTCATATTCTGGATAATAGCATCCGCCATCGAGCAATTCTTCCCCGCTAAGGCAGCTTTTCAAAGATATTTGATTGATCCATTTCGAGATTAACCAAGTCAGGATTGATCATGCATCATGAGACGCTGAAGCCCATACCAAAGCACAACATGTTTTCTCGAGCATGGAGTAATGAGTTTCACATCCGTGAACTTTTTACTCAAGTAGTAGATGATATGCTCTTCTTCACCGATTTCATCTTTGGTCATTCAAGCACGCCCATGGAATCTTTTAGCACTGTGAAGATACATGATTAATGGTCTTCCTTCGAACGGAGGAATCAAGATTGAGGTTCACAGTATTCCTTTGATAACCGCTAAACGCTTTTTGAAATCTTCCGTCCACACAACCTCTGATTTTTAAGAGAAGCTTGAATATCGCCCACAAGTAGTACCATCCGAGAGATGAATCGAGATGTAATTCAATCGTCCGAGAAATCTTCTACTGCTTTCTGTCAGTATGTGGCGATGAGGTATGAATAGCCTCGACTTTGTCGTATCAACTTCAATACCTCTTCGATTTTATGAAACCTAGAGTTTTCCAGATCTTACCTCAAGTGCATTTGTTAGATTCGTGCGGAGCCGAAATTTCCTTAGTCGTTGAAACAACTTCAAGAGATATTCTATGCTATTCTTTTGTGTCGACTTGCTATCATGTCGCTCACGAGACTTCGATCTTTGTGCATCATGTCATGAAAGAGAGTAGTCATCGCTTTGTAAGTCATACCGCTTCAATCCAAACCAGATTACTTTGTAGCAAAAGGTGCCCCATGGCGTGATGAAGGGTGTCTTCCATGTCTCTGAGCCATTCTCGATCCATTATAAACCAGAGAAACCGGCCCATGAAGGAAAAGACGTTGAACTTTGCAAAGATTATCCACTAGCATGTCGACATGTAGGGAAATCATCTTTGACTAGCTTTGTTCAAGTCCCAGAACACACATTCCCGACCTTTCCGCTTTTCTGGAGACAGTACTATGTTGGCTAGCCATCGAGGATATCGGCGACGCAGGAAACCCGCACGAGCAAGCTTTTGAACTTCCTTTTGATTTTGTCGGGCCATTTCGTGGTGAACTCTCCTCGCCTGCTTAACCGGTGGACACTGTCTTAATTCAAGAAGCGATGCTCCACGGCGTCGGTATCTAATCCTCGCATGTCTGTAGGACCAAGCTAACACATCAACATATTCTTTCGAGAAGATCTATCGCTTTTCCTTGACGCCGCCGAGTGAAGCCCGATATTTACTTTTTTGTCCTCTCCAACCCAAGTTAACTGCCTGCAGGTTCTTCGTGAGGTCGAATGATTCTTTCTCGTATGTTAAGTAGTCGGTAGAAATCATCTGGGATCTCTTCAACTTCTTCCTACGACTTCATCGGGATTTCAAAGTTGGGAGAGCATAGAGTTATTGCTTTCAATGGATTTGTCCATCCGTTAATCCGCATGTTTCGATATGTTTGATTAATTCATCATTTTTTTTTGAAAAGTCAATGTGAAAGTGCAAGATTAATTTATTATTTTTTGAAGATATTTTTTTGGTTTTTTTAGGATTATCATTTCCGTGAGGGTAAAATGAAAATAAACACAAAGTGTGGAATCAAAACAACGCAGCTTTATTTATGATTCACAATATGAAAATTTAAAATACAAACTCATTCGCTTGGGCAAGACAAAGAGAAATTATTTAAAAGCTAAACCTCTATAAAACATCTCTTCGCCCATGTAGAGTTCAAAACAAAAGCAAAGATAAACTACTTAGAACTAGCGTTAGTCCCAACTTCAACAGTTTCAGAGTGGCTTAACCTCGAAGTCGAGGTCCTCCGTAGCTTTCCGCCGCTTAACCCTCGAGTAGACTTTGGTCGCGTTGAAAGCAGTTTTCAAGACTCGGACGATGGACTTTGCTTTTGGTCATAAAGCGATCTTCTTCTACTGATGATGTGATCGAAGTACGGGATACAAGATATGTATTTTCTGTGGCCTGGGTTGAATTCGGGACGTAACCTCCAATCTTCCTCGAAAGTGAAGACTTTGTCACGACACTTCTAATTGTGATCCCGAATCGTATCCTCTGATCTTTAGTGATCCGTGATGTAAAGTGTACCGACCACGAACAAACTCCACAGTGCATTGAAATCTGGGAAACCCCGATCAGACCTTGGAAGATGGGAAATGCCTTCTTCCGATCGACTAGATACTCAAAGAATCATCCCATCCAAAGGTCGGATGTCTCGATTCTCATTTTCAGCCTACAGGTATTTCACCATGTAGTCAAATCCCCACTTGGTTCTCCCAAGGTATCCCAAACTCTGGCGGGATGTGGATTTTCGCCTTGTGACATGCCTTTGAATCGACTGGAGGACAAGACGGCAGGTACGATTCTTCTCGAGAGACACATTCGTGGATCGCTTAAATAAGTGCTCCATTCTTCGTATCCAGAGGGATCATCTTCATCACCTTCAAAGAATAACGTTAACCCTCAGGGACAGGTTTAAGAAACCCCACGTTGGTTTTTGATCGGACGAATGCTTCATCCTTTTGCTTTTTGAGAATATGCAAACCTTAGTCCGCTTTTGTCTCGTTGTGGATAGCTCATTATTTGTCCCCAACCTTCAAAGATTGCATCTTTCACTATCTCGCTACTTTATAAGAAGAGATAGATGATTCACTTTGCTAGTAGATTCATCTTCTAACGGATGTTCCGGAGATGTGTCCTTCAACGCTGCTGGTCGCGGATGAAAGAGAAATCGACAAATGGCTATGAGCAAAGCTTGTTTCACCAAAGATGGTTACTAGCTTCCCATTTACCGTGAATTTCAAATTTTCGATGGAGAGTGGGTCACCGCCTCGCCTGTGGATCCAAGGCCTTCTAGTGACAAATCGTGAAGTACCGCACGCCCATGACTCGGAAAGTAATTTGAAAGTGTGCGTCCGATTGTCATCCTGGAGATCGACTTCCCAATAATCGATCTGGACCGTCAAAGGCTCTCACCACTATGTCATTGAATTCCATTGGTGTCCCTTTGTAAGCTAAACGAGCGAGTGTCGTTTTTGGCATTACGCTCAAAGATGAACCAAGATACCAACATTGGTGAATCTGATCGACAAATCATTGAGATATGCAGCCAAATTGTGATCTTTCCCTCTCTTCTCGAAGTTCTCATGATCGAAACTTAAATTATTACAAGTCGTTATACATGGCACATACCTCCAAACTGGTCTATAGTCACATCGTGGTTCACATAAGCTTGGTCTAGTACTTTCACCGTAGCTTCTCGGTGAGCTTTGAGTTCGTGGAGCAGAGATAGTATTGAAATTTTGAGGAGTCCGCATCACCGATCCACGGTGACTCAGTTCTTGATTAACTTCAAGATCTTATCAAAATCAGGTTGACGTTGGTTCTATCAAGGACCAACATTTGTGCTTGATTAACAGCGGAATCACTGGATTCTGGAGATATGTTAATCGGATTTTGCCTAACAATGTGAATAGCTTGGTCTTGGTGGCATGGAGTATGTACTGCCCACTTCGTGTTACCTCGTCCTATCTCGCAGATGTTGACATTAGTCGAAGAGGTGGCATAGGTTTCTCCTTCCCATCCTCTATCGCACAGCCAGAGACATTGATAGAATTGTTGTAGAATGTATTGAACAGACCTAGGCAAATCACAAAGATCCCGGAACGTTTGAACCATTATATTCAATCTCCATAAGTCAGTATATGGAAATGTGGGATAACAACGTTACTTGGGATTTTCCGAGTCGACATCTCGAGACTAAAAGCTCATGCGAAAAATGCCCTACTATATTGACGCTATAGTCATCTCTGCTTTCAGAGATCTGCAGTCACCAATGTTCTAGCAATCGTTGAATGTCCGCTTCTTATGGTGGGACATCCTTGAAGATCCTGGCAGATGTCGCAGTCAGCGTAATCGTGTTTAGTGAAGGCACCCATTGCGCTATATGTATGTGAGATGTACTAAGTTTCCTCCGATCAAATTACATCCGTGACGTAGATATTTCACCCATTTCTTAGTATCGCATTTATCAAATGTCCACCGGATCGGGAAGCGATTGGCTTGTACGCTCGATTTGTATTTAAAGGAAAGAAGATTAGACTCATTTAACTTTTACCACCTTTAACGCTATGCAATGCTCAAGATCGTGGGCTCGTGCCCCTTGGTGAAAAGCGGCAGAGACGTCCGCTTGTACCACCATGGCAATTTTCTCCGCAGAAGCACCTTGCTCGTACTGCATTCCTTTCTATTAATGCAGTATAGCTCGCACGCCATCTAATTGGTCGAATCATGGAGACCCGAGGCGCACTGCTTTGATTGTTAAACCATCGAGCATGTTGTCGAGGCTATTGAGTTTGTTGATTTGTCGAGTTTGGCTGAATCATGGAGCACCTCGTGTTTGATTTGTGTTATCAGCTGGGCATGGCGCCACCGCTGCTGATCGACATTCTTTCGCTTCCGGGATACCATTCCTATGTCATGCTCTTTTTTTTGGAAAACGGGTCCCAACCTTCTAGTTCCAATCGAAGCTCCTCGCTTCCTCGGTTAGGTCCCTGCTCGAACTCCTTCTTCTAGCCGCATTCCCATGCCTACCATCTCGAAATCTCCGGAGCGCTAGCGATCATTCGCTCGTAGAGAATGAGCCAAGAGTGTTTAAGAATACCTTAGTCATTCTTCTCTTCTAGTGGTGGGTTGACTGGGCAAAGCATTTCCTCCATCGCTGAGGCATTTTGAATGCTCTTCTTCCCGAGACACGGAGCTGAGTTGATCCCGATCCGGGGCCATATCCAAGTTGAACTTATATTGTTCTACTAAAGCTTCACCTAAGTCATCAATGTTTGGATATCACATGATCCAACCCCATGCACCACTTCAACTATGCAGACCTGGACTATCTTGAAGTAGTGGATTAACAACCGGTGATCGCCGTTGTACGTGGACATTTTCCGGCATACATCGTGAAGATGACTTTGGGATGTGAATTTCTTTTGTACTTTTCAAAGTCGTGACTTTGAATTTCGCAGTATCCTCACGCGAGGAACTAAGCAAAGATCCTGGCGTTTCCCAAACAATTCTTTTCCACGAATTGTTTTTATCTCAAGTCGCATTGAGGAGTTGCTCCCTGGAGATTCTC
The DNA here is from genome assembly GCA_021764765.1 of Vicia sativa. Lineage (NCBI taxonomy): Eukaryota > Viridiplantae > Streptophyta > Magnoliopsida > Fabales > Fabaceae > Vicia > Vicia sativa. The sequence continues at coordinate 69,828,066 of CM038793.1, forward strand.
CATCTAACCACGTGAATTCGTGGTTATTGCAGGAATATGGTGAACTTCTTCGCCTACGTAGTGTGCACTACTAAGTCGAGTTTGTCAATCGGTTGAGAAACCGCCATTGTTACTTATGAAAGTTATTCCACGCTATGGAGTAAAAGCGCCGAGTTTTGCGCAAAGAGGTACTGCCGCGGGTGGTTGTTTGTACTGAGAAGTCGGTCGGGGAACCGCTGTTGAAAGGCATGCCCCATGGATAACCTTTCTCTGCATATCAAGAGTGAACTACCTACAGCTTGAAACCGAGTAGTAGTGTCTCAAATCGCCGCCGATTTTTGATCGCCGAGGCTCGTTCTGGGACTTATGGCCGCCAATGAGTTGACCAAAGAAGTGAGTCTCCACCCTTCTTGCAGTTGTCATATCGCATAATAAGCTCAACATTTTCTTGCTCAAATCCTTCCATTACTTTTCTTCTTTGAACGTATTGTATGTTCGGTAGTAGGTGAACGCCGTCGAGAAACTCTAAGACGTATAAACTGGCGATCTTTTCCTATCCGTTGGAAAAAATTCCAAAAGATCGACTTAGACAATAGACTAAATGCAAAGTAATATGCATGATTATGAATGTAAAGAATGATTTCCAAAGAATTTACACTAAAAGAGAAATCTGCAAATATTTGGATGGAAAATACACATTTTATTGATTATTGAAAGGAGATTACAACAATTTTGTTTTGAGCATTGCTCACACAAATGATAAAATAAATGATAAAATTACAATCTAAACTAATTAATCGCCCTCATCGGATGAAGATCCAAAGGCTGACGAGCTTCAACTTTAGGATTTCCTTCCCATAGTGAGCTTTTAGTTCAAATTTTCTCAGCTACTAATGACTTTCTTCCACTGTCAGAGCAGATCAAGGTCATTTCAAGCTTTCTCTTCCTTTATTTGATGGCTTTTGATCGCTGCTATCTTTCCGTTTAATCTTCTCATCTTTCTCCATGAGCCATTCATCCTGGAAGTAAAGCATCTTTTCATGATCTTTGACCCGGCTTCTTAAGCTTCTCATTCTCTAGACCGCCTTAGGAATTTGTTTTCCAAAGCTTCTTTCAAGTCTCATCTCGCCAAAGCTTCTTGGTATTCTCCCATAGTTTCAATCTGGAAAATTGTTGATTTGGAAGTCACGAGAATACGGTTCCTCGAAGCATAAGGCATTCAAATTCCTTCTTTTTCTTACTCCAAGAAGTGTAGATTTCCATGGCTACACAATTCTTTGCTTTCCTTTTCCTTCCTTCTATGTGATGCCAAGCTCCCATCATTCTGGCTTTCAAACCTTGGGAGTCCTCCCTTCATGATGTAGTAATTCATCAGAAACCAAGAGGTTTACTAGAGTTACAGATCCGAGCTGACGCCTTGCCAGAATTTATAGT